>JAAGEH010000042.1:25948751-26029698 GCA_011751065.1 Lasiurus cinereus | reverse complement strand
CATTCAGAAATCTTTCACTAAATCATATTTCCAAGCACCTTTAAATACCACCCACTTAAAGATATTATTTTTTTGGGGAAAGGGAAACATCTGAAATACTTTAAAAAAAGATAAATTTGTAAAAAGATGTTATTTTAATGATTACATATAGTACACTAGCTTTCCAATAAATGTTATTATAAAAATTAATGAGTTATATATAAAAACATAAATTATTTATAAAGAATTGATATTTCTCCCTAAAAATTCACTATTTAAAAAATGCAGAAATTTGCATTGAGTCCTAAATAGTCTTATATAATTCTTTTTCATCACTTCTTAAGTTGTTCTTATAACTAACTTTATTAATTACATAATTTTTCCCTAAAAGGGAAAATTTAAATCCTTTTCTTTTTAAAAAAATTTAAATCCTTTTCTTTTTAAAAAATTTAAATCCTTTTCTTTTTAAAAAAATATATTTCAAAGAGGAAGGGAGAGGGAGAGATAGAAACATCAATGAGAGAGAATCATTGATTAGACGACTGATCAGCCCCCTACTGGGGAGGCAAGTCCACAAGCTGGGCATGTGCCCTGACCGAGAATCAAACCCCATGACCTCCTGGTTCATAGGTCGATGCTCAACTACTGGAACCTGCCTGGTCAGGCTAAATTCTCCTTTTCTACTTAGACCTATTGTAACCTATTACAAATCATTACAAATAACATGAAATCTGTATTTCACTTCTCACCATACATTTTAAGATTTCAATAAACTAGGGAAGTACCATTTTAAATTTAAGATAAGGATAAAAGAATATTTTCAAAGCCCAAAAGTAAAACTTTAAACTTAGTAGCAATTTTAAATTTACAAAAGTCCAAATTTATTATGTTATTCTAGAAAGAAAAAATACCTAGTTGTTTTCTCCCTCACTCAACCAACTAAAACAATCCAAAAATGCTAAAAAAAAATCGATCGCATCTGTAACTGTGTCTATGTTTCTGGAATGAGTCACATATAAAGGTTTCTAAGATTTATTCTACAGGGATAAAAGCAGAGTTCAGGCAAATCTAAATATCCCAAAACATGGCTGAATAAAATAGTCACAAAGTTAGAGTCATAAGGATAGGATCAAAGGTTATCAATCTAACAATGATTTCCCAATATCATCTCAAAGAAGTCTGTTAATATTCCAAGTGGCTTTATACCTTAAGAAAACCAAAAGGCAAACAATTCGTAGATAACAGGAAATAAATCACTCACATGTGTAATGTAACGTTGAAATTTAGCTAAGTCTCACAATCCAATGAAGAAATACAAATGATTGAGAGTTTAACTCCTTCGGAATGATCAGAACTAAAACTGCAAGTTGCTGTGACGTCCAACCTTTCTTCCACCAAAAGTCCCCAGGCAACAGCCTACTACTATACTTGGAAAAGCATGAAAAGAATGAATGGGTTTTGATTTTTAAAATTTTTTCTGCAATTTCAATTATACATAAATATAATAATTTAAATTGCAGAAATTTCCATTTTGGCTCAAAATATTGTCTTTTAAATCCGAAGAGACAAAAAAATGGAATGGTGGTAGCCAGAGACTAGGGAGAAAGGGGATAGAGAATAACCTCTTAACAAGTATCGCATTTCCTTTCGGGGTGATAAAAATGTTATGGAATTAGAGGTGGTAGTTGCAAAACATTGTGAATGTACTGTCACTGTATCATTTACTTTAATTTTTTAGTTGATTTCAGAGAGAGGAAGGGAGAGAGAGAAACACTGATGAGAGAGAAACACCAATCTGCTGCCTCTTGTCTGCTTCTTACTGGGAATGGAGCCTGCAACCTGGGCATATGCCCTGACCTAGAATTGAACCTGTGACCTCTGGGTGCGTGGGGTCAACACTCAAATCTCTGAGACACACTGGCAGGACTGTACTGCTTACTTTAAATGGTTAATTTTATGTTTTGTTAAGATAAAACATTTATGTTAAGATATATAAAATTGAACCCTTTATAATTATCTTCTTCAGAACATTGCTACAATGTTCAAATGCTATTTAGATCTTGCAGATTTTTACTAAAATGCATTACAACTGAAATTATTACCATATTTGCTCAGAAATAGCGAGGAGTGAGTGACATCAGGACTAAAATGTTTGACAAATGTCCAAAGAAAATTGCTGACATATATTTGTAAATAATCTCAAGGAAAGTTATAAATTAATCTTAGAACATTTATTCCTCTATGACAGAATGCAATTTCTATCAGCTTAATTGTACATGAAAGGTGAACTCAAAATATTTACTATAATTACTTTCCGGAACTTCAACCAATCAGGAAAATATGTGCACTTTTCAGAAATCTCTAATATTATAATCTCTAAAGCTAGTCCAAATCCAGACTAGACTCCAGGATTAAACAAAAGAGATCTTAAAGAGGATCCTGCAGAACAGGCTGATTTCAAAATCTGTGACTATTTTGATGCAGGCCAGTCTGAGAATTTAAATCCACTGGAATGCAACCCCAAAAAATACCTGAACTCCTAAGCACTGACAGGGCCAAAGATAAACCAGGTCAGTATACCCTGCCAAGGAACAGCTTGCTCCGAGGTGTCCACCAAACAAGGATCATTTATCAGTTTATTCTTCACTTTGTTGGATGCCAACCACTTGCAAGATATAAGCAAGTGTAGACTGATTATAATCCTCAAACTCCATTTCAAGCCCTAAGATTTAGATATTTAAAAAAATAAATGCTGCAGAATTCTAAATGGTCTATGCCTTTTTAAAAATGAAGAATTTCAAATGTTGGCTGACCCAACTTTAAACATCACTGAATGTTAATAAAGTTATTTTTTAATTTTCATAAACTATTTCAAAGGCACACCTTCGTTACTGCTTACATAACAAATTAAAGCCATGACACAATTATAGCAATTCCACAGATCTGTCCTACGTAAATGGTATGGATTTCTATACATAAAGCATTTAGACCTGTTAAAAGCAAATATAAATGTGCCTTTTGTAATTCACATGAATATATATTTTCTCAAACTTATAAGTAAATACTTGGAGGATACAAATAATGATAATAGAAAAGATATCTGGGCTAAAGGCAAATATAGTAGTATAAGACATAGTTGGTGGTCAAAACAAGATTCTTCAAAGTTTAACCTTGAGATATATGGTAGCAATAGCAAAGCATCTAATTTGTGTCACAGGACCTTGGTTTGAGTAACCTTTTAACTATTAATTACGTGGCCTTTTTGCTAGTTACTTAGCTTCTCCTAGCCTTAGATTCTTCATATGTAAAATGATAATATTACAGTCTAAGTAGGAGAATTAAATAATGTTTTTATTAATTCAACAAATATGCTTTGAAAAACTAATTTTCTATGTAAAAAAACAATCAAACACAAACATGTTTTCAAATTTTTTAAAATGAATTGAACATATATTGACTTTCAGTATTTCCAAGAAAATACAAATCTGATTCTTAAGCTATGGTCTCAAAACTTAAGAAAATTCTTAACTATTACTTGAGAAATTATGAATTGAAATAATCAGAATAAAGATTGAAAATGAAGATTTGACAGCTGCGGGGTCACATCATAAAAAGTTTTGACATAAAAATGTAATTCTCTAAAGACATTTTTTAATGTTAAACAGAAATAGAGACCCAGATTCAACCCAGAAATTAATGGTTGGATCAATATACAATTTCAAACACAATACCTTAACACTTAAAAAACTTTGTTTTCTGAAAAATGACATTAGGTATGAGGCAAATTAGTCCTTGAACAACATGATGAGATTTTTTTCATAACAAAGCACAATAACTACTTACAATGTACAAACTCTTAAGTTACTAAAATTGTTGTAATAGGTTTAGTATCACAGGAAAGTTTAAGAATCACTGAAACATAGACTTTCCTTGCATTGTGTACTGACCTACCAAAATTCAGCATAAAAAAAAAAAGTCATGAATTTGAGCACTTAATAGTGTTCCTTTCTGAAACTTATTCTCAGGAAATTCACATTAGCAAGAGCCATGTGAAAGCTGTTCTTTCCACGTCACTTAAAAAGTAAAAAAATAAAATAAAATAAAAATCCACAAATTACTTATGCTACGCATAAAATGAAAGTCATTCATATTCATCCATTATACTTCAATCCCAAACATGATAGTTCAACCTCATTTATCCAACTGCTAGTCTATTTACTGTCAACTCTTGGAGAAGAAGTAAGGACTAGTAAGGGCAGCTCATTAAACTTCATATACAGTAACCTGAAAATGCTTTGAATTAGACATGCTTTGAATTGTTGTCCAATAGACATGGACAATAATTCTAATTAGAAATTTACCCTAAAGATATTACCAAGAAAATGCAAATCTGATTCTCGAGCTACGGTCCCAAAACTTCTTAGGACGGTATTAACTGGCATGTTCGCTGCAGAGGTCAATCTTCCTTTTACAGATACTAACTAGAGGAGCCACACAATTTAGTCTTAAAAGAGTGGAAAGCAATCTTCTTAGATGCATGCAAACAATTTTAATATAAATTTCTGCACATCTGGGGAGAAAATGTAATAGAAATAACCTGAATCCTTCCCCCGACCCCCCTTCACTTGGAAATGGATGTGGTAGGTGCCTTTAAAAATTAAGTTTAAGAGAAACAGTAGTTAACTGTTGAAGTTTCAGACACCCCTACCACAGGACAAATATAATGAATACCTGTTTCTTGATCAGCTTAAAACAGCAAAAGAGAACAGTTGTCTCCAGTTTCTGAAAATTATGATAACGTTTTGGAATCTGATAAAAATATGCTTCCGACACCAAATGTCAAACTCAGAGGGAAGGTCTGATCTTGAATAATTTTAGGAGTTACTGGGAGACAAAATTAGAACATGAGACAGGACACAAGAAGTTCTAGCCTGCGGACGAACCCCTCCTGCCTCCTGAAGGAATGAATGCTCCGCTCCGTCGGGTCCATTTTCATGCCAGTCAGTGGCTGTGGCTTCTGATGCGGCACATTAATAATGCACAACAACGGCTCGGTTCGTGGGAGAGGAAAAGTTCTTGCTATGCACACATTGCAATCTGCCTTCGCGTGGCCGGTCGGCGGCTTTGTTTCCAGTTTCAGGGACTATTCTGGGATGTCAAGGGAGTTGGTTACAGGCCGGGTGCTCCCAAAGCGCCCTCGCTGCACTCTCACCGGGACGTGGGCGTCACCGGGGTTTGCAGGTAACTGAGACCTGAGCGAGGTTTAAAGGGGAGCAACGTGTGCTTCAGACCTCCATCCCCGTCCATCCGTCTAGCTAGCCATCCCCTGTTTGCCATGCACACTTTTTGTGGCTGCACTTACATTTTTTTCATTTTTTTTTTTCTTCCAAAAGACACCTGCCTCTCTGGTTTCCCTATCTCGCCACCGGGAGGAAAGACGCCTCTCTCTATCTGGATCGATCTCCAGGGAAAGAGATCGTCGTAAAGCCTACGGGGCTGGGCGAGGGGAGCGCCTGAGGGGCTGGGGAAGGGAGCCGCTCCGCGGAGCCAGGCAGAGGCGGCGCCTGTTTACAGACGCCTTCACCTCCCCCACCGCGCAGACCGGCGGGGGGAGAGGGGGTGCCCAGCAGCGTTTCCCGGGCGCTGTCCCCCCGCCTCGCCAGGCCTCGCAGTCTGGGAGCAGCTGGGCAGCCCGCTGGCTGGCTCCCTCTTCCCTCCCCCCTCCCTCCCTCCCCAGGTCCCGAGCAGCGTTCGCACCTCCCACGGCCTACCCGCCCCGGAGGCACCCCAGGCGGCTGGCCGAGGCCTAGAGGCCGCCGGCCACTAACTAGTCCCCCGGCCGCCGACGGGGGCCCGAGGCCGGGCGGGCGGACGGACGCGGCCCCGGAGCAGAGGACGGGCGGGGACAACCCCTTCCTCGCCGCCGCTGCCCATTGTTCCCGACCGAGCCCGGGCCGCCCCGCAAGCTCCCCAGGCCGCCGCCGCCGCCGCCGCCGCCGCCGCTCACCGCGCTGGTCCGAGCAGCAGCTCCTCTCAGCTCCGAGTCCCCGCGGCCGTCGCCACCGCCGCGGCAGCCACCGCCGCCGCCGCCGCCGCCGCCGCTGCCACCGTCGATTCCGACTCTGTCCCAGGCCGCCGGGCCCCGGCCGCCGCCACCGCCAGTGCCGCCTGCGGCCCCCCACCTGCTGCTGCGGAGGCCGCTCGGGCAGCAGGGGCCATCTTGTTGGTCGGCCTCCTCTTCCTCCTCCTCCTCCGCCGCCGCCGCCGCCGCCGCCTCCTCTTCCTCCTCCTCCTCCTCCTCCTCTGCCCGGTCGCTCTAGTCCTCGTCCCCTTCCTCTTCCTCGGGCTCCCGCGCCCGCCCCGGAGACTGGGCGGGGACCAGGGCGAGGCCCCACCTTCCGGGGCGGGGCTAGCGGAGGGCGGGGCTAGCGGAGGGCGGGGTCGGCGGGGGCGGGGCGGACGCGGGAGGGTCGCTCTGAGTCACCGGCCGCCGACGCCCGACGGGGAGGCCGGCGACGCGCGCCGCCCGGAGCCGGAGCGCCTCGCGCCGGAGCGGGAGAACTGGTCCCCGGTGCGCCCGGCCCGGCCCGGCCCCCCGCGCCTCCGCGCCCAGCCAGCAGGTGGCCAGGCGGTGACGGCGGGTTGGAAAATTCCCCGACGTGGCCCTCGCGTCCCCGCGTTCCTGCTCCCCGCTCGGCTTTCGCCGCCCTCGTCCCTCCTCCATTCTTGCCTCACCCGCCCCAGGAGAATCTGTGCTTCATGTGATCCAGATTCTCTTCTCTCACCGCCGCGTTGCCCCAGTCACCCTCTCAGGAACCGCCCCCCCCCCCCCCACCGCGCGAAATGGCCCCCGGGCCTGCACGCTTGCTGCCCCGGAGTGTCCCCCGGCCCCTGGGAAGGGAAGACTCTCGGGGGGAAGAAGAAGAAGGGGGCGAAGGCGCGAGGGGCCCAGGGCGGGGGCAGGGAAAGATGCGGCCCCGGGAATTGCTCCCCGGGGACCGAAAAAGCTGACCTGGAGGTGGCTGGAAGTTTCTTCTCCCTCCTGGAGCAAGGAGCCATGTTGCCTCGGAGTTAACGGGAGACCCCTGCAAGGCATTTTCAGTTGAGCCCGATGTAAGAAGGGAGAGAAATGGAGTGCTTTTCCTACGATGTAGAGACCTCATGTCACAATTCAGTATTAGCAGAGAGGGGATCGCCCTCCAATAAGCACCCAGTTAAGAGTCCTCCCAACTAGCATCCCCGTTTCTGTGTTTTGTTTTGTCTTGTTTTTTGCCCCAGATCTTGGCTAGGGAGCGCAGAGGTGCTGCTGTGCCATCCTTTCTTCCCTGCACGCACCTCCAATACCCAGGGAAGGGCCGCGCTATATTTAGAGACGCTTCTGCCCTTAACGCGATACAATCCAGTCACTATGACAGGCAGTGTTTTTCTATCAGCTGTAAAACAGTGTATAGCACACACCTCCCTAAACTCTGAGCAGGGCGAGAGTTCTTTTTAATTGCTGCCACCCTCCTGCTACTCAGATTTCAGTTTCTTTTTAGAAGCCCTATTGATTGGAAATGCCTGCCTTTGGAGTGAACTAAATCTGTAACCTTGTCTTCAACCTACTAATTAGTAGTAGCCCCAGTCCCACAAAGAACACGTTTCCAGCTACCACAGAGGGATTAGGCTAGCGTGTGCTATCCCCTAAAGGCTATCTCCCGTCTCAAACAGCCAGGCCTCAGTCCCCTGCTAGGAAAAACATTAATCTGGCCCTGCTTTTCCTCCTCCTCTCTTCTTTTCACTACTAGGGAACCTTCCACAACAGAAGGTTTGAGCGGCTGTTGCTAGGCAAACATGCCAACTTAATTTGTTTAGGGGAAGCCAGTAACTTCCATTACAACCAAGCCATCTATTAATTCTTTGACCTACTAATAGCTGTGCCTTCAGCTAGGTTGGTAAAGCCCCTTCAAGGTTCCCTTAAAAATAATAGAATTTTTAACTTAAATGTATTTCACCAATATTTCAGTAAAAAAAAAAAAGTTTAAAATGAAGGGGCTCGCCAAAATTCGTTTTAGTGGTATAATTAAACATTTGGCAGAAAAAGAAGAGCAGCTTTGAAGAAAACGCTGAAGTGTTTACAATAAAAACTGATCTACAAGAAGTCATCTATATGCTTTAAATTCCCTGATTAGGCTAAACATATAAGATATAGAATAATTTATTCCTCCAGACTGAACCTATTTAGAAGAAAGATAATATGGTTATTCAGTGAGAGAAAAAAAAGGATTTTATTCCCAAATTAACTCTATAAGAATTTTAGCTAGTGATTTAAGCTCCTTTTTCCTGAGTTTGCTGTTTAAAAGTTTTTGCTATGTTATTGTTATGTAATAGTAATATTTTTTCACAGGGTTGAGACAATATAAATAAGATTAAATCTGATATTATGTTGAAATTTAAGTTATAACCCCTAAAATTGTTTTAATCCAATGAAATTTTTATTAATACAGTGAAACTGTGTTTGAGAAGTACCTTGAGCTAAGATAAGAATGAATTACTAGCCCTAGCTGGTTTGGCTCAGTGGACAGAGTGTCCGTCTAAGTTCGATTCCAGTCAAGGGCACATACCTGGGCGTGGGCTCAGGCTCCAATAGAGGGCATGCAGGAAGCAACCAATCGATGATTCTCATCACTGATGTTATTATCTCTCTCTCTCCCTCTTCCTTCCTTTCTGAAATCAATAAAGATATATTTTTAAAAAATGAGTTACTGAAGACAAACAGGTAAAAGTTTTATATTCTCAGAAATCACTATTTTGTAGTTTTAACACAATTTAAATAATTTAGTTTTGTATTTTATTATTTAATTCTGATATAGAATACCTAGAAATGTAGACTGCTTGGTCCTCCACCACTGATATACTATGAAAGTTAAATGAGTTATTTCACATAAAGGACTTAGGACAGCACATGGCTGGCACATAGGAAGTATATATAATTTTTTAAGGATCTACTTTATGTATATGTCATCTAGTCTTTAGTTTTTTTTTAATCAAATAACAGTAACTCATCAAATACATTTTTGCTCTTAGCATGAATCCTAATAAAATATTAATGCTATTCTTTAGATTACACACAAATCTGAGTAATGCCTTATGTTTTTTCCAAAGTCTCTTTAAAATATATATGTGTATATATACTTTAAATAGGGAGAAGGAGAGAGAGATAGAAACATCAGTGATGAGAGACTCATTGACCCACTGTCTCCTGCACACCCTCCACTGGGGATCAAGCCCACAAACGGAATCAAACCTGGGACCCTTCAGTCCATAGACTGACACTCTATCCACTGAGCCAAACCACCTAGGGCTGAAAATATATATTTTTTATTGATTTCAGAGAGGAAGTGAGAGTGAGAGAGAAACAGAGAGAGCAACATCAATATGAGAGATGATATCAATTGGTTGTCTTCTGTACAGGCCCCAACCAGGTAACGAACCCTCAATTAGATGTGTGCCCTGACTAGAAACTGAATCCACAACCTTTCGGTATATGGGAGGGTGCTCCTACCAGCTGAGCCACCTGGCCAGGGAATGGTCAGCATTTTTTTGTAAATGCAGGTAATAAATATTTTAGACTTTATAGGCCAAGAAATCTCTGTCACAACTACTCAACTCTGCCACTGCATCAGAAAAGCAGGCGCAGACTCTGTAAACAAATAAGCACCACTGTGTTTTAATAAAACTTTATTTACAAAAACAGGCGAAAAGAGATGGTGGCTGGATTTGGCCCCTCAGACTATTATTTGCCAACTCTGTCTTATATAAAGAGAGATTATATTTGCTATAGCCAGGGCAAGTATTTTATTACTATTATGTTCAACAGCAGCATTAAAAGCCTTACACGTAATGACCAATGTTTACTATTAAACACAATTAATTAGACAGGGCTCCTGCCTTCCAAGGAATTAGTAATCTAAAACAACAACAGCACAGACATAATATTTATAAGTATTCCTGAGTGAGTGATTGCCATATAAACAGATGACTCCACAAGACTAAATGTGGAACTGAATTCAGAGGTGGGCAGATTTCCCCAGTGTTATTGATTTACAAATATCACATAAGATTTTTAAAAAAAGCACAAGGGCTCATCCAGGAGCCAAAGTAAAGAGAACAATGCCCCAGGCTAGTCCTTTTCATCAAGAAGCTTTATGAGAGCATTTTTCAAAAGGGTCCTTCTCCCAATTGTAATTTCTTTGTTAAAATACATTATTGTCTGATTTGTCCTATGAGGTCAGGGGCTGTGTTATGCTTGCAGTTTTTTAAAAATATATTTTTATTGGTTTCAGAGAGGAAAGGAGGAGCGGGGGGGCGGTAGGTGAGTTGGGCGGGGGGAGAGAGAAAGAGAAAGAGAGAGACCAATGATGAGAGAGAACCATTGATCAGCTGCCTCCTGTACACCCCTTACTGGGGACCAAGCTGGAAAGCCAGGCATGTGCCCCAGACTGGAAATGAACCCGGAACCCTTCAGTCCACAAGCAGAAGCTCTGAGCCAAACCAGCCAGGGCTATAGTTGCAATTTAGTGACACCTGTGCCTATCTCCTTTATTTAACCTGCATCAAAGAAAAATGTTTCCATTTCTCGACAGGAATACTAGTAAACTTAGAAGAAAAGTCAGTAGGTCAATTTGTTCATGTGCTTGTGTATGTATGGGTATGGTTAAGTCAAATGATTGGCAATTCAAGTAACCTATTGCCTCCAATTACAGAGATGGTGCAATAGTTGCTGTTGGATAGAGCAAGATTCCCTTGTAACTCCTCATATTCCTGAAAGATGGACATGTATAATGAATATTTGTAATATTTTGGCTTTCCAGTATCTTAGCTTCTCCTCCTTAAACTATTTGGGAATTTTCCATTTGAGAATTTTTGTGGGTGGCAGGATCTCTTTTACGATAGGGGCCAGAAAGTCCAGCTACTCACCTTCTGCCCTCTGCCCTGCCCCCCACAGCGATCCTACGGTAAGAGTAAGTGACCTAAACTTCTTGGTAAACTGGATATTTTTACTTGGGTCTTTTAATCTGGACTGAGTTACACAGGAGTACGTAGAATTCATCCCACTAGCAACTATGATATCCACAGTCTGGTGGGACAATGGCAGCAATCTCTGGCAATGGCAGGGATTCCTTTACCAGACCATTTTGGGACAGATTTTAGCCGTAGTTCTGGCTATCAAGCTTCCTTCAGTTCCCTTCTTTTCCATAAAACTGTGAGCCACTCAATATTCTTCCAGAAAATTCCCTTCCTGCTTAAGTTAGCCACTGAGATAGTTTAACATATGAAGGGAAGGGTGCAGAAATCCAGGGAAGGCAGAAATAATCCACTTTCCCATTTCTCATAGAGTTGCCCTTCACTCAGTTTAATGGAGTTATCCATGTTTTTCTTTCTTTGGACCCTGATTTTTATGACCCTAGTCATTAGATCAAAACTTAAGAGTACATTGGTATTCATTTCACTTAAACTGAAGTAAAGGTATCCCATGATAAGTTTCCTTTTGTTAACGAAGTTCATTGATTATGCCCAAATAATAAGCACTCCTCTCAAGGTTTTACTCATTCTGCTAAGAATGTTTAGTGTCTGCATTAAAAACAAATACACAGATTTCTCAAGGGGAAAAGTTCCATACAAATCTCTGTTTAGCTAAAAATCAATACAAAAGCAAAGGGCTTTTTTTTTTCTTTTCTTGAATTTTTTTTTCCTAACACGAATCTTCCTAATCAAGGGTTTCATTTGGGGCATTCAAAGCCCTCTTTGCTAAAATTATATGGAAAAGGAATTATTTTTAAAATTTTTGCAGAAGTATTTCAATGACCATAATTGAAGTTTTCATTTATAGATCTTTTCTGCAAATTTGTAACCTTATTTCTGCAACATCTAATTCAGCCTCAGATGTTCTCAACTGATGATAGATATTCTCAGCCAATAGAACAAAATTAATTTGCATCTATTTTATTACAGTCACAATAAGTATTTAATAACCTGTTATGTTCCAGTCACTATGTTGTGGTGTATTGGAGGCAGAGCAAAAGTGCACGAGAAGTTTGCAAGGATATGGAGCAACTAGTTCTCTCGTGATGCTAGTGAGAGTGTGAAATGCTTTGGGAAGAAATCAAAACATTGATGAGCTAGCCATCCCCCTTGTGGGTATTCAAAATATTTGAAGCAGGATCTTGAAGATATTCTTGCACATCCATGTTCATTGTAGCATTGTTCATAATAGATAAGAGGTGGAAAGAACCCAAATGTTTATCTACTGATAACTGGATAGAGAAAATGTTGTATATACATGCAATGGAATTATTCAGCATCAAAAAAGGAAGTCATATGGGGGGGGCAATGGGGAGATATGTATAAAAAATTAATAAAAATTTTTTAAAAAAGGAAGTCATATCATATGCTGGGATATAAATGAACCTTGAGGACATTATGCTTAGTGAAATATAGCCAGGTGCAAACATTTTACACTTTAACCAAATGTCTGTGAAGCATTTTCCCGTGCCTCATGTCAGTTGATCCTCACAGAAGTCTTGGAGTAGGTAGATAGGAGACTTGGTAGAATCCTTTTTTTTTTTTTTCCCCATTAGCTGGCAAACAGAGATTAGAAACTTGACCCGACTTAAAAGAAGTAAGAAATGGTGGACATTGAAAATGACTTCAGGTTTTCTTACTGCACAGAATATTGTAAAAAACTGCTGCAGTTAAATATTTTACCCTTTGTTCTCCCTGCATGAGCTACAATAATAATCTGCATTGTGTTGATATTTACTGCTATGTTGCTGACAATTACCTGAAAGAGAAGTTGGGGTGCTTCACTAGGCTGGAAAAAGTCTAGCTAAAACAGAAAGCAGTTCTAATTAAGCAAGTTTATTCCATATATATATATATATGGCTAAATTAACCAATGCATGCGTAATACATATAAAGCTTTTGCCATCGCCAATCGCACACATGTGTTTCTATTTGTCATTGTCAATTGTGAATTTGGTTTATGCTTTTATTATAGAGAAAGGGCAAATAGCAATATTAAAATATTTCTTCTAATGAATTTCCTTTCAATGTGCACAAATTCATACACCAGGCCAGTAGGTGTAAATAACACTGCAGTGAACATAGGGGTAAATATATTTTTTTGAATTAGTGTTTTACGTTTCTTCAGATATTTCTCAGAAGTGGGATTGCTGAGTAAAAAGGCAGTTCCATTTTTAATTTTTTGAGAAAACTTCATACTGTTTCCACAGTGGCTGCATCAGTCTGCATTCCCACTAAGAGTACAGGATGGTTCTCTTTTCTCCATATGCTCACCAGCATTTGTTGTTCGTTGGTTTATTAATAACCAGAAGCTCGGTGCATGAAATTCGTGCACAGGGGAGAGGGTTGTCCTTCAGCCCAGTCTGCTCCTTCTCAAATCTGGGACCCCTTGAGGGATGTCCGACTGCCCGTTAGGCCAGATCCAGGTAAGATTGGGCCTAAACAGGCATTCGGACATCCCTTTCACAATCCAGGACTTCTGGTTCCCAACTGCTCACCTGCCTGCCTTCCTGATTGCCCCTAACCATTTCTGTCTGCCAGCTTGTCACCCCCTAACTACCCCTTGCCAGCCTGATTGATGACTAACTGTTCCCCTGCCAGCCTGTTTGACCCTAACTTCCCTATGCTGTGGACCAGATCACCCCTAATGCCCTTTCCTGCAGACCCAGTCACCCACAACTTCCCTTTTCTGCTGGCTTGGTCACCTCTAACTGCCCTCTCCTGCAGACTTGATCACCCACAACTGCCCTCCCTTGCAGGCCTGGTTCCTGCCAACTGCCCTCCCCTGCTGGCCATCTTGTGGTGGCCATCTTGTGTCTACATGGGGGCAGGATCTTATGACCACATAAGGGCAGTCATCTTGTGTGTTGGAGTGATGATCACTCTGCATATTATTCTTTTATTAAATAGGATAGAGGCCTGGTGCACAGGTGGGGGCCAGCTGGTTTGCCCTGAAGGTGTCCTGGATCAGGGCGGGTATTCCCTTGGGGCATGGGGTGGCCTGGGAGAGGGGCCTGGGGTGGTTTGCAGGCCAGCCACGCCCCCCAGTGACCCAAGTGGAGGCCCTGGTATCTGGGATTTATTTATCTTCTACAATTGAAACTTTGTAGCCTGGAGTGGAGCCAAGCCTTCTGCTTGCACTGCCATTAAAACTTTGTTGCCTTAAGCAGAGGTCTGGGTGGGCCAGGGTTTGCAGAAAGCTTGACTTCCTCCATCACCAGGGGCAACCCAAGCCTCTCTCCTGCTCTCTCTGTGGCCGTAGCCATCTTGGTTGGGTTAATTTGCATACTTGCTCTGATCGGCTGGTGGGCATGGCTGGTGGGTGTGGCTTGTGAGTATAGTGGAGGTACGGTCAATTTGCATATTACTCTTTTATTAGATAGGTTAGCTATTCTGACAGGTGTGAGGTGATATATCATTGTGGTTTTAGTTTGCATCTCTCTGATGATTGGTGACAAGCATTTTTCATATGTCTATTGGTCATCTGTTTGTCCTCTTTGGAGAATCATCTATTTTTATGTTTTTATTAAGTTTTAGAAAGAGAAGAATAGAGAGAAACATCCATGTGAAACATTATCAATTGGCTGCCTCCTGCACACTCACTGCTGGGATTGAGCCCGAAACCCAGGCTTGTGTCCTTGACTGGGAATAGAACTGTTGCCCTCTTGGTTCCTGGGCCATCACTCAATCACTGAGCCATGCTGGTGGGGGCTTTGCCCATTTTTAAATTGGGCTGTTTGTCTTCTTGGTGTTGAATTGTATACATTCTTCACATATTTTGAAAATTAACTAATAAGGAAGTTTTTGATTCCTCAAGTAGCTATTACAGATTGTAAATTGGATTAGGTTTGACCTCAAAAGAAGCCAGGCAAATTTAATCCATAAATATATTTCATTTATGGGTAGATTTGCAAGTCTGTAAATATCATTTTGCTTTTCAGATATGATTAGTATGTAGAAAGAGCTTTGGGATACACACACACACACACACACACACACACACACACACATATATATACACACCACACACACACACACACACATATCTTTGAGGCCCAATGCATGAAGATTCATTCAAGAATAGCCCTTCCTTACCCTGGCTGCCAGTACCAGCTTCCCTCCAGGACTTCACTCTGGCTGCTGCCTTCCACCTTCGCTCCGGCCCTGCATCCCTCCTGTAGCTCCCTCTTTCCCCATCCCCGCTCATAGCAGGCATCCCACCTGCCTCAACTGCTCCACACACGTTGCCCAGAGTCCTGGAGTGGCTGGGGCTAGGTGGAATGCCTGTGTCATTGCCATGGCAATGATGCAAGCATCCCAGCCCAGCTGCTGCCATCTTTGTCATGTCAATGTACATATTCCCTCCTTATTGGCTGTGAGTGCCACCATCTTTGTTGTGGAGTGACAGTAAATTTGCATATTCCATCTTTATTAAATAGGATATAGTAGAGGCCTGGCACACGAATTCATGACCAGTGGTTTCCCTTGGCCTGGCCTGCGGATTGGGCCAAAACTCGCTCTCTGGTATCCCCCAAGTGGTCCCAGACTTTGAGAGGGCGCAGGCCAGGCTGAGGAACCCCACCAGTGCATGATTGAGGCTGGGGAGGAGCACAGAAGATTGGCTAGCCAGGAAAGAACCGTGGGAGGGCTCCAGGGTGTGTCCAGCCCATTTTACTCAGGCCCAATTGGCAGGACCCCAGCAGCAAGGTAACCTATCAGTTGGAGTGTCTGCCCCATGGTGGTCAGTGCACATCATAGAGAATGGTTGCACGGCCTTAGCATATCATTAGTATATTATGCTTTGATTGGTTGAACGGCCAACTGGCCTACTGGACACTTAGTATATTAGGCTTCTAAAACAAATGACCATTGAAGAGTATTATGTAAACATAATAGGTGGGGGTGTTCAGATCAAGACTATACCTGACATGAATTCTCTTGCTAAGGTGCATGTGACTGTGTTGGATTACTCAGATGGGGAGAGATCTGTTCTTTGCATCTCTTGGTACTGTCTGCCATTCTTTGCCTGCTGGTGTTATTCCTTTCTGTAGTAGAAAGGGTAGGGAGAATGTGGTTGGTAGTCTCAGGGCTACATTTTTACCATAATGCAAAACCAAGGAACTCCCCACTCTCAATCCCATCCTCAGCATAACACACAGGAAAGTTCAGGAGGAAGGGATTGGCCTGAACTGTGGCATGTACCCACACTTGTGGCTGTGAAAATCGGGACCTTGATTAATAACTCCACCAAAAATACATGGAACCAGAAGTAGAGAACTACACAGAAAAATGTATGCTAAGTGCCTTTTGAAACATATGCTGACCACACTTTGCTTTTAGGGAAGATGTATTACAAATCATTCTGAGATAATGCAATCAATGACAAAAAAAAAAACAATAGCAATCAATATTAATTGAGTGCTTACTGTCATCAGGCATTGTTCTAAATATACTGACTTACTTAATTATTTTGTTGTTGTTGTTAATCCTCACCTGAGGATATTTTCTGATTGATTTTTAGAGCGAGTGACAGGGAGAGAGAGAGACAGAGAAAGCGAAACATCAATGTAAGAGAGACACATCAATTGGTTGTCACCCTTACCCGCATGTGCCTTGACCAGGTCTGAGGATCAAGCCTGCAACCAAAGTATGTGCCTTTGACCAGAATTGAACCTGGGACCTTTCAGTTCACAGGCTGATGCTCTATCCACCGAGCCAAACTGGCTAGAGCGATTCATTTAATTCTTATACAGATTTATAAATAGGTATTATTTGCATTATCTCCATTTTATAAATGAGAAAAGAGAAAAATCAAGTTACTTGTCCTGAGACCACTCATCAAAAAAGTAGTAGAGCTGGGAATTGAGTCTTAGGCTGTGTTGACAAAGAGTAGGAGGGAAAACCCCACCCAGTGGATATGAGAAAACATGTTTTCAAGTACACTTAGTGGAAGATTTGGAATCAAACCAAAAGATCAATTTGGTTTCTATCTTTCATAAAATGTTGAAGACTCAGAAATGTTTGGTGAAGGTTAGAGTGAATTTTTAAAGGATTCCATCAGTGTTCAAAATTATCCAAGGAATATATTAGATAACAATGTATTTCAATCTCCTAGGAGAATATCCATGAAAAAACACATCTTACATATCCTTGGGTATTAACTAAGAGCTTACTTGTATTACAAACAACTTTACCCGCTGAAGGATTGAAGACAGTCTCTGTACATCTGAGAGCAAACATCAATCCAACCTTTAATTAAGTCAGAAGCTTTGGTTCAAAAGAAGATGGAGTTTTTTTTGTTTTTGTTTTTTAAATAATCCTCACCCTAGGGTATTTTTTCTTTTGCTTTTTATGTTTTTATTTTATTTGTTTAATACATTTTTATTTATTTCAGCGAGGAAGGGAGAGGGAGAGAGATATAGAAATATCTATGATGAGGGAGAATCATCTATTGGCTGCCTTGATTGGAATCGAACCTGGAACTCTTTAGTCTGCAGACTAACGCTCTATCCACTGAACCAAACCAGCTAGGGTCCATTGATTTTTAGAGAGAGTGGAAGGGAGGAAAAGAGGGTAGAGAAAGAAACATCAATGTAAGAGAGACACATTGATAGGTTGCCTCCTGTACACACCCCAACCCGGACCGGGATAGGACCTGCAACCAAGGTAAATACCCTTTACTGGGAATCCAACTTGGACCTTTCAGTCCTTGGGCCAATGCTCCAACCACTAAGCCAAACCAGCCAGGGCTGCTGGAGCATTTCTTGAGATCCAGTAACATCTCTGGAGACCTTTCTTCTCTTGGATTTATGAGATAGTTCCTATTTTCCTCTCTCTTTACAGGTGCCACCACCCCATCTATGTTTCTTCTTACAAGGCTGAGAAACTACCAACTTCAGTGACCTCAGGAAAAATCCAGAGCCCTTTTGTTTTTAAGGAATTACTGTCAATTTCTAACAGAAACAAATACGTGGTCAAAAGAAACTGACAAAAATGGGGAAGTAGCAATATGCACAAATTTTGAGTAAGTTCTTTAAATTATTCTTCATACTTTACCAAAATGAGTTAGCAGATTGCAGCTAAATTAATTTTATCATAGTCCTACCTGGAACTTGCTTTTAACATGATAATTATTTATTGAGGACTTTTAAATAGATTACATGATATTATGGCTGTGTATTTGTGTCTTATGAGTTTGGTCAGTGTGAATTGTGTTTGAGATGCTCCTTATCTTTTTTTTCCCAATCCTCACTCAAGGAGAGAGAGAGAGGATGCCGGGAAGTGGGGGGTGGGGAGGAAGAGAGAAACAACGATCAGTTGCCCCCTATATGCACCCCCAATGGGGATGGAACCTAGAAAACAGGTATGTGCCCTGAGACTGGGAATCAAACCCATGACCCTTCAGTAAATGGGCCGATGCTCCAACCATCTGAGCCACAACGGCCAGGGCTCCTTATCTTTAAGTAATTGAGAAAATCCAGTATATGTGTATATGTGTGTGTGTGTGTGTGTGTGTATACACATACACAACTCCTTGAAACTCGTATTATCCTCTTAATCAATGTCACCCCAATACATTTAAATAAAAAATAAAAATAAAAGCTGAGGGACAGTGGCGATCTTTCCAAGTCTTCTGCCAAAAGGGGGCCTGCCAGAGCAGAGCTCCTAAGCCACACTCCCGACTCACTCCCCCACACTGTTGCACAGCTCTGCTTGTTCTGCCCTGATCTGGGCTACACCAGAGGAGCCATAAAGTGCCATGGTCAAGAGAATAGACTTTAGAGCTAGGCTGCCTCAGTTTGAAGCATGATTCTATTATTTATAAAGTCAACTGGAACAAGCAGCCAATCCCTCTATGCCTACGTTTCCTCAGATAAAATAAGACCTGGGATTCTGGAAAACCAGGATGTTTGCTAGTGAGGATAGAATTATAGCCAGGGAAGTTAAAAACTTAGCAGGTCAGTTTCCTTCCAGCGGTTCTGAACCTGTGGGTCCCGGGTCACTCAAGACCATCAGAAAACACAGATATTTACATTATAATACATAACAGTAGCAAAATTACAGTTATTGAGTAGCAAAGAAAAGAATTTTGTGGTTGGAAGGTCACTACAACACGAGGAACTGTATTAAAGGGTCACAGCATTAGGAAGGTTGAGAACCACTGCTTTAGGCTCTGGATGTGGCCGATGAAACATTCTTCTCCTATTATGCCTGAGGACACAGCCTGATGGTTCTTCTCTCCAGACCTGCTGTCTGCCTCCATGGTTGGATGTACATGTCTGGTATTTGCCTTGATGGCTATCTATATGTTAGAAAATAAAATCTTACCCACATTCATGCAACAGAGGTGGAATATAAGTGGCAGAGGCGGAAGTCTCATTCAGCTCTGATTCCAAAGCCAGTGAGCCTCACAAGGCCCCACCATCCTGGTTTAAAAGAGAGACAACAGCAGAGCAATTGGGAGAGGCAATCAGAGGAAGTGCTTCACTCTGACATGCAAAATGTGTATCCTCACAGAAGTTACAGCCTCCTCATGTAGGTAAGAGTGACAGATGTGAAAGTCCGTGATACAAACTCTAGGTGCTTAGATACTAAAAAGGCCAGGAAAGAGAAAGATTATTGTGAGCTGGCATAGTCAGGGAAGGCTTTAAAGTTTATCAGAAACTTAAAGAGTGGGCTACATAGACATCGAAAGAGGGGAAGGATAGTACATCGCAGTGGTTTAAAGATTATGAGGGAGAGGATCACTCCCAAGGAGAACAATATGACTGAATCAGGGTCCTGCAGGACAGGTAGAGTGGGGGCCTGAGGATGACAGGCTTTCACCGCAGGAAGATAGTTTAAGATAGCATGAGTTTGGTATACAGGGTGAGGATGTTTGGGAAGGCCAGGCAGGTGGCAACTGACTGTAGTCATCGAGATCTGAGTTGCTGAGGTATCCATCAGGGGTGAGGTGGGTGCGAATGAATAGGAGGAACTGATATTTAGGAAGAAATATTGCTAGGCCTCCATTTTCAGGAGCAGTGAAATAGAAGGACGGGTTCAAAATAATTCTTAGGTTTCTACTGTGTCCACTGATGTTTACTCAGTTTTTCCTCCTTCCCTCCTTCTCTTCCTTTGAACTGTCTTCCCCCAACCACATGTAAAATAAATGTCTTCATAAGATCAAGTTTTTGTGATACATTCTTCTTGGTGAGTTTATAATTGTTCATCTCAATGGGAAAAGTATGTGGAGAATCAAGGATCTTCATTCTTGCTTTTAGGCTGTCTTCTTTGAACATAGAGCATATGGGTTTTTTTCTTTTTCCCTTTTCCTCTCTCTTTCTTCCTTCCTCTCTCTCTCTCCCTCCTTCCCTCCCTTCCTCCTTCCTTCCTTCCTTCCCTCCTTTCTTCCTTCCTCTCTTCCTCTCTTTCTCTCTTCCTCTCCACCCTCCTCTCCCCTCCCCTCTCCCCTTCCCTTCTCTTCTCTCTCTCTCTCTCACCGTTTCTTCCTCTCTTTTTCTTTTTTCCTTCTTTTGGATATTTAGGTATTCAAAAGACCATATTTCCTTAGTCTACAACAGATTAACTGTCTATTTCCTCCTTTTGTTGTTTACATGTTCACCTGAAAAATCTCTTGAGTTTCATTCTGTTCCTCCAACTAGTGTTTGATTCTTCTGCAAACACTAATAAAAATAACTTGAAGTTACTATTGGACCTTTCATTCTGAAAGATCCCAATATTCTTTTACACTGTGTATGAATGTTATTATATTATGTAGATACACTGTATTTCCTTAGTGCCTTTATCTGAGGATCATAAGGACAGGGCAAATGCTAATTAATTCTTACAACAACTTTATGAACTATAATTTTTATGTGTATACAGTAGATGAATCACCCCGAAAGACCAGTAAAACACAGCCTTTGTGGGAAAGAGTAGGCTTGGCACAACTTCATATATAAACAACCCAGTCAAATAGTTTAGAGCAGGAAAGGCAACATTGTATTTTGTTTAACTGAAACCACCAATGGAATTTCACTAAGAGAATATTATCCAAATAATGACCTATCTAGTTTTCTACCAACAACACTTGGACTTTGGTAATAAACACCCCCAGGAAAAAAGAAGGAAGTGTTCAAACCTATTAATAGCTATCAATCTCTCCCAAAACAAGTGCTTAGGCACCAAAACAATCCTAGTTATTAACTGAAGTTTCGATTTAGCCTCAATGCAGAGAAAGTGTGCCATGGGGTGACTCATCAACACTTTGCTTCCTGCTTAGATTTTCATGAGGGTCTCTCCTTGAGGTGAATAGGTCAAGGCCTATTCAGCTGAAGAGAGATTAAGTCTTCATTATTTTCAGGTAGGCTGCTCTTTATCATAAAAACAAAAATGGGCTTTTTAATGGAAAAAGTTACAAGGAAATGGACTCTTTCTTTTTTTTAATATATTTTATTGATTTTTTACAGAGAGGAAGGGAGAGGGATAGCAAGTCAGAAACATCGATGAGAGAGAGAGACATCGATCAGCCGCCTCCTATACGCCCCACACTGGAGATGTGCCCGAAAGCAAGGTACATGCCCCCGACCGGAATCGAACGTGGGACCTTTCAGTCCACAGGCTGACGCTCTATCCACTGAGTCAAACCGGTCTCGGCGTGGACTCTTTCTTTTTCTAAGTTGACTCAGGGAACAATAGAGGATCCTTACCAACAAATGCTATCTTTGCCCAGGAAAATGGATTTAACACATTTTCCTTTATTGGAAGCTTACCTTTATCCTAGCTTTTTAGTATAGAAATTTTCAAATATATATAAAAGTAGACAGAAGGATATAATAAAGAACCTATGTACCCACCACTTAATTCAATTATCACCTTGGCTCCTCTTTTTTTTTTTAAATATTTTTATTGATTTCAGAGAAGGGAGAGGAAGAGATATATAGAAACATCAATAATGAGAGAGAATCATTGATTCACTGCTTCCAATTGACCCTGTAACCTGAGGCACATGCCCTGAATGGGAATCAAATCTGATCTCCTGGATCATAAGTCGATGCTCAACCACTGAGCCACACCAGCTGGGGCCTGTTTTGTTTTTAATAGTGTCATATAATCTCTTACCTCTTGAACGTTTTAGAGTTTATTTTTTATTTTTTGTTTTGTTTTTGGTTGTAGAAGTGAGCCAGCTGGGCTGCGTGGGCTCAGAAAACAAGGTCAGAAGCAAAAGAAGAGCCCTTAGGAGAGAGAAAGGCAAAGGTATGGAGCCTTTGGGGAGATCAAGGAGAAAGGGAAAGGCGCCTTTGGTGTGCCCCTGAGGGGGAGAGTGAGCCTGAAAGTTTTAAAAAGTTTTCTTCTTCCTATGTTATCTCTGTTTTCTCTGGGTCCCTTTGTTCTCTTCCTCAGGTTTAGGATGATTGTTCAGGAACCAGACAGTTCACTGGAGCCACACATTGTATATTATCCTGGGGCTATTCAGTTTCTGTTAGGCAGAATCAGTTACTACTTCATCTGATTTCAGGTTTTCAAAAGCTGGTTAAAAGTTCTTATCTGCTGCTCTTTCTTCTCCCATTTGCTTCGTTTTTGGAGGGTTAGAAGGTGGTCTTAGGCAGAAGAGGTACATTCATTCGTATGACCAATCTGCCATCTTCAACCAGAATCTATTGAGAAATGTAAAATCTCTCAAAAACACAATTTGTAGATTATGTGACAATTGTCATTAACAGGAATAGCAAGATTTATAGAAATAGTCTTTAAATTGCACTTTTAAGTTGTCTATATGAGACTATTAGCTCAGTTGGGCAGAGCATAGCAAAATAATGACAAGGTCGTGCGTTTGATGTCCATCAAGGTCAGCTAGCTTTATGTAATTTCAAAGACTTCATCTTCTCCCCTAAACTCACAGAGAAAGTGTAGAATGTTGTTTTGGGTAGCTATAAAATAGGCAAGAAATAATCCAGCTTTCGTTTTCCTGCTGCAACATGCTGCCATGGGAAGTTAAAGGAACAAAAACCACGGGGAAGTTAAAGGGACATAGTGAGAAAAGAGTACAGACCAATTCACTTCTGATGGGGGCGAAAATCAACCTATATGCCTTAGGTTGTTTCCTCAGAGGCAGACTTTCAGATGGTGACTTGTGGAGAAAATTTTATTGAGGAGTCCTCCCAGGGACAACACCTGTAAGGGCATGGGGGCAGTGGGAAAAAAGTTTATCGTTGATGCAGCGACACCAGAAGCCTCAGCTGATCTAAAAAAAAAAAAAAAAAAAAAGCCTGGAGCTAGGGTTCCTTTAGAATTATCCCTCTTTGAGGCAAGAGGCCAGACTTTTATAACCTCCCATTGACCAGTTATTGGATGAGAACTATCCCTGGAAGGGAGCATGACATTCTGAGGACATGTCTTTGGTGAAGTGGCTCTCATCAGATGACAACAATTTCCGTAGAGTTTTAGAGTTGGAGCCAGCATGCAATGTCCCTGGCAGTGGGGGTAGCAGACCAAGGCTTTGAATATGCTATACAATCTACTGCCCCTGCCAAGTTCAAGAGCTGAAATATTGCTTCTTTCTCCCATATCTCCTAGATCAGTGGTTCTCAACCTTCCTAATGCCACGTCCCTTTAATGCATTTCCTCATGTTGTGGTAGATGGTTGGGGGTCACCACAACATGAGGAAATGCATTAAAGGGACGTGGCATTAGGAAGGTTGAGAACCACTGTCCTAGATCCTTAAGGGGAGAAGAAAATTCCAAGTTCAATGGCAGAAGTGCAATTATATTTGGAGTGAGATGGAATAAAGGGTCAGTCCAGTCCATAAAGCAGATAATTAGCCTCCAACAGACAGAATAATGGAATGACCTCTCCAGTATTTTATTTCTGTCATTTTGCATCTTGTGCATTTGAGAATATTTACTTTGGTTAAAAATCATGCTTGGTTTTAAATATAAAGGCAAAGTTGCCATGTGTAGGTTTATGGTGCAAAATTTGGGAAAAGTTCAAAGACAATACTTTCAGGATAAAGAAAACACTCAAAATGTATTTCAGGTTCAGTTAACACAGCACAGAAAAGTAATAGTAAAAAATTATCACATTTTTTCACTATTTATGGAGGAAAAGGAAAATAGTGACTTCATACTAAAATAGATATCTTTAAGCGCACCTCCCTCCCTCTCTCTCTCTCTCTCTCTCTCTTTCTCTCTCTCTATTTTATTTATGCACTAGGGGCCCAGTGCATGAATTCATGCACCTTGAAAAGAACTGTGGACCGTGAAGCTGCGATGGGCACAGGGGTGGGTCTCAGCCCATCCTCCGCACCCCTGCCTCGCCCCTTCCACCATGGCCCCTGGTCTCGTCTACTGGCAGCCCCGCTCCTACCGCCGCTGCTCCAATGAGCTGATGGCACCAGCCCCTCTTGAACCCACTGATGGTGTGAAGCAATTGGGGCTGGCACCAGCAGTAGGTGCGAGCAGCAGCTGCTGCTGCGATCACCCCTCAGGAGCAGGGAGTGGTGGAGAAGCCCTCAGGGGTGATCAGTGCCTGCAGCTGCCACTCACACCCACAGGCAGTGCCAAGCGATTGGGACTGACACTAGGTGCTATCAGCAGGTGTGAGTGGCAGCTCAAGTGCCAGCTGTGGATGTGAGTGGTGGCTACTGGCCTGATCGCCCCTCAGGAGCAGGGGGAGGTGGAGAAGCCCTTAGGGAAGATTGGGGCTGGCAGCTGCCATTCGTACCTGCTGACAGTGCTGAGTGATTGGGGCTGGCGCCCGGCGCTGGCAGTGGGTTCAAGTGACGGCTCTGGAGCCGGCAGTGGGTGTGAGCACCGCGCAGGGACACAGCGTGTGGAAGCAAAGAATTTTTAGTAACCACTGTGCCCTGCCTTGGTCTGGCACCCCTACTCACCTGTTCCACCATCCTGCTGTGGCTGATGCCCACCATGTTCTGTATGTGCCCGCCTGGTCATCAGTGCACATCATAGTGACCAGTTGTTTGGGTGTTCCGCCGTTTGATCTATTTGAATATTAGGGTATTATACATATAGATAATTTAAATATTCAAAGCACTGATATATGGTACTACCTATACTTTAGGCTCTAAAAATTGTATTTTGTTGTTGTCTCTTAAAAATATTTTGAGGAAAATAGGACATCAATTGAAGTACTTTCATTTCTAGCCTTCCTCCCCTACCACCACTCCATCTCTCTCTTCCTTTCTCCCCAGTGAGGGTTTATGTGTGTTATTTTAATAGTTACATTTTACTCCTTGGAAAAGGCAGAGAGATTTAATAACGTCTTTTGATTCATTTCATTGTTCCTAAAATTCAGAAATTCAATATTTTCTAAGCAAAGATATATCAAAATCATTCAAGGCAAATAGCTAAATGAAACAATAATTTCAAATTTTAATTCTGTTCCCTCAAGCTTCAAATCTGTGGGCAACAGTAGCTAAGGGAAGCGAGGGACCTTCACAACCTAAAAATCTCTTTCTTGTTGTTGGAAAACTGAAGAACATTAGTCAACTAACCCACAACTTTAAAAGAGGGAGGGAACCAGTTTTTGTTAGGTGGTGACTTAATGGGTTCAACAGGACAAGATATATTGTGAAGACGAGTGGTGGCTGAGTCATGAGTAGCAAACAACTGAGCCTGGTTTCCAACAGGCAGCTGGATTCATCGTGGTCACGTGGTAAATGAGAACAAAGCCATTTGGTTTATCTGTGTCACAATAAAGACTGGAGGGATGGCTTCAGCCTCATCGGAAAGAATTTCCAGGAAACTGGAAGTTAAACTCCTCTGGTTCCTGCCTTTATGTCAACAAAGGGCTCTATCGCCCATAAAACCTTACAGCTATGAAAGTCAAAAGGTACTTTAGGATATACCGTGAAACCTAAGTCTTCCCTCCTTTCTTGTTCTCCAGCTTCTCATTCCCTTTCCAGAGACCAATGTTTCCAGTTCCTGACGCATTTGCTTCTAAGATGTTCTAAAGTGTAGGTTTTAAAAATTTATACTTTGCTTTCTATTTTTGCTGCCACCACCCCCTGTCACTTAGAATCAGTATAATAACTTTGAAAATAAATTTGGTCTCCTGAGTTCATAATAAAACTCTGCTGGCTCAGAACGTATCCCCACCAATAAGTAGTACATGACTATACTGTTGTAAGTCAATTACATCTCAATTAAAAAAAAAAAAAGAGAAAGCAGTAATAGAGGAACAGAGAAACTACAACAACAAAACTTTTTTTTTTTTTTATAAGAGATTTGATAAGATGATAAAAGTTCTTCCTGTGAAACCACAGTGACTTTTTTGGGTACTGCTTGGTGTTAGCTCTCACCAGGGAGGGACATTTGCAAATGCTCCTAGTACTTTGAAAACTACAATTATGTTATTGCCCTTCTATGGACTGTGTCTGGTTTCTCCCTATACAAATCTTAAGACACTACTCATTTTTTGTCACATCCCCCACAAAACAAACCTACTTCACAAAATACTGAGAAGGAAAGCCAGCTTTTACTAAAGATTTCATGGAAGGAAAAGGAGAAGAATTATATGTTACACAACAAATAATTTTAAATTCCTAACCGAACATTTTTTTCTTTTTTTAAGTTTAATAAACTTTATTGTTCAGATTATTACATTTGTTTCTCTTCTTTCCCCCAATAACTTCCCTCCACCCACTCCCACTCCTCTCTCTACCTTACCTCCCCCAACATTGTCCTCATCCATAGGTGTATGATTATTGTCCAGTCTCTCTCTGTACCCCACTCACCCTTTTCCAATTCTATTATATTCACCAGTTTATTTTGTTCATCAGATTTTTAATTCACTTCTTAGGTTCACTTGTTGATAGATATGTATTTGTTGTTCATAATTTTTATCTTTACCTTTTACTTCTTCCTCTTCCTAAAGAGTACTTTTCAGCATTTCATATAATACTGGTTTGGTGTTGATGAACTCCTTTAGCTTTTTCTTATCTGTGAAGCTCTTTATCTGCCCTTCAATTCTGAATGATAGCTTTGCTGGGTAGAGTATTCTTGGTTGTAGGTTCTTGCTATTCATCATGGTGAATATTTCTTGCCACTTCAGTCTGGCCTGCATAGTTTCTGTTGAGAAATCTGCTGACAATCATATGGGTGCTCCCTTGTAGGTAATTAACTGTTTTTCTCTTGCTGCTTTTAATATTCTCTCTTTGTCTTTTGCTCTTGGCATTTTAATTATGATGTGTCTTGGTGTGGTCCTCTTTGGATTCCTTTTATTTGGGGTTCTGTGTGCTTCCTAGACTTGTAAGTCTATTTCTTTCACCAGGTGTGGGAAGTTTTCAGTCATTAGTTCTTCAAATAGGTTTTCAGTATCTTGCTCTCTCTCTTCTTCTGGCACCCCAACATTCTGATGTTGGTACACTTGAAGTTGTCCCAGAGGCTCCTTACACTATCTTCACATTTTTGGATTCTTTTTTCTTCTTGCTTTTCCAGTGGAGTGATTTTTGCTTCTTTGTATTTCAAATCTTTGACTTGATTCTTGTGATCCTCTAGTCTGCTGTTGGATCTCTGTATATTATTTTTTAATTCAGTCAGTGTATGCTTAATATCTAGTTGGTCCATCAAACGTTTCTAGAAAATTCTTGAAAAACCTTATAACTGTGGTTTTGAACTCTATATCCAATCATTTGCTTTTCTCCATTTCTTCCATTTGTGACCTGTTTCTTTGTCTCTGTATTTTGGCTGCTTCCCTGAGTTGGTAGAGTGGCCTTGTGTGCTAGGTGTCCTATTGGGCCCAGTGGTTCAGCCTCCCCAGTTACCTGAGGTGGATACCCTTGGTGCACCCCTTTGTGGGCTGTGTGCATAGTCTTGTTGTAGTTAAACCTTGATTTTTGTTGATATCTCTGGGAGGAATTGACCTCCAGACCAATTGGCTGTGAGGATCATCTGTGTCTACTAGGGTAGAACTTCTGTGCTGGAGACACCCTTATGAAGCAAGACCTGCTTCAGTTGGGCTTTGGTGCTCACTGAGTCTGCCCCCTGAGTGTGTCCCTTATCGATATGAGGAGTTGTTATCTGGATTGTCCTACTCTGACCCCTGGGTACACTGGCTCTTGAATCTCCAAGAAGTGCTAATTTAGCCTCTACCTGAGGCCACCCAGCAGGAGCTATGGAGAGATCTGCAGATTCCTCTCCTGTGTTGGGTTTTAAAGGTGCCCAGATGAGGCCCAGTTGTGAAGCAATGCAAGCTGCTATGAGGCCTTGAGCCTTTTTTTTAATATCCTGGGTCTCTCTGACACAGCTGCAGTTTGTTAGGTAAGTATAGATTTTAAAGGACCAGACCATTCATATGCAAAAGCCTCTGTGCACAGCTTGGATGGGGCAAGGTCTCAGGTCAGAGCAAACAACAATGGCTTCCTGTCAGCCCTGCCCTAAAAGGTCCCTGGGTCTCAGTGTCCCATGGTAATCACTGCATGTACCTCTGAGAGAAACTGCCCTCACTTTCTGCTAGGTGGCAGACAGTTCATTTTCTCCCCGTATGAGTCTGGTTCCCCAGAGTCTTGCCTGGAACTGGACTTAAGATTAGTCAGGAGCTTGTGTCTCCTTTTGGATTGGAAAAGCCAACAGTGTCCTCACTTGCCAGCCTGGTTTGCGTGTGCACCTCTATACCTCTGCATTTTACTTCCACAGCTCCTCTGAGTCTCAGTGTGCTTTTCTCTTTCCTTCTAGTTGTAGAATTTTCACTTAGCCAGGTCTTGCTGTGGTTCTGAATGATGTTCGTTTTGCCTTTTAGTTGTAGTTTTGAAGTGGTTGTGTGAGGCAGCAAGTTCAGGTGTTTACCTATGCCGCCATCTTGGTTTCTCCTCCTCTAATACAACATTTTTGAACCCTTCCGAAAATACTACCAGCTACAGGTTCTCTCATTCTCTTCTAACCCTTCATATATGCTCCACTTAGAGTAATTCATAGTAACTTCTCTAACTTATCATCTTCCCGTAGAGTTTTGAAGCCTAGCTTCTCTAAATGGGTTTAGCAAAACAAGTCTGTGCCTGGGAAAGGATTCTCTTGTCCCCCTGCCCCTTATCATCTTGTTTTTATTGTTATATTACCAATTCTCTTTTTTTCCCAGGACAAATCTCTCTTATGAACTCTTGTTCTCTATACTTAGTTGCCTCCTGCCTTCTCCGCCTGAATGTCTCATAGGCACTTTATTTTATCATGCTTCAAATCAAATTTGCATTCTTTAATTTCTTTCAAATTCTATTCCTCCTTTGTATCCTTTATTTCAAAAATGGTACCACCATCCACCCAGGTACTCTAAGGCAGAAACAGAAACCAGGAACCATCCTTGACCATTTTCTCCCTTCTCACACCTTCCACACTGGTAAGCATTTTGAGGAGGAGCAACATCTCCCAAATTTTATTTCTATACACTTGGATGTTTAATATTTGGTGAATTAATTAAAGTGCTTGATAAGAGTGTTTTCATTGAAAGAGTTAAAAAAAACTCATTGTGCTAAGTTTTGGGAATTTCTTTTTTGTAATGCAAAAACAAGATTTATTTTTAAAATGCAAAAACATTTATTTGTACACACAACGATGAAGGAAAGCAGTCTTCTGTCAAATGGAGAACATTGAGATTTTTAAGTAGTTGATTTGGGACATACTACAATGGGTGGACTTGCTTTGTTGCCTTCAGATGTTGGGTCTCTTTACCTGACAATTCAGCAGGCTTTTAAAATGAGTCTCCTGCTGGGCCTGTTTTTCTACTCCCCCATGATATACAAGCTGGTGCTCCAAACAGCCTGTGTTCCTCTTCTGTTTATGCAGCTACTTTTCCAGGAAGCATAAGAGATTGGTTTCACTGTTGGCAGAAGCCACGGTCTTCAGGTTTAACAGGAGCTTGGCTAACTTGTTCTCCAACTCCAGAGCAGTCTCTAGAGCTTGTATGCCAGCTCCTCAGTTGTTTGTATCAGACCTGTCAATCACTGGAAGGCAGGTTTTACCCCCAGGTTTTCTTAGAGATCTTAGGAACTGGTTGGCATGTTCCCTTTGCAAAAAGGAGGTGTCTTCATTGTAATAATAGGCCATTGGTAAAGAATCATCACTGATACGCAGCTCATAAGATATCTGTGATTAATAGCAACCCTACGATCCTCAGAGATGAGGCTATGGACCTGGGATGCCATCTCAACTTTAGGGAAAACTAACAGTGCTTAAATAGTGCTACTTTTTCTAACAGCTTGACTTTTTATATACCTTACATATTTACAACACTTTGCAACACATTTTCACATTCATAAACAAGGGAAACATTATACTAATTTAGAGGTATAGAAATGGAGATTAAGTAATATGCTGCCAGGCACATAATTAGCAAAAGACAATCAGTGGGAATAGGCAGGGGGAAGTGATCTCAAATTCTAGCCCTTTGCCTTTGGGCCCAAGGCTTATTCTAAAACATCTCTTTCATAAATGCATTTCCTAATAGAGGATTGCAAATAAGTAACAGAAATTATTTTATAAATAGAATCACAAACAAAAAAATCTATAATTGTGCAAGCATCTAGAATATTGACTCTAGTGATCTCCCCAATATTAATATAGCAATCCTTTTTTAAAAATAAATCTTTATTGTTCAGTTTATCACCCTGCCCCCCCCAGCTCCTCTCTACCTGATTCCCCACTCCCCACCTCATGCCCTTACCCCCAGCCACTGTCCTCATCCATAGGTGTAAGATCTTTGTCCAATCTCTTTCCTCACCACTCATACCCCCCTCTCTCTAAGAATTGTCAGTGCATTCCCTTTCTATGCCCTAATTCTATTATATTCACCAGTTTATTCTGTTTATTGGATTTTTTATTCACTTGATTTTTAGATTCACTTGTTGACAGGTATGTATTTGTTATCACTTTGTTGTTCATAATTTTTATCTTTACCCTTTTCTTCTTCTTCCTCTTCTTTTTTTAAATATATATTTTATTGATTTTTTTACAGAGAGGAAGGGAGAGGGATAGAAAGTTAGAAACATCGATGAGAAAGAGACATCAATCAGCCTCCTCCTGCACGCCCCCCACTGGGGACATGCCTGCAACTGAGGTACATGCCCTTGACCAGAATCAAACCCGGGACCTTTCAGTCAATAGGCTGATGCTCTATCCACTGAGCCAAACCGGTTTCGGCTTCTTCCTCTTCTTAAAGAATACCCTGCAGCATTTCATACAATCTTTAGCTTTTTCTTGCTGTGGGGCTCTTTATATGAGCTTCAATTCTGAATGAGCTTTGCTGGGTAGAGCACTCTTGGTTGTAGGTTCTTGCTATTCATCACTTTGAATATTTCCTGCCACTCCCTTCTGGCCTGCATGGTTTCTGTTGAGAAATCAGCTGACAGTCATATGGGCACTCCTTTGTAGGTAACTAACTGTTTTTCTCTTGCTGTTTTCAAGATTCTCTCTTTGTCTTTTGCCCTTGGCATTTTAATTATGATGTGTCTTGGTGTGGTTCTCTTTGGATTTTTTTTGTTTGGGGGTTCTGTGTGCTTTCTGGACTTGTAAGTCTATTTCTTTCACCAGATGTGGGAAGTTTTCAGTTATTATTTCTTCAAATAGGTTTTCAGTATCTTGCTCTCTCTCTTCTTCTGGCACCCTTATAATTCTGATGTTGGTACACTTAAAGTTGTCCCAGAGGCTTTTTACACTATTGTCACATTTTTGGACTCTTTTTTACTTTTTGTTTTTCTGGTTGGGTGTTTTTTGCTTCCTCATATTTCAGATTTTTGGTTTGATTCTTGGGGTCCTCTAGTCTGCTGTTGGATTTCTGTATATTGTTCTTTGTTTCAGACGGTGTATGCTTAGTTTCTGACTGGCCCTTTTCTGTGTTTTTTTTTTTTTTTTGGCATTCTCATTAAGATCCTTGAAGGTCTCACTAAGTTTCTCAGAGGTCTCACTAAGTTTCTTGGGGGTTCATAGAAGATTCTTGAGTAACCTTATAAATGTGGTTTTGAACTCTAGGTCCAATAGTTTGCTTTCCTCCATTTCTTTCATTTGTGACATGTTTCTTTGTCTCCGCATTTTGGCTGCTTCCCTGTTTCATGGAGTGGCTTTGTGTGCTAGTTGTCCTTTATGGCCCAGAAGCTCCGCCAACCCAATCACCTCAGGTGGACACTCTTGATGCACTCTTTTGTGGGCTGGGTACACAGTCTTGTTGTAGTTAAGCCTTGATTGCTATTGGTACCCTGGGAGGAATTGACCTCCAGGCCAGTTGACGGTGAGAATTAGCTATGTCTATTAATGGAAGAATTGCTGTGCTGGAGACACCCCTATGGGGCAGGACTTGCTTCAGTGGGGCTTTGGTACTCACTGAGTCTGCCTCTTGAGTGTGTCACTTACGTATGTGAGGAGTTGAAATCTGGTGTCGTCTCATACTGACCTCAAGGTACACTGGTTCCTGGATCTCCAAGGAGGTGCAAGTCAGCTAGTGTCTGAGGCCACCCAGCAGGAGCTACAGAGAGATTTTTAGATTTCTTCTTTTTGCTTGGAGTTTGGAAGTTTTGTAGCTGTCTGACCCAGTTGCAATTTGTTAGGTTAAGCTGTTAAAGGGCAGGCCATTCATATGCAAAAGACACTGCACAGTGCTGGGTGGGTTTGTAAATTGGGCAGGGGAGGGTCTCAGGGAATCGCTAGGTTAGGGTGTGGCAAACAGCCCTGGCTGCCATTCAGTCCTCTCTGCTGCATCTGTCCTGGGCCCCAGCACAATAAATAGTGATTCCTGTGTGCACCTCTGAGAGATGGCCACCCTCCCTTTCTGACCCGATGGCAAATAGTCCAGTTTCTTCCCTTATGAGTCTGGGTCCCCAGAATCTCGCCAGAAACTGGAGTTTAGAGCAGTTGGGAACTTGTAACTCCCTCCCAATTGAAAAAAACAGCACACGCCAGCCCGATTCACGCGCATCTCTGTACCTCTGCTTTTCTAAGCCTCTGCATGTCCTACCAGGTCTCAATGCACTTTTTCCTTTCCTTCTAGTTGTAAAACTTCCACTTCACCAGCTTTCCCGTGGTTCTGAGGGATAGTCATTTTGTCTTTTAGTTGTAATTTTGGTTGGTTGTGAAAGGCAGCATGTATAGGTGTATACCTTATGCCACCATCTTGGTTCTTTTCCCTTTTTAGTTTTTGATTTAAGGCTTGTCCCATTTTTAGAATACCTGATATGTTTTTTATGACTATGTAGCTCTGAAAGATGCTCCTATTAACTATTTTAACTTGAAGTTCAAAACTATCTTGATCATCTAGTGCCCTCTACTGGACATGCTATAGTATTATTAATAATTTATTTTAAAACATTGAGTGCTCTCAGGTAGCAAGTGGCCTTGGATTTTGTAGTGATTGTTTTAACACATTTTTTGCTGCCGACTACAGGGTGGAGCAAAAATAGGTTTATAGTTGTGAGTTTATTCTCATATTATTATCTGTTAATTATTGTATTATTTTCCATGCAAACAACTGTAGACCTACTTTTATCCCACCCTGTATATTACATCATTGAAAAAATACATGCTGTCAGTATCTAGGTCAGTGATCATATCAGAGGTAACTCAATACATGTTTGGCAAATTATTTTCCATGTACTCTGCTGTATTTTAGTAGTGTTCATGTGACAATTTACCGTGGCATATTTTAATAAAGCAGTATTGCTCTTTTGCTGTTTCAATGGGTCCTCAGTCCTATAGTCCTGCCTTGAGACTTGGCAGCCAGAGTGATTGCTGACCCCCCTCTCCCATGTCCCACCTTGTCAGTTTTGGTTTTGCTCAAGATACACTGGAAGTTTATAAGAGCTTGGGCTATTGAATAAGACAGATCAGAGTTTAAATTCAGACTGTCACTTCCTTGAACAAATGACTTATCCCTGAAAAGGTTTTCCCATATGTAGAATTAGATAAAGTCAACCTAACTCATAGGAACATTGTGAAAATGTAAATGATGAAAATGCAAATAAAGGGCTCAGCACAATGCTCATCACTTAGCAACTGCTCAGTTATTATTAGCTTTTATTATTTTATTAATTTGTGTTATATTCTAGCTTAGGCATGTTTTGTCTTGAATATTGAAGACACTGGCTAAGGGAATGCATTAGAGGAGCATTCTGGTTGCTGGATTTGTTTAATAAAAACATTTATCTCTAGGAAGAAAATTTCTGAAGAAAGTCCACACATTCTATAATTCTTTTTAAAAAAATATTTTTATTGATTTTCGGATAAGAAGGGAGAGGGAGAGAGAAATAGAAACATCAATGATGAGAGAGAACCATTGATTGGCTGCCTCTTGCACATGCCCTACTGGGGCTGAGTCTGCAACCTGGGGATGTTCCCTTGACCGGAATCGAACCTGGGGCCCATCAGTCCGAAGGCCCATGCTCTACCTACTGAGCCAAACTGGCTAGGGCTCTATAATTCTCTTTCATATCTCATGTTCTAAAAATTTTCAGCCAAAAGACTTGCCCAAATTCCCATCTTTTCAGGCTTCTTTATACTTATCGATCATTTTTTATTAGTTCTTTTTCATTCCTTAATATTCATTAATATTAATATTCATTTAATAAAATGTGAGGGACCTAGAGCACAGAAACTTCGAAATTGTAGAACTGGAAGAAGGTAGGAACAAACAAGATTTTGCGTAGTTTGATATCCTGGTATAAAGGAGTTGCCACATTTTCCTTTTGCTTTATTTTAACAAAAGAAAAATAATCAGTTTGTTGGTTTTTAAAATTCAATTAAAATTTTTATCATCTAGAGCGTCGGCCTGCAGACTGATAGGTCCTGGGTTCGATTCAGGTCAAGGGCATGTATCCTGGTTGCGGGCACATCCCCAGTAGGGGGTGTGCAGGAGGCAGCTGATGGATGTCTCTCTCTCATCGATGTTTCTAACTCTCTAACCCTCTCCCTTCCTCTCTGTAAAAAATCAATAAAATATATTTAAATTTTTTTTATCATCTTACTGCATGTGCATTGTTTAAAAAGCCAAATAGTATTATAACGCTTATAATGAGAAAGGCAACTGGTTCCCTTCTCTCCCCCAAGACTGCCCCCTCTGTTCCTCAGGAGGCACTGCTTTCACGACTTTTGGCTGGCTGCTCTGGCATTTAGGCTCATATTTCTAAATAACATGCTACACTGCTATTTCCTAATATTTCAGTTTTTATTGATTTTTACAGAGTGGAACAGCAATTAGCTGCCTCCTGCATGCCCCCATCAGGGATCAAGCCTGCTACCCTGGCATGTGCCCTGACTGGGAATCAGACCAACCACCTTTTGGTGCACAGGATGATTCCCAACCAACTGGGTCACACTGGCCAGGGCTCTTCTACTTAATTTTAAATTTTTGTTACGTTTTCCTAACATTGGCACATCTACCCACCCTACATCTGTGCTCAGATACTATCTTTCCCTCTGTTTCTAAAAGCGAAGCTCAAGTCTGATCATCTCTTTCCTGTTAAACTCTGCCATATATCCCTTGACTTACCTTTAGGATTAAAAACCAACCCCCTTGGAATGGCTTACAGTCAGGATTCAATCCCCTGACCACCTTTCTAGCCTCATCTCTAAGCTCCTGCTACAGTGAACATATTTTTGTTCTTCAAATGTTCTCTCTTGCTTCAGAGGCTTATAAGGGTTTTTCACTTTTTCTGAAACACTTTTTCCCCTCCTCTTGTTTGGGTGGCTAATTCCTAGCAATCTTTTAGGTCACATATAAAATTTCTCTTCTGGTATATTCTCTTTGACCCTAAAATAGGCCAGCTGCCCCTATTATATGCTTCATAGTACACATTTGATTATAGTTACTTGTTCAATTTTCTTTACTTTCCACTAGCTCCAGGACAATAGCCTTGTTCCCTGATGCATTTCCAATGCTAAGCACACGTCACAATGACTCAATAAATATCTGTTAACTGAATGAATAATGTTAAATGTGCTTTAATGTCCACAACTTCCTCATCTAGAACTCTTTTAATTTTATTTATTTATTTATTTGTTTGTTTTTTAGATAGTGTTTTTCTTTTTTTAAAAAAATTAATTAATTAATATATATATATATATATATTTTATTGATTATTTTACAGAGAGGAAAGGAGAGGGAGAGCGAGTTAGAAACATTAATGAGAGAGAGACATTGATCAGCTGCCTCTTGCAAACCCCATACTGGGGATGTGGCCGCAACCAAGGTACATGCCCTTGACCGGAATGGAACCTGGGACCTTTCAGTCCGCAGACTGACGCTCTATCCACGGAGCCAAACCAGTTTTGGCTATTTTATTTATTGATTAAGGTACTACGTATGTGTCCTTATCCCCTGTTGACTACCATGTCCCCCACTCATGCCCTCACCCCCTTGGTGTCTATGTCCAATAAAAGTCCTTTGGTTGTTCCTCCCCCTTACTCCTACCTTCTCTACCTTTCCTCTGAGGTTTGACAGTCTGATCGATGTTTCTCTGTCTCTGGATCTGTTTTTGTTCATCAGCTTATGTTGTTCATTATACTCCACAAATGAGTAAGATCATGTGATATTTATCTTTCTCTGACTGATGTATTTTGCTTAGCAAAATGCCCTCCAGGTCCATCTATGCTATTGAAAATGGTAGGAATTCCTTCCTTTTTACAGCAGCATAGTATTCCATTGCATAGATATATCACAGTTTTTTAATCCACTCATCTGCTGATTGGCACTTAGGCTGATTCCAAATCTTAGCTATGGTAAATTGAGCTGTTATGAACATAGAGGTGCATATATCCTTTCTGATTGGTGTTTCTAGTTTCTTGGGATATATTCCTAGAAGTGAGATTACTGGGTCAAATGGGAGTTCCATTTTTAGTTTTTTGAGGAAACTCCATACTGTTCCCCATAGTGGCTACAACAGTCTGTATTCCCACTAGCAATGCACAAGAGTTCCTTTTTCTCTGCATCCTTGCTAGCACTTGTCATTTGTTGATTTGTTGATGATAGCCATTCTGACAGGTGTGAGATGGTACCACATTGTCATTTTGATTTGCATCTCTTGGATGTTTAGTGACTTTGACCATGTTTCATATGTCTCTGGGCCTTCCTTCTATCTTCTTTCAAAAAGTATCTATTTAGGTCAATTGCCCATTTAAAAAAATATATATATTTTATTGATTTTTTTACAGAGAGAAAGGGAGAGAGAAAGTCAGAAACATAGATGAGAGAGAGACATCGATTAGCTGCCTCCTGCACACCCTACTGTGGAGATGTGCCCGCAAGCAAAGTACATGCCCCCAACTGGAATCGAACCCGGGACCTTTCATTCCGCAAGCCGAGGCTCTATCCACTGAGCCAAACCGGTCTCGACATTTTTTGATTGGGTTGTTAATCTTCTTTTTGTTAAGTTGTATCTACAACTCTTCTTTTGATTTCTTTCTTAGTTCAACATCCTATATAATAAAAGGCTAATAAGCAAATTGACGGAATGACTGGTCCCTATGATTCACACTGACCACCAGGGGCAGACATTCAATGTAGGAGCTGCTCCCTGGTGGTCAGTGAGCTCTCATTTGGGGAGCAGTGTTTAGCCAGAAGCTGGGCTCATGGCTGGTGAGCATAGCGGCAGTGGTGGGAGGCAGCCTAAGCCATTAGTTGGACATCTCCTGAGGGCTCCCAGACTGCTAGAGGGCACAGACTAGGCTGAGGGACCCCCATGAATTTCATGTACCGGACCTCTAATATACTCATAATTTCTTTAAGGTTCTGTAGACAAAGCGGGAAAATTAACCTGAGAAAATAAGACACACAAGCATGTGCTAGCTTTTGGAGGAAATTATTAAGAACTTGCGTCAGTTAGACAGTTTATTTTTTCATCTACCTCTAGTACACCCATCATATACTCAAGCTCCCCTCTCAGATCTCTAACGAGATATACTGATGTCTAGAGTAATTCCCACTGTTTTTTCTTATGTGACTCTGCTATACTGCGATAAGACATTGTGGTCTTGATGCCACTGCCTGAGGAAGAGAAACTGATTCTCTGACAAACCAAGCCAGTAGAACTAACGATCTGCTGCTCAGCAAGTGCTGTGACCTGCACTTGGACTGTAGACTATTACAGGGACAGATCTGCCAGGGCACAGTGGACCACTCACCACCTGCGTCTACCTCCCCACCTCACCCTTCCCCATGGAATTTTGGAAGTTGCAGTTTCCAGATACACACAGAAAGATGATAGCCTCTGACAGTACTATAACCAGAGAGTGGGACTGTGGACTTTGGAGGTGAGTCAGCAAGCCAGGCTCCTTACAGTGAGGCAGGGATGCTCAAATTTCCTGCCTTTCAGAGGGTGGATCTGCCCAGTATTATGAAGCACAGTATGTGTGGACCACCATTGTGTCTCTGAATCCAATTCCATCAGCTTCATAAACTCAGTTAATTCCTTCTGGCAATAAGTAGTCTGTCATTCTTTATTTTCTGCCTTGGTATGAATTTTGTCATTTTTCTTTGCCTTTCTGTGTGTTTTAGGCAGCATTTGGGAGAGGCTGAGTCAGGGGCTGCCAGCCAAATACCATTTAAAACTAGAAATGCCTCATTGATTTTTATGGTGATTACATCAGCCTGTCCTCATTCCTTCCAGCCTCTGACTGTGGGATGTCCCAGGACAGAGTCTTTGGCTGCTGTTCAGTCTGCACTCTCCTTCAGAGGGCTAATCTACTTTTACACCTTTACATCTGGTATCTGATGACCCTCAGACTGCCGTCTGTAATCCTATCTTCTCCCCTAAATTGTCATCCTTTATTTTCTGATTGAAAGACATTTCTACTTGTCTACTTCACAAAGTTCTATGTCCCCGATGGATGTATTCTTACTTTAGTTATTAAGACTGCTAAACTAGCAGAGGCCCAAAGTCATGGGGACAGGAAATAAACACTTTGTGCAAGGACCATTTGATCAAACTGTGGGAGGCATGATCCTCATTTCCACTCTTTTGTTCCCCAAGAAGAGAATGTATTACCTTGTATTAGTCAAAGGCTTAAAGCATTTACCTCATCCTGGAAACCACTCCAATACAGCATGGTCCTAGAGATGTCAATGTAACCGAGTTTTTATTTATTTATTATTATTTTTTAATGTTTTAAAAATTGATTTTTAGAGAGAGAGGAAGAGAAAGATAGAAATGTCAATGGGAAAGTCAACATCGATCCAGTCCAAAATTTGGCCATGTATCCTGGGAATTGACTGGGAATTGAACCAGTGACCTCTTAATGCATGGGTCAGCACTCAACCACTGGGTAACACTAGCCAGGCTTGTAATTCTTTCTATTATTCTTACCCAAGGATATTTTTTTCCATTGATTTTTAGAGAGAGTGGAAGGAAGGAAGGAAGGGAGAAGAGATAAACATCAATGTGAGAGAGATACATCAATTGGTTGCCTCCCACATGCACCCTATTGGAGATAGAACCCACCACCCAGGTACATGGCCTTGACCAGGAATTGAACCCTTGACTCTGGTGCATAGACCAATGCCCTGAACACACTAGCCAGGGCATAACTGAGTTTTTAGTGGCCATATCACTGACCTTTAAGATCAGAACTAACTGCTGCTGGGTGATGTGATGCAAGATAGTTATTTTGATGGAAGCTATATTGCATGGAAAATTCACATCACATAGGATGTTCCAGTTGACTCCAAGACATTGACAATCAGACCTAGACCCTCTAGGCAGGTAATTGGAAGATCCTTCTCTGGGGTTCGGACAAGTCCACAAAGAAAGCTTAAGATACCAACTCAGGGTTTCCTCAACAATGAGCCAACCATATCATTTCACACTAAAACTCAGAGTTGACATATGCTCAGATCTTTAGATCAGCTTTTACTAATAGTGTCCTATTCTTAAGTATGGGCAACCAAACAATTAAGTATGAGAAAGAAAGAGAAAAACCAAAATGTAAGAAAGGAAATTGGAGAAAAATTGGAGAAATCCTATGAAGGAAAGATAAAAATAAAAATGAATAAATGTGTCCAGCTGGTATGGCTCAATGGTTGAGCATCAACCTATTGAACTGGGAGGTCATGGTTCAATTCCAGGTCAGGACACATGCCTGGGTTCCCAGCTTGGTCCCCAGTGGGGGACATGCAGGAGGAGCCCAATGGAGGACACGTAGGAGGAGCTGATAATTCTCTCATCATTGATGTTTCTATCTCCCTCTCTCTTCATCTCTGAAATCAATAAAAAAAGTATATTTTAAAAAAGGAATAAATGCAAGAATGAAAGTTTGAGAAAATAACAATTAGGCAAAGAGAAAAAATACTAAAACAAGAGAAGATATTACATTCATGAAACACGACACTACATAAGAATGGTGGTATTCAGACAGCAAAAATCACTCTTTGGAATTAAAGCTACGGTAGCAGGAATGAAAAACACAACAGAAGAGTTGGAAAACCCTGTTAAGGAAATCTTTTATAGAGGAGAGCAAAAAACAAACAACTAAGCTGTAAATAAGAGAGAAGGTGAAGAAAAAAGAGAACAATTCCATCTGAATAATAGGAGTTCTAGACAGAGAGAAATAAGAAGACAAGTAGGAAAGCATTAACAAGATAATTTATGAAAATTTCCCAGAATTGAAGATCATGACTTTCCAGATTGAAGGATCTCAATGAGTGCATATCACCAGGCATGAAAAAAGACCCACACTGAGACACATTACTATGAAATTTCAGACACTAGAGACAAAGAGAAAATCCTACAAATGTCCAAAGAGAAAAAAAAAGAAATCTCATACAAAGGATTAAGAACCAGAAAGTCTTTTGACTCCTCAATAGCAATACTGGAAGGCAGAAAAGAGTGGTGAAATGGCTTCAAAATTCTTAAAAAAAAAAAAAAAGATTCCCAACCTAGAATTCTATATTCTGTATGTATGTAGAGGGGAAAAGACATTTTCAGACATGCAAGCTCTCAAATAATTTCCTTCCCATGCATCTTTTCTTATGAAGTAACTAAAGGTTGTGTTCCATCCAAACAGGAGATCTATCTTAGGAGAAAGGAAAAAGGAATCTCCAAGATGTTTGCCAAGAAGGATCCTAGGATGATAGGTATACAAGTCCAAGTTGGCAAAGGTCAGAGGCCCTGGGACAGAAATCTTTAGGAAGATGAAATTGATAGAATATACTAATAAATGTAAGCAACCGAAAAAGAGTTTGATTAAATTAGGGATTAGGAAACTAACTAAACACACATGCAAAAAATTATCTCCAGGGAGAGCAGAACATCTTGCAGAAACTGAAAAATGATTATAATTGAGCATGTCACTCTGTTCTGAAAGCATATATACTCACAATAATATAAACACTACATATTTATTCAGTCACTGTTCTGATAAGGATTGGAAACTGATTGTTTATGTTATGTGTTTAGTTGTGGCAGTGTGAGGAAAGACAGTAGAGAATGCCTACAATGAAAGAACATGGTATAGCAACACAAGCTTGTTATTTAGGGTATGGAAGTACATGTGAAGAAAATTATTTACAATTGGAAGTAGTTGTCTTTTAATATAGTATGTAAAACTTACCAACTTTTTTAAAATGAGGAAAAAATTTAATTAATATTCTGAACATTGTAAAATACATGTTAGGACACTGCAAGAATAATAATAATAATTTTTTTTACCATGCCTTGTACATGGTGAAGGCTTGCAATTGTTTTTGAATTGAATCTTTTAAAATGTGTCAGAAGTTGTAGTAAATCATTACTAGTTTGTAAGACCCTTGCAATCTGGGATTATTTCTTTTATATCTTCTTTATTCCTGTAGGACATAGTGAAGCATCATTTACATTTTACTTGTATTAATGTGTAGGATTTTGCATGTTTAAGTCTCATCAAGAACGAAGTCAAAATTTTTTATATCTTAATTAACGTATAAACAATCCTGAGTTGAATGTGTAACTTCACAAATGAGATCTGCTTTGTTCAGTACATACTATGAATCTAAGCTCTGCCTCTCAATCAAGAAGTCAGAAAACAACAAATTTTTAAAAATATTTTTATTGATTTCAGAAGAAGGGAGAGAGAGAGAGAGAGAGAGAGAGAGAGAGAGAGAAACATCAATGATGAGAGAATCATAGATCTGCTGCTTCCTGCCTCCCCTCTTTCCCCCCAAATCCCCAATGGGAATCAAGCTCTCAAACCAGGCATGTGGCATTATGGGAATCGAATTGTGACCTCTTGGTTCATGGGTTGACACTCAACTACTGAGTCACACTGGCTGTGCAACAAAATTTTTTTTGAGTACTTATTATGGGTAAGACAGATAACATAGTTCTTTATTAACGACATTACGTTCTCTAGGAAAGGAACTTGAGAGACTGCCCAAAGTCACCCAGGGAAACAGACAGCACCACCTCTTCTAAATCAAACCGTTTGCCCTACACCCAACGTTTGTGATAAAGACACTCAGAGTAGGTGTGAGAAAAGAGTCAGAAGGGTTTATCCCACTTGAGTTTAACAGGCTGTGTCGTTTGTCTTCAACTCAAGTGTTGATGGCTAAAATACAAAAACTGGTGTGTCAATTCAGCTTTCACTATGTTGAAAGGGGATTAAAAATAGAAAGGAACTGAGGTTTTGATATAGAGAGAGTTTTTGTAAAAGAGAGGGATTGAGATATTTCCCCACTGAAGAGCCCAAATTATGAAACTGCCAGAATAAGCGTCTTGCCTGCTTGCTTGTATTCCTGGTGTTTCGATCAATCACATGACTGTCCTACATCAGCATTCTTTACAAATTCACAGTTCCAGAGGGTTAATATGAGATTATCCAGACACTATTTAAAGGGCCAGAGATGGAGAAAACAAAGAAGCCTCTTCACAGGCATATGTGCATACTTTTCTAGTCCTTAGGCACTTGGTAATTTCTCAAAGAAGATATGGTATATTTGCTAAACAAGTATCTTTCAACAGACTCTCCTCTTCTTCACTTGTCCCCTCTCATTATAAATGGAGTTTATATTCTATACCTCTAATAGGGGGCAATTATTTTAAGTAGAGCAATTGTAATACTTTCTATTTGCTGTATTAATGGTTGTCTCCTGTATAGAATCTGATCTTGGACAGCTTAGGTTTAAAAAACAACAATACGCAGAAGAGCACCCCCAGGACTTAGCAACTATAAATATAATTCAGAAAACTTTTGAAAGAAATGGAGTCTAGGAAACAGTAAGTGTAAGAAAACTACAATAATAATTACCACTTAAAAATCTGTCATACATTAAATAACCACAAACTTAAAAGGACTTATCTATCAGCTTCAATAATTTAAAATTGATTTTCAGAGACTTATTTTCTAAATAAAAGAAGCACTCTATATTTTCAAATATTAAATACCGAAAGATGTAATTCAACAATGTGCTGTTCTATACTTTTAAAAATGCATATATATATATATATATATATATATATATATATATATATACTAGAGGCCTGGTGCACGGATTTGTGCACTGGTGGGGGAGATTGCAGGGATTGGCCCACTATGGAACCACTGCTCAACCCGGTCAGCTGAGCGGCTGTGGACCCACCCTTTGAGCAGCTGCTGAATGAAGAAATTAGTCTGAGCTGATTTTTTCGGGTAATGTCTTGGGTACAGGCGTGTTCTGTGTCCTGGAGGAACCTGGTGGAGAGCTTTACACCCAAAGCCACTCAGTGAATGTCCTTGATGTGTGATGCCAAGTTAGTGACACCATCAGGGATGTTCGGAGCAGCCGTGCTCCAAGATCCTTAGCTATCAGCACAGCCTCCTCAAGGGGTCCACAGTCTTGTCTCCTCTTGCCATCCGCCTATGCAGGTTTCCTGTGCTCTTTCTAGAACACACCTTAAAGGGCCTGTATCAGCTGGTAGGGTCAGGCCAGAGTCTGGGTTGTCTCAGGTATTTGATAGGTGTAAAGACTTGGCCTCACCCTGGGCCTGCTAGCGGCTGTTCAACCCGGTCAGCCAAGTGGTGCTTCCACTGTGGGAGCGCACTGACCACCAGGGGGCAGCTCCTGCATTGAGCATCTGACCCCTGGTGGTCAGTGTGCATCATAAAGACTGGTCAACTGATCATTCTGGTCGTTCTGCCATTCGGTCACTCGGGATATATATATGTGTGTATATAGAGAGATAGATAGGTAGATCTATCTATCTATCTATCTATCTATCTATCTATCTATCTATCTATCTATCTATAGAGAGAGACTAGAGGTCCAGTGCACAAATTCATGCACTGGTGGGGTCCCTCAGCCTGGCCTGTGCCCTCTTGTAATCTGAGACCCCCGAGGGATGTAGTAGTGTGTGAAGTGGCAGGTGGCCAGGGAGGAGCCTGAGCCAGGATCTAGTGCCATTTCACTCCTGCTCATCTGGCTCCACTGCGCCTGCTGCCACTACTGCTTGGTAGCGCTGCAGCGGAAGTAGGAGAGACTTGCACTGCTACTGCACTTGCCAGCTGTGAGCCCGGCATCTGGTGCCCGTTGGTCAGCTGAGCGGTACTCCCCCTATGGGAATGTGCTGACCACCTAGGGGCAGCTCCTGCATTGAGCATCTGCCCCCTGGTGGTCAGTGTGCACTATAGCAACTGGTCAAATGGTTGACCAGTTGAATGGTTGACTGGTTGCTTAGGGATTTTTAGATAGATAGATGGGTAGATAGATAATGCAGGTATTATTATCATTTATGGACTGAGGAAACTGAAACAGAATTTAAGTTCTATGACCAAGACCTCATTATATCATGAAAAGATATAAAAGAGTTCTTCTTTTTTTTTAAAATGCATTTTTATTGATTTTAGAGAAGAAGGGAGAGGGAGAGAGAGAAACATCAATGATGAGAGAGAATCAGATTGGCTGCCTCCTGCACACCCCACATGGGGATTGAGCCTGAAACTCCAGCATGTGCAGGAATCTAACTTTGACCTCCTGGTTCTTAGGTCAACACTCAACCACTGAACCACCATGGCCAGACAGAACCAGAATTCTTATTCCATTGTTTTGTTCTTTACCATCTACAAATAGAAACCATATCTTTGATTAATTACAGGCATTCCCATTTTATAGTTCAGTGTATGAATACAAACAAAAAATCTTAATGGGTTTGTACAAGGTCATTCAATAAAAGAAATGAACAACTAAGAAAAATGCAGAAGCATTGACTTAAAATTCTTTGATCAAATCATTTGACCACAATGAATGTAAGAAGAATGAATGCTAAAGAATTGTGTAGAACACATTGTTCATTACTGTTTTTTAAGGTTTGTCCTAGATAAAAGGTTTCCATTGAAATCCATTTCTTCTTGGCATACATTGTAACCTGTGTATAACTACTTGTCTCCTCTAGAAACATTAAAAACAAAAAAGAAAATTTTTTGTGTGTAAATAATAGAAATAGAACAATGCTGTGTGATGAACAAAAGTTAGAAGGATTAATTTTTTTACAAGTATAGGATTATGCTTATCATTCAGTTTAAGTTTATAATAGGCATAAACTATTGTGTGATTAAATAATACTAGTAAAGATAATATTATAGTAACCATTAATCTGATTTTCGAAACTTAATTTTGAATCAAAGAAACCACTATACATCAGACAAATGATGGCCTTAGTTTTACTAAATAAATAATATTGAAAATTAAAAATACAGGCAGTCCTTGGGTTATGTCGGACTCAATGTATGTCATTTCATGGTTACGTTACCATCTCCCATTTCTTTATAAGAAAAAAATTCCATCTTTTCGATGTACGTACATATATGCTTTATGTTTTTTTTATCATCTATATACTACAAGTTATTTTTCTACATGTTTTTTTTCTTTTAAATTTTTTTTACTCTTTCACTTCATTACTGCTGTGTATGTGCTCCATGTGAGTGACATAGGTGCTTAGTAGGTGGGTTCTGACTTATGGCGAAAATCGTGTTATGTTGCACCATAGGAAGCCGACTGACGTAACTTGAGGACCTATTGTAATTTGGATACTGTAGTGGAAATTGGCTATTATTTGGGCCACCTGAATGGCTTCCCTGTATTTAGAGAATTCCTCACTTTAAAAATCTTGATGGTAAGCAAAGGTCTTTCCCCTAATGCAGTGATCAGCAAACTCATTAGTCAACAGAATGGCAAACTGTGGCTCGCGAGACGCAAGTGGCTTGTGAGCCACAGTTTGCCGACCACTGCCCGGATGGAAGTGGAAGATGTCAATATATTCTCTGCTTCTCTTGCGGCTAGGGTACAGGCATGTAACCTGGACTTTCCATTTGGACATTTATGCTGGACCTTTTACTCCTTGCTGGATACAAGAAATAGTCTGACTCTCCCTCTGTCCTTCTTTCTTTCTCCCTGTCTCCTAATAGCAGTAGATGTTACTGCAAACTACAGTTTACAATGCAAAGTGGCCAGAGCTGATGTCCATGGCATCAGATGTCGAGTGGCAAACTTGTCACAATTTGCCCAGCATTTTCCCAGTTTTAACATGGAAAGCTGTCTAGAAACCGAAGACAAGGATGGTTGGTTACTCTAGCCACCTTCTGATCAGGTCAGTTCTGTGGGTGTTTTATCCCTGTCACTTAAGTTTAAGCCTAAATTTTTCAGCTCTCCCAGCATTTCTGTGAGCCACCCAATATCCCTTAAAAATTTTGTGTAAGTATAATCCAATATCCTTTTAATCAAACTGTTCTGCTTAAATCAGCAAGAGTTGGTCTCTATTGCCACTGCTACTAAGAACCTTGCCTGAAACGGACACCTTTGTGTGTAAGCAGTTTGGAAACCTGTGTTTGACAATGACCCTATGAATCATACTGGTTTGATTCTGCTCACAGGGTTATTATGGACTCTATTTGATGTTAGTGAAAGCTTTTAATATTTTGAAAGATGCTACAAAAGCATCTAGTGATCATTCTATCTGTATTTTTGAAATTCTGGGGTAATTTTAATGGATGAGAGTATCATGAACTGTTTTCCCCTAATGATGAGATAACAGTGACAGAATGTAAATCACTTAAAAGTAAAGTTGCTAACAAAAAAATATTTGAATTTCCTCACCCCATCCCATCCCACCCCCCTAAAATTTATGAATGCTTATTTCTCTGGTTAAAGAATTTTGAAGTAAAATAAATAAATAAATAAATAAATAAATAAATAAGTGGACATAGTACCTGCCCCCCCCCATTCATCTTTGGAGCACACATAACAGTTCTTTGTTGTTTCTCCTGATAATTAGACATCCCTCCTGAACACCTGGGCCTGTCTTTCAGCCTCACCTTCATGATATCTTCATACTCCTGCATTTTGATTGTTTATCATTTGGAGAAAAAACCTTCAGTGAGGATACTCCTGTTCATAAAATATTTATTAAAATATTATTATATAAATAGTATATCTTTATTAATAAAAATAGAAGATAAAAAATACAAGTAGAAATAAGCATTCATAATTGCTCCACTACTAACATTTCATTCTTTTTTTGTAAGGAATTATATCTATAGCTATAGGATTTTTAAAAAAAATTTGAGGTCACATTATAACTGATTATTCAGAAGTTTTTTTTTTTTAATCTGTGTTGTAAATTTTTCCCCATGTATATGCATAGGAGATATTATAGGAAATGAGTCAGTCTTTCACAATGTATTTAGAGAAATAATAACACATCATCAGTGGACTTTTAAATATGTTTTTATTTAAGAGAGAGGATGGGAGAGGGAGAGAGAGAGAGAAATATTAAGGATAAGAATAATCCATTGGCTCATAATCTCCTGTATGCCCGTGGAATCAAGCCCAGAATCTGGGCATATGCCATGATTGGGAATAGAACCATGAACTCCTGGTTCATAGGTCAATGATCTAACCATTGAGAAACACTGGCCAGAGCTCCTTGACATTTTTATGATTATTTCCCAAAAGTAAATATTAGAAGTAGAATTTTTACAACAGAAACTATTCTTATTTTTGAGGCTTTTCTTATATTTTGCCAAATTGCTTCCCAGATATATTATACCTTTTTTAAAAAAATATATTTTATTGATTTTTTACAGAGAGGGAGGGAGAAGGATAGAGAGCCAGAAACATCAATGAGAGAGAGACATCGATCAGCTGCCTCCTGTACGCCTCCTACTGGGGATGTGCCCGCAACCAGGATACATGCCCTTGACCGGAATCAAACCTGGGACCTTTCAGTCCGCAGGCCGATGCTCTATCCACTGAGCGAAACCGGCCTTGGCATATCTTTGTTTTTCTGTTAGTCATCTATGAAACTGTATACTTCTACTGTCAACAACAATAAGTATTATCATTGTTTTTGATCTTTGATAAAGAGATATTTTATTGTTTTATGGATATAAACATAGGCTAAACATTTAAATCTGGTTTTTTTAGCTTTGTACTTAACAAAAATTATCTACTCCTATCATGTGCCCACTTTCTTCACTGTGCAAACACGAGATAACCACTTAATTCTACCTTAAATGCAAAAAAGCAAACTTGAATCCTGAAGATAATTATCACCTTCTCCAAGAGTTGTCATTATTTGCTTTGTCATCATCACCTAAATATTTGTTTTTTACAAATTACTACTTCCCTAAATAGGTTTCTAGATGATTTTCAATCTCTTATTCCCTTCTCAAAAAAATCCCCTGACTTTAAAAATTTACTTTTTTTTATCCCATAAAATCACATATTAATATTATATTCCTTATTTTAAATATACATGTTTGGTAATTTATACTTAAAAATATATATATTTTATTGATTTTTTCACAGAGAGGAAGGGAGAGGAATAGAGAGTTAGAAACATCGATGAGAGAGAGAAACATGGATCAGCTGCCTTCTGCACACCCCCTATTGGGGATGTGCCCGCAACCAAGGTACATGCCCTTGACCAGAATTGAATCTGGGACTTTTCAGTCTGCAGGCTGATGCTCTATCCACTGAGCCAAACCGGTTAGGGCTAATTTATACTTTTTATAAGAGGAAGTCAAACAAATAGTAGCAAAATGCAATTATTCTAATCAGTTTTCTCTTTGGGTTAAACATATTATCTCCCTTTTAAATGTTCCTCTTCTATTTGAGGAACATATAAGCTATTCAATAAAAACAGTTACAATGCTGGTATTTGTCTCAAGCTGGGAGTGTGGAGGAAGTCAATCAGTGTCCCTGCAGCAGTATTTGCTGCCTGTTTCCCAACTCCTTTGCTGTTTCTTGCTGACCCTCACGCTTGCTGTTACCTCAGAATCCATCATCACCCACTTCTACAGCCTACCTGCTGAGCTGTTGCTGGAGGCGCTCGTGTCAGTCACACCAGAGAGTGGAGTGGGCAGGAAACTCTTCAGGGGATCTTGGTTGGCTTCTATATCTCAGCTCTATTTTTAACGCTCTGCAGTCAGTGCTGCTGACATTAGACAATCGCTTAATCTCAGCGCACTCAGTCATCCTTTCTTTGGCGCATTCCTCTCACACCTTACAGCCTTCTCCCAAGCTACACCCTTACGCCTCGAGTGACCATATGCTCTCTTTTTCTGGAAAGTCCCAATTTCAAATATTCTGTCCTGTTGCCAAATCAAATGTCAGACCATATGCTTCATCTTTTCTTTGGGGAAATATGTTCACTTACCTACGTTTGGGTTCACTGAACTCTGCTCCTCAAAATTTATATTGGTTTTGCTAGGCAGTTTGTGAAAAAATGTAATTGATCCAAAATGCAGCTCAGATGCCAGGCAAAAAAGAGTGCGATTTTATCTGAATAAAATTCTAGATAAGTGGCTCCTTTGTGTTTATCATTATCAGTTAGTATTTTTATTATTCTAGTTTTTAAAGCATAACATACCGGAAAAACTGTGCTTATTTTATCTTGGCTAAACATGTTTCAAAAAGCCTTAGCTATTTTCATCCTGAGGCTGTAACAGGTGTCACAGGAGAGTGTATAGAAATTTTCTATAGAAGCACTCCAATGCAACAGGTATGATTTCTCAGAGTGAAGTACCATATTACTAAGCAACAATTGCAGGCAAATATCTGCTAGTTAGATGGTTCTTGAAAACTACAAGGGTCAGAAAGTGGACGGTGCAGCTGTGTTTGTGAAGAGTGTCCTTTAGAGAAAGCTGTGCTGTGCATCCCATATCCCACTCACTAGAGCGGAGGAGGGGAGGGTTCATGCCCCTTCACCTCTGGCCAAGGGAGAGGGCATTCTTACAGAATTGTTCAGGGAACTATGATGGGAAGGGTATAAAGCTAGAGGGCCTGGAAGGCGCTTCGTTATTAGAGAGGATATACCCAGTTGCACTGGGACCAGTCAGCTTCCTCAGAATTTATTAGGACAAAGGATGTATCATGCCTCCCACAGACCAGATGTGGGTCACAAAGGGGAGAAAGAGTCAGTCCAAAGATCTTTTTGACTCCTGTCCAAGAGAACGTCTTGAGATATTAATTGAGCTCTAAGAGAAAATAACTGTATGGCAGTTATTTTCTCCATCTCTATCTCTATCTCTATCTCTATCTCTATCTCTATCTCTATCTCTATCTCTATCTCTATCTCTATCTCTATCTCTATCTAAATCTGAGGCTATGGGAGAAGTGGTGGCCTGAGGAGTAGGACACCTGGCCCATGTCACAGGAGTTGTTGGACCAGTTGTAGCTTGATTGGCATGTGAGCCTCAGAGGAACTCACAAAAGTTCCCCTTGCCACAAGACAAAGAGCAGGTTTTAAACATCTGCAAGTCCCAGAAAGTACAGTCATCTCTCTCATGCAGTACCAGCCAAGTAAAACCTTCCTGCTCCCCTTTGCCCTGTTCCCTCCCTGTTCTCCAACCAGAGACTCCAAAAACAACAGTTACTGAGTGGAAGAGGAAGTAAGCAGAAAAGGGAGAGGCAGCTGACCACAGGCCACGCTCTTCTTTCTAAATGTCAGATTGAGGCTGAACTTTCTGATTGAAAGTAGTTATAAGAATAAGTGAGCAGAAAAGTCATGAAACTTGCTGGAATTTACATCTTCGTGGCACGGGGGTTGGGCAGGGGGAACTCATCCTTTTGAATTAATTTCTGAGAACAGTTATGTTTTGACTGTATCTCACATGTCACACTAGCTCACTGTAATGAACACACAGAATTTCTACTGTATAGTCGGTAGAAGCCTTTCAGAACTTGTAGGTTCAAGTCTTAGAAGAAAATAAGCATTGCAGGCCCAAATTTATAAAATAAAAAAATTACAATTCCTGTATTAGGTTCATTTACCAATCACTACAGTAGCATCCTGAAATAAATGAATATAGGATATTCAGACTTTCCTTTCAGTAAAAAGATGATTGAATCAAAACAAACTTTTTAGCCATAGTGATTAAGATAAAATAGTGACTGAAATTCTACAGCTTTCCTGTATCATCTATTCTTTTAGGTATGATGGATCCAAATAAAGAATTTTACTTTTAAAGGTTATATTATTATGTAACTATTTTAATTCTCTATTCTAAAGCCATATGAATGAGCTTAAAAGAAGTATGACCCTAAGAAAAGGTTTAAGGGTAAAGGCAGTGGTTAGAATTAGGTTCAACTACAGTGAGTAAAACCATAAATAATGATAGACTAAATATACAAGGTTTTATTTTCTATAAAAGAAGTTTGGAAGTTGGTGTTTCAGGTGGGTTGGAAATTCTACAAAGTCACCAGGGACCTAACTCTTCCCAGGTCATCACTCTACCATACCTACGGTTCACTCTTGTACTCTTGGTCCAAGATGGTTGCTAGATTCACCCATCATACCTATATTCCAGGTAGTAAGAGGGAATAAAGAAGAGCCCATTTCTTCTCTTTGAAGAAAAGTTCTGTCACTTCTCTTTTGCTAGAATGCATAGGTGCAAGGGAGGCCAGGAATTGTAGTTGTTCTAATTAAAGAATTTGGTTTTTGTTACTAAGATGGAAAGCAAGCATTTAGGAGTGACTGGCATAGAGACTTACGTATATTTCTTCTACTAAAATGGCTGCGTCACAAACATTACTAACAAATTAGAATTATTACAAAAGACCATTGCCCTGACTGGTTTGGCTCAGTGGATAGAGTGTCAGCCTGCAGACTGAAGGGTCCCGGGTTCGATTCTGATCAAGGGCATGTACCATGGTCATGGCCACATCCCCATTGCGGGGGTATGCAGGAGGCAGTTGATCGATGTTTCTCTCTCATTGATGTTTCTAACTCTCTATCTCTCTCCCTTTCTCTCTGTAAAAAAATCAATAACATATATTAAGAAAAAGAGATCATTGATCAACCAAAGGACTTGTATGCATGCATATAAACCTAACCAATGGACACAAACACAGGGGGATGAGGGTATATGTCGTAAGGGGCAATGGAGGGATAAGGACACATATGTAAAATCTTAATCAATAAAGAAAAAAATAAAAATAAAATAAAAAGAACATTGATTTTATTGTAGATATTATTTTCTTTAAAAGCTTCCTTTCTCTTTGTAGAGAAAAAAATTTTTTTTGTCCCTTGCAAGCAAAGAAAGACTAATTTACCATCAATTATTAGGAAACTCAGTAATTTATTATATTAATTAACTTTGTTGTTTCATTGAGAAGAGAAACAACTCAGTAATATCTAAAATTGTGAATACATTCATTCATTCTATCAGTTTTACAGTAAACATTTATTGACTTTTTAGGTACTAGGGGGAAAAAAGACATGATTTTTGTCCTCAAAGAGCTAAAAATAGTGGAGATAGACAGTCAAATTTTAAATGTAAGAAATTGTTATAGGTACTGTAAGAAAGTATGTACTAGGTGTTGTGGAGGTACATAAGAGTGAGGTATTAATTCTATAAAAAGAGATTGAAAGGTATATATCCAAAGTAAGACACAGAATAATGGTGGAATTCAATTAAATATTATTATGCAATTTTAAAAAAATATATATTTTATTGATTTTTACAGAGAGGAAAGGAGAGGGATAGAGAGCCAGAAACATCAATGAGAGAGAGAGACATCGATCAGCTGCGTCCTGCATGCCCCACTGGGGATGTGTTTGCAACCAAGGTACATGCCCTTGACCGGAATCAAACCCAGGACTCCTCAGTCCGCAGGCCGACGCTCTATCCACTGAGCTAAACCGGTTTTGGTTATTATGCAATTTTAAGTATACCAAAAAAACATCTATAATAATAAAAGTGTAATATGCTAATTAGACTGGTCATCCTTTCAGACAACCTTCCAGAGGAAGTCAGAGCTGTGAGGAAGCCTGGGTCCTGGGTGCCAGAGGGAAGCTAGTGCTGACAGCTGGGGGAAGGAAGGCCTATTCTTGCATGAATTTCATGCATCAGGCCTCTAGTAGAGAATAACACAGCGAACATTCATTTACTCACCATCTACCTTATAAAATAACACATTACAAACATATAATCACAGGACACATTTTTTTTAATAAAAATATTCCTAAAGCCCAGCTGGCATGGCTCAATGGTTGAATGTTGACTTATGAACCAGGAGGTTGTGTTTTGATTTCTGGTCAGGGCACATGCCGGAATTGTGGGCTTGATCCCCAGCATGGGACATGCTGGAGGCAACTGATCAATGATTCCCTCTTATCACTGATGTTTCTATCTCTCTCTGTTTCCATCTCTGAAATCATATATTTAAAAAAATAACCCTTAAACCTAGATTTTAGTATGAAGTTTGAAATTATTAGCAATGTTGAACATAGTGTAAATATCATAAAGATCTTCCACAAAAGGTTGTTATTGTCATTAAATAAAACAATGACAGAATGGTAAGAATCTTCCTGAAATTGGATGAGTATTAGATAAAGTATTAGGAATCTCTTCTTTTTTAAAATATATTTTATTGATTTTTTTTACAGAGAGGAAGGGAGAGGGATAGAGAGTTAGAAACATCGATGAGAGAGAAACATTGATTAGCTGCATTTTGCACACCCCCCATTGTGCCCACAACCAAGATACATGCCCTTAACTGGAATTGAACCTGAGACTCTTCAGTCCACAGGCGGATAGACACTGAGCCAAACTGGTTTCGGCAGGAATCTTTTTTAAAAATATTTTTTAGAAAATTTATTTTAGAGAGAGACAAAGGAAAAAAATAAAGAGAGAGAAGCATTGATATGAGAGAGGAACATCAATTGGTTGACCAGGTATCGAACCCACAACATGGGTATGTGTCCTGACCAGGAATCAAATCATTAGCCTTCCATGAATGGGATGTAGCTCAACCAACTGAGCCACACTAGGGCAGAAATTGTATAATACATTATAAAGCAACAGTATTTGTTATTTAATAATCTCCAATTAATACTTTTATGTTAGATAGACTCTTGTAGAACTTAGACACAAATCATTTAAAAATTCTTAAATTTGCAGCTTATTTTTTTATGTGGCAAGGGGAAAAGGGACTAAAAAATGTCTTGTGGGAGGGGAAGGGAATTGGTGGAGAGGGCATGAATTTCCCTTGACTCAGAAGAGGAAAGTGGTAATTTTCCTGGCTTTACCATCCAAGTATTTGTCATTTTTAAAGTTGTTTTTCTGCAAAACATATATATTTAAGGAATATTTCTTATATGCCCAAAGCCTAAATTCCAGGCCTGTGGCAAAGTAATTCAAGGAAACTTGGGGTCAAGCTAAAGCTGTGTTTGTGTCTCTGGTGTAGAGAATATAGGGAGCCAGAACTCTGCAAATATGGCTGCCACCACGTCTACAGAGGCAGGCTCCCTATTTGACTTATAGTTTTCTTTACATTTTTCAAAAATAAAATTCCTGTCCTGTCTGGTGTTTCTCAGTGTTAGAGCATGGGTCTGCGCACCCAAGGGGCAAGGTTCAATTCCCAGTCAAGGGCATGTACCTGGGGGGCAGGTTTGACTCCTGGCCTAGTCAGGGCACATGAGGGAGGCAACCAATTGATGTGTCTCTCTTACATCAATGTTTTTCTCTTTCTTCTCCTTCACTCCCTTCCACACTTTCTAAAAATCAATGGGAAAAATATCCTCTGTGTGAGGATTAACAATAAGAACAACAAAATAGAATTTTTTTTTCAACTATTTCTTTATATTGTTATGAAAATGTTCCTTTTAACAGTGTGGTTTTTTTTACATTGTTAAAAAATTAATTAAATTAATATGGTGAACTAGGCTGACAAAGAAAGACTCTCCATCTTTCCCAAAATATAAAAGTGCTGGATAATAACCTAAAATTTTTGAAAAAAATAAACAAACAAACACAAACAGATGCTGCCAATTTCAATATTTTGAAAGCAAGAAAGGGGAACATCTCAGGTCCTAGAAAAATGAACATACAAACACAAAGCACTAGAGGAAACTGAAGCCAACGACATGCTTGTGAGTAGTAGAATGGGAGACATGCTTGAGACTGACGGGTGAGGAAGAGGGATTGGCCATCTACACTAATAAAAGAGAAAGATGAAAATTGACCATACCTTCACTATGCTCACCAGCCAATCAGGAGTGAGTATGCAAATTAACCCAACAAAGATGATGGGTTAATTTGCATACAAAGGCACTGAGCAGATGGGAGCGGGACACTCCCAGCATCTCCAGGCCTCTGGGCAGTGTGGGGAGGTGGAAAGGCCACTGTGGCTGGAGTGAAGGCTGTGCTGGCAGCTAGGGGAAGGAAGGCCCATTCTTGCATGAATCTTCATGCATCGGGTCTCTAGTATGTTGATAATTGTTTAAGCTGAGTGACTGACTTATGAGGACTCATACTATCTTCTCTTCTTTTTATGTGCTTAAACATTTTTGTAATAAAAGTTAAAATAAAACTATTTCTGGGTGCCATCCTAGAGTTACTGAATCTCTTAGGGGTTCTGCATAGAGTTCTGCATTTTTAATACACGTCTGAGGTGATTTTATTATCTCAAACCAAAGAAGAAGACTGATGGTGAGGTGAATATCAGACATATGCTACAGGGATGGGAGAAACAGTTTTAGATAGGTATCCTTTTCATTTCATATCAAATTAGAAAAGTAGCGCTTAGGCTAGAATTCAGAGAGACATTTATGGCTCTGCTGGCCTCTTCTACTGCTAGGAAACTTTCTGATCCCTGTATACATATTGTTTGATTTTATTCTGATTCAGTGTTAAAAACATAGATTTACTGATCATACAGGTTCAGTATGGTTTTCCTAAATTACTCTGAATTTCAGCCCTACATAAAATTGTAAAGTAGGAAACTGCCTTCTGTATGTAGGCTCCTCCTTGCTCCCTCTGAGATTCCCTTCTTCCTCTGCTTCTCAGTATCTCTTTTCCAATCATCACACTATTAAAAAATACACACACCCCACACTCAAAAACTATCTAGCCTTAGTCAGTTTGGCTCAGTGGTTAGAGTGTCAGCCTTTAGACTCATTGGTCCTGCATTCACGAACCTCAGTTGTAGGCTTGATCCCTGACCCTGGTTGGGGCCTATGTGGGAGGCAACCAATTGATCTGTCTCTCTCACATCAATGTTTCTCTCTCTATCTCTCCTCCTCCCTTCTAGTCTCTCTAAAAAAAAAAAATCAATGGAAAAATATCCTCAGTCTAGCTATCGTGACTCAGTGGTTGAGTGTTGACCTATGAATCAGGAGATCACAGTTGAATTTCCAGTCAGTACATAAGTCTGGGTTGTGGGCTCCATCCTGTGTGAAGTATGCAGGAGGCAGTTGATCAATGATTCTCTTTTATCATTTATGTCTCTATCTCTTTCTTCCTTTCCCTTCCTCTCTGAAATCAATTTAAAAAATATATTAAAAAAAATACACTCTCAGGTGAGGATTAACAAAAAACCACAAAGAAAAACAACAAAACCCATCTAACAATTTCATTTATACAAGATTACTGATTAGAGTCATGAATTTTTTTTTCAGGAAAAGTTTATTTAAATCGAGCACAAGATTTAATTCAAAACTATATATATAGTTTTATATATGTATATATAAAATGTATTCTCAGGTAACCTAGTCAGGAAAGGATTTTTGGAGGATGGTCAAATTCCTTTCAGGGTCCTCTAAAATTTACTAAGTAGGTTGTTACCTATTCATTCCATTGGAAATATATTCTTAGAAAAGTCAGATAATGTAACTACAGCTTTTTCTTCTGTAACCATGCATGAAAAATTAGCTTTGGCTGCAAGTAATAAAAAGTCAAATTCAAACTTTCTTAAATATCTAAGAAAATGTATTGGCTTGGGGAACTCACTAAATCCAGAATAAGCGCAGGGCTTCAAGCTGGGTTTAAGCTCTTTCATCTTATGTCCGATTTATCCTCCGACTGACTTCCCTCATGGTAGCAAATGATAGGACATGGCAGTAATGATAGGACTCACATCCACCCATCACACCAACCAGAGTAAGAGGGAAAGGACATTTCTTCTCCCAATGTACACAAGGTCTGGCTTTCCTTATGATTGGACCAATTTAGACTTGTGTTAGTGTCTACCCATGAATACCCACAGTGTCTGGTGAGGATGAGATTAGGCTGACTATGTATATCGATTAGGGCCCACACTTGGATCTGGGTCTATTCTCATTTGAATCGTTGCTGTATGAACAGAAAAGGGATTCTATGGAATATAACCTCGCAGGGTGATCTGATAAAAAATTCCCGGCTGGGCAGGTCATATTGGGTAGTCATGCTCCAGGCCTGTAACTTTTTTAGTGACAGGTTTTTAAGCAAGCCCTGTCCATTGTTCTTGTGCGTTTAGGTTAGCACACCTTTGAAATGCCAGAAGTAATAGGCCTCAAAGATGTAACCACCCTCAAGAGAGCACATTCGCTTGACTATCCTGTACTCCAATATCTCCCTGCCTTGTTTTCTTCTACTTTCGTGGAATATTCTTTACACTCCCTCCTTAATTTCAAATGCACAAAAGATATTGCGTTACTGTTATTTTCTGGAGCATCTGAGATCTTCTTGGCAATTGTTGTTAAGTTTGTCTCAAATATATTCTTTATTTTATTTTATTTTTAAAATATATTTTATTGATTTTTTTACAGATAGGAAGGGAAAAGGATAGAAAATTAGAAACATTGATGAGAGAGAAACATCAATCAGCTGCCTCCTGCACACCTCCCACTGGGGATGTGCACGCAACCAAGGTACATGCCCTTGACTGGAATCGAACCTGGAACCCTTCAGTCCACAGGCCCATGCTCTATCCACTGAGGCAAACCAGTTAGGGCTCAAATAAATTCTTATACAAATTATTTACAGGTTTGAACAATGGCTGCTTCATAATTCAGAGGAGTAGAGACACATCCTGGGGAGTCAACTAGTAATGCCCACTATAAAAGCATTATAATACTCCACTACATTAAAAACCATAATTTTCACTTTCTCACTTTTGTTCAATATTTAACTTGTTCCAAGTTTTGTTACATTATGATATTTTAAATCAGGAGTTGTAGACCAAATGAGGGAAATAGGAAAGTGCATGGTACAATGGGGAATGGAGAAACTATGGGGAGAAAGCATACATGTCCTGTGGTTGATTGTCACCAGGTGAAAACGTAAGCCCACTGTGACCAAATCTTCTATGTTTTTTAATTAATTAAATAATTTAATTAATAATTTAAATCCTTACCCCAAGATATTTTTCCATTGAATATTTATTTATTTGTTTATTTATTGTCCTTTGAGGCATTTTATTTCCACATATGTATTACACCCCTAGAAAAAGAATCCCAGGATTTTCCCTCCTGTGTGTTTTCGTCTTGCTTCTTCGTGGTCCATGATGCCCGCTGAGGTTGTCAGTACAATGAAACCAAACTGACGGGACGGAAGCTAGTTGTTCTGCCATTTTTCTAGATCTTTGAGTTGCACATCAAATCTGGGGCTGATGACTCCGCACTTGTTCAACCTGCCTGTGAGGTTCACAACAATTTTCCCTGCTCTGTGGTCATCAACAATTTCAAATTCGCCAATGTAACCATGGTTCATCATCACAGTCAGAAATTGGACAATGACTTTGGAGCACGGCCTAATGAGAACCTGGCGTTTGCCTCTCTTAGGCATTGTTGATACTCTTCCGAGCATCAGCCAGGACATTCATGCGCACCATTGTGGCTCTCTGGTTCTCGCCAGTGCTGTGGTCTGGGACCTATAAGGCAGCTCCCGGCTACTGAGCGTGGGGCACCGAGCACGACTCTCCCCTGCACCTGTCCAGGCTCCCCGGCCCAGAGATGGCCCAGCATCCTCGCATATCACAGAAGTGGAGTCTCAGACTGCAGGATGGCGCCGATAGTTGACAGATGATGCTGGATTGACCAGGCAGAGGTACTCCTCCATTGAGTTTTAGAGAGAGTGAAAGAGAGAGAGAGATAAAGAGAGAGAGAGAGAAATATTGATGTGAGGAAAACACTTCAATTGCTTGCCTCCTGCACTAGGGAGAAGCCTGCAACCAAGGCACCTACCCTGGACTGGAATCTAACTTGAGACCCTACCATCCGCAGGCAGACTATCTACTGAGCCAAACCGTCTAGGGCCAGATCCACATTTTAAAGAGAAGTCAGGAATGCAAGTGATACCTTCTGACTTTTAACTTTGGCTAATTTTTTTTGAAGCATCATTCAGTTGCTTGAACAAAATATATTTGTGTGTTAGATTTGGACCTAGGCCACCAGTTTCTATCATGTAGAATATTTTATAACACTGTCTCCAAAAGAAAGAACTCAGTCCTTTCCTGGACCTGGACTGCTAGGATAGTTATTTTTTTAAAAATATATTTTATTGATTTTTTTACAGAGAGGAAGGGAGAGGAATAGAGAGTTAGAAACATTGATCAGATGCCTCCTGCACGCCCCAATCTGGGACCTTTCAGTCTGCAGGCAGACGCTCTATCCACTGAGCCAAACTGGTTTCAGCTGCTAGGATAGTTTTAATGTAAAGGAAGCCATCGTGGGGAGAGAAGTGAGCAGCACACACCATATGAGGAATGTTTTATTATTAATTCGTTGGTATGTACTTAAGAATTGTTTTCCTTGTGGTATGAGTTTCTACCAAATCACCTTCACTGTCTCTTATCTAGGTTCTTCTGTGACTTGCCTGTTATCTAGGTTCTCGTGTGACATCTCTTATCTAGGTCCTATTGTGAGGAACAGTTCAGTGTTACAGAGTGACCGCTGGTGATTAGAGGTGTGACATGTGGCCATGGGACAGAGTTTTTCTTTTCCTTGTAACAAGCTGGCAAATGGATTGATCCTATACTAGTGACTTAGATGATGTGCTTCACTTTAATGGGATTAAACAGTCCCTGGTGGCCATTATTATTGCTTTCAGAGATATATGGAACTGAATTTTGGGAACACTATATTTATTTTGGACTTATTTAAAATTTTTATTTGGTGCAGATAACTACCACAGTGTCCCCCCCCCTTTTTTTTTGTCAAAAAGCTTCTATTTAGAAGACATCAGGAAGCAGAACTACAGCTTTTTCATCTGTGACTTTCTCATGGTGCCTAATGTAACTTTACTAGTACTTTATTCAGTAGAGGCTCAGTACCTACTTCTTGGCTAATTTATGAGTAGGTACTATCTCAGGAAATCAATGGATGATTTGAGTTGTTCTAACCCTACCTGGATTAAATATAAAAATGCCAGCATTTGAGTCAGGCCCAGACCTAGGTACATTCTTGGGATCCAGAGGCGAATAAAGGACCTCAGAGAAGGAGCGCCTCAGGGAGGAGGAATCACACATCGGATTTGTCCTATGGACAGTTAAATTAGGAAAAAGAAAAAGAACTTGAGAGAGGGTTTGTTGACAAATGTCATATTTCTTAGGAGCTTTTGGATCTAGGTGGGCCAATGAGCGCAGGGGAGTTGATGGGGGACAGAAGGGAAAATTTAAAATTAAAGGAGTCATTGTAGAGTCAAATCATTAGACCCATGGACTAAATTAAGTCTTGCTGCACTATATTCACTTGTTCTGCAGTAGCATTTAAGGAGCACTTTCTTTTTTTTAACTTTTATTATTTTTTACATTTTTATTGATTTCACAGAGGAAGAGAGAGAAACATCAATGATGAGGATCATTGTTGGGCTGCCTCTTGCACACCCCCACAACCCGGGCATATGCTCGCGACTGGAATAAAACCCAGAACCCTTCGAGACCCAGGCCGACTCCTCCATCCACTGAGCCGAACCGGCCAGGGCTGGAGTATTTTCTAAGAGTTGTGTACTCTGTCAGGCTTTGAGGAAGACGCAAACATGCATGAAAGCAGGTTCTCCAGGATTTTCTAGGGCGATAAAATCTTGCACAGATTTACCCAGATAAGGTTAAACATTAGGTGTCACAAACATAGAAACAGAGTGCTGAGGAAATGGGGAACATTTACAGGTCATTTCTGGCTTGCAAGATCCAGGAAGGAGGAAGTCCACACAGTGCAAGGATCAGCGAATGCTTTTTTTTTTTTGTGTGTGTGTGTGTGTACAATATTTGTACAAATATTAAAGAGTTGGTTATTTTACCTCTACCTAGTTAGTACACCCCAATTTACCACCCCCCACGGATAAAGAGGTGCACACGAGGGCACGTTTCCTTATAAATACCCGTCAGTGCTCAGCGCTCTCCCGTCCTATCCCGTAGGTGGTTCTCTCTCCAGTCTCCCGGGTCCCACATGACCGGCGAACAAGGGAGCGTTTCAGGAGCTCCGACGCCGTGAACCAGACACAGAAAACAGTTCGTCTTCTTTGCGGAGGAGGACTGGGCTTTGACCAAAGTATGGCAACCAGGTTTACGAGCAAGAAAACAATCGCCCCCAACTCAGAATTCTCTAACAGCTCCGGACCGCTGCTGGGGCGTCCCCGGGGCCGGTTCCGGAGGGCCGCGAACCCCTCTCGCCCCTCCCCGGGTCCCCACTCTAACAGCCCAGGTCCAGCGGTTCCCCGAGCCGCCGCTCCTTCCCCGGCCGCACCGCGGCCAGGCCGGGCCCCGCGCGCCGCCGCCGCCGCCCTCGGGAGCGCGCGCGCCGCTCCCGACGGGCCGACGTGCGCGTCCCCGACGCACCTCCCCCGCGGTCCGCACCCTCCTCGCCTCTTCCTGCCGGCGGCCTCTCCCCCTCCCTCGCGCTCCCTCCGCCCTCCCGCGGCTCCGGCTGCCGCGGAGTGAACGGGACCGGCCCGGCCGCAGAGCAGAGCGCGGGCGGCGGCGCGGACGCGGCGCCTGGCAGAGTTGTTGCGGCCCTGCCCGCGGAGGCGTGAGGAGGTGAGGCGGTCGCGGCTGCCCGAGGGGCCGGCGGGCGGGCGGGCGGCCAGGGGCGGCGGGCCGGGCGGGGGTGCTGGCGCTCGGGCTGAGCTGAGGGAGGGAGGAGGGTCGAGGAGGGGGCCAGGCCGGGCCGCGGTGCGAGTGGACCTCGGGAGGAGGGCACGACGGGGCGCGTTCGGGACGGTCGGTCGCCGCCCGGACTCGGAGGTTCTCCAGGGTGGCGGCGCCTCGCGGCCGGAGCGGGCGGGGTGGGCGCCCTTCACCTGGGGGCGGGTGGCAGCTGGGCGCCCGGCCCCGGCCGCCGTGCCCTCCTGACACTCACTGCCTGCGCCTCCGCGGTGGCCGCCGCCGGGGTCGCAGCCGCAGAAGCCCCGCGACCTCCCGGGGAGGGTGTCTTCTTGCCCACCCTCGGGTTTCTTCCCGTTCGTGACCGGGTCGCGCCCTCGCACTCCCCCGTCTCCGCCCGGCACTCGCGCGGCGCGGCTGTGTGGAGTGCTGTGGTTTCGCAGTGTGGGATGGGCTGCGTCCCGGGCACATCTCTACCTGCACAGCATGCCCCGCGCCGAGGTGACCGCCCGGCCGCGACAGCCCCCGGTCCCGGGCGTGGGTGCTGAGTCCGGAGCGTCGCCGGAGTCAGAGTTTCTGAGACGGGCTGGCGGCGCAGGGCTGGGCAGCGGGGCGTCAGCAAGTGGACAGGGACCACCGGCCGCCGCCGCCGCCGCGCGGGTGGCCGGGCGCCAGGGGACTGGGCTGACGGGGTGGGGGGGTGTTTCTGACCCCAGGTGCTGGTGCATGCCCCTTGCACCTCTCAGAGAGGCTTCTTATCTTAGAAAAACGTACCCCAACGTAGGTGGTCAGCGGCAGAATTGAGGGTTTTCATGAAAAGTGAAGGGAACCGCCGCCAGTGTCACGTTAGGGAGAACTTTTGCTTGCTTGACAGATGTCAGTGCTGTTTGGAAACTGAGCTCAAGGCCTGCGTGTTTCATACATGGAAATTTCCTGGTACCTGCGTGGTGGGAGGAGGCACGCGGTTGCTTGTAAACGATTCTGCAAACGCAATTTCAAGGAAACCTTCTGACTTTTCTCAGACTTGTGTTTATATTTGGTTCCAAAGATGTCCAATACATACTACTAGGACATCAGGAGGTTACAAACATGAAGTCTGCTTGTGGTCACATTGGGAGTGGGTTTTGCCCATGGAAAATATTGGCCCGCAAGCTGGTGGCCCTGGAAAACTGGCCTTGTGATTCATTATCTCAATAGAGTCCCATATGAAAGTGATGATGAAATTGCAAAGGGGAAAGACAAGATGAATTTCATGTGTATACGTTATCATAAAATTGTATTACGTGCTCACCTGCTTGGGGAGTTAGTTGGGACTCTTGAGTTAGACTAGTGTCTGTGTTCAATCAGTTCAAGATGGGTTCTTTTTAAAAATATATTTTTTACTTATTTCAGAAAAGGAAGGGAGAGGGAGAGAGTGAGAAACACAAATGTTGAGAGAATCACTGATGGACTGCCTCCTGCACGCACCATACAGGGGATCCAGCCCATAACCTGGGCCTGTGCTCTGACCCAGAATCGAACTGTGACCTCCAGGTTCTAAGGTCAAGGCTCAACCACTGAGCCATGCCAGCTGGGCTGTGCTCTTATATTATGTATTAATAAGTCTTCTGGAGAGAATTGGATGTCTTTGGGCAATGATTATATGTGAACATATTTTGTATGCTAGAAAGCTAGAAAGAGATAGTAGGTCCCAGTATTACTGGGGCATATAGTGAATAGACCTAAAAAGATGAGACTATAAATGTTGAAGGTCTGTTGGGGCCTGAGTTATTTGATGCCAATTTGTATATATTATAGTTGAGATTGTCTGAGAATTGTTATTCCTTTGCTATTTGTTTCATGATTCATATTTTCTTTTCATTTTAGTAGTTATTATGATGTTTTTTATTTGAATGCAGATTTTTATTAGGCATGTGAGGCAGGAGTTTTCATATTTATCAGCTCATTGATTCTAAATTTATGACTTCTAAAATTTGTACTTAAAAATTATTTTTTTGCCTTAAACCATACTGAATTTGTTGATACAGCATTAAAACTGAAGCATTTTTAGCCATTCTTTTGGAGTAGTCAAAAGAAGGAATTCTGTTGGGCTAAGTAAAAATATTAAGAGTGGAGATAGCCAGGCTTGTAAAGATTAACTTTGAAGATAATAGTAGCAAACATTTTTTTGTATGGAGGGTCTGCATTCTAGCTTGCCATTGTTTGGAAGTGATGTGGGGATGATTATGGCTGGTTAGAGAGTGGAGAATGAAATTATATACTGTAGTCTATCAGATTCCCAGGATCAGAGTTTTTGCTATGTCCCACAAATGTTTTTATTTTTAAAAGGAAGATATATATATTTTTTATTTTAGAGAGGAAAGGAGAAGGAGAGAGCTAGAAACATCAATGATGAGAGAGAATCATTGATTGGCTGCCTCCTGCATGCCCCACACTGGGGATTGAGCCCACAACCCAGGCATGTGTCTTGACCAGGAATCAAACTGTACCTGATCCTGATTCATAGATCGACGCTCAACCATTGAGCCATGAAGGCCGGGCAACATACTCAATTTTAAAGGAGAACATTGATATTCTCAGTATGGAGACTTGATTTGACTCTTGGCTTTTCATAGTAGGGAGTGATTTTCACTTTATGGTCAATGGACTCTAATAAGAAAGAGTTAATGGAATTAAAAAGAACTTGTATCTCAACATTTTCCTTTTCATGCTTCATTTACTTCCATATTGTACTCATTCAGCAGATAGGATGCCATCATTGTTTGAATAAAGCAAGTTTGTGCTCATGCTGACTCCTTTCTGACATTTTGGAGGGGGGGTGAATTTTTGGGGATTTTCCTTGGAAACTTTTAGGCATATATTCAGTTGATTTGCAGAGTTAGATTTGGGCTAAGATTTGAAATTCTGGGCCTTGTTTTCTAAATAGTTTTAAAAATAGAAAACACAATTATTTATAAACACTCATGAAAAATCTGGTTACAGATTTTGTTGTGATAGACATAGTACAGCCAGAAATATATTCAAGAAACTTCTCTCTTTGCCCAGTTTAGAAAGCTTAAATAAAAAGTAAGAAAATAAGAAAGTAATTTTTTGAATAAATCCTGGTTTTCCCAGACTACAAAGTATAACAGCTGTTTGCTGTGGTATTTTCCCCCTTGCCTATTCTAAATTCAGTAAGTGCTACATGTTTCTAGTCCATGGCAAAAACTTAATTCCAGTAGGGAATTCTTAGTGATGGAGGTCTCATTGAGGGATGCAAGCTTATGTTGGGGAATTTAGCTTGGAAACTCACTTTTTTATAATACTGTTATTCTCTGTACGCAGGTTCACAGAGGGGTAGAGGCGTGGCACAAGCATCACACTATTTGGATGTTTGTTTTCAAACTATAGGTTTTCTCTTTTCCTCCTCTTCCCGCAACCCTTCGCTAAATGAGCCTTTGCTACTTGTGGGAATATGTTGTGTCCCTCAGGTGTGTGGGGGTGAACAAAGGCTGAGAATCTTGGTCCTTTGCTGATACTTCCTAAGCCAAATTTCCACTCCCTGTAATTTGCCTCTGTTACTTTCATTTTTGCAGAGAAATACAAATTGTGGTGAAGAGACTACATATGTACCCACGAGTAACATTTATTGTGTAGTACATGTAGAAGAGACTAGGTGATTGTTTAGCTGAATATTTATTAAATTGTTTTGATTGTGACTTACAGTAAGAAATACATATACTGTACCCTGATTCAACACATGATTTCAACACAAAGTTGAAAGAAAAGTTTGGTAAAATAATACTTATCTTTTTAGGACATTGCTAAAGCTGTCTCATCAAGGCAGTTATGCATTTCTCTTCCCACTTAGCTTGAAATCAGCCACGGTGGCAGTATTTACACCAGGGGAATTAGCACATGGTATATTTCAGGCCTTTTTTCCACTCTATATAGTCACTGTTAAACATTTATAGCACTCTACTGCCTATAACACATTTTGACATTTTCTATTTAATTTTACTTAAAAAAACTGGGTTTTGACCCCTAAATATGTTTTTATAGCCAGTTGATGTAACAGCTTACAGTGGTTTAGTCCACCTCTTTACTTTTGCAGATATACATGCTAAAAGACTAAAGTTGAAGGTCATAATAGCTAGTTGTTAGCAAAGCCAGGTCTCTGGATTTCTAATCTGGAGTTGTTTCTAGTAGCCTTCACTTCTATCTTAACCCAAGCTGTTCATGTAGCTCAGTTAGAGGGCCTCATACTAGTATGTGCAAGACACTGCACTAAGCACTTTGAATAGAGATGCGTAAGTCATGAACCTTGGCCCTGAGGCCTTTTAGCTCTTGTGGGGGTTAAATATGGAAGCAAAGATAATGTAAGGCAGAAAGTATTGTGTGGTAAAGAAATATAGATAAGGTACTACAAGAGTTTAGTGAGAGGAGGGAGAGATTACTTTTAGTTGATGGACAAAGAAAATGGTGACTTTTAAACCATGCTTTGAAGAATGGGTAGAATTTGGATATGTTGAAATAAGATAAATAGTATAGAGAGAAAGGCCTTTCTGGGCCAGGTGATCAAAAGACAGAAAGGGAAAGAGCTAGTCAAGAAAGAGTCAGCACCAGATGGTGAAGAGCCTTGAATGCCAGTGCCCCTTTCTGCTTTTCAGTTTACCTTTCATTTTTGTTTCTGGAGTCAACGGTACTTTTTTTGTTGTTAATCTTTATCCGAGGATATTTTTCCATTGATTTTTAGAGAGAGTTGTGGGGGAGAGGGAAGGACAGAGAGAAATATTGAGATGAGAGAGACACTTGGTTGCCTCCCCGCATGCACCCTGACCAGGACTGGGGAATCAAGCCACAACCGGTACAATGCCCTTGACTGGGATTGAACCCGGGACTCTTCAGTCCACAGGCTGATGCTTTATCCACTGAGCCAAATCAGCTAGGACCACCCATTACTTCTTAACATGAAATAAACTTTATATGCTGTGCTCCTGATTAGAATATGACCCAGGTATCTGTTCTTAGAGTAAAAGCTGAAAAGTATGTGTTAGGGAAATAACCTTAAGTTTACAGTCCTAAAATTGTTGCAAAGGGGAAAATATTTTTTTTGTAAGGGGATACCATTATTTTTTATTTTGCCAAATAGACAGCATCACATTTGCTGTAGCAGAGCAGGAAACTGTTTTGAAAGTCTTTTCAAAGTGCCCTCTAAAATGTGTTTTCTAAATAACTGGGACTTAATTTTTGGAGGCAGGTCTGGTTCCTACAGAAAGGCAGTTTATACAGGTGCTCAGCTGAACTGACTAGCTTTCAGAATTTAGGGCAGCAAGACCAGGTATTTCATACCTGTGGGAGGGATTGATTTTTTTCAATCAAAGAAGTTCCTTGGATTTCAGCATTTATGTGTGTGACAGCCTGTATGACAGGATGTTTTGAAGTCTTAGATGGAGCTTGCCTTGTTCTGCAGTGGAATTAGTGCCTGGAAATGAAGATAAATGGCCTCAAGTTGTGTCTGTTAATCAAATTGAGGCAGTTCTTAAGGTTTTCTGTCTGCTGATGATTTTACTTATTGCTTCTAATTAAAATGGAAGAAACTTTATTTTTCTTTGACCCACTAGTTCTGTAAAGGTAAAAGCACTTTTAGACTGTTGCCCAGGTAACAACACATACAGAGACTACTGGAAGTCTGTGGAAAATTTTGATAATCTTGGTAATGAAGTTGCTATAGTAAATAGCTACTTGGTTTGTTAAAAAAAAGAAAGAAAAAAGCCAGTTGACTTCTGAATGGTCAACAAAGACTCTTCAGGATGAGCTTTGGTTCCAAAATAAGTCTGAATAGTGTCTTGTCCATATTGTGTTCCTCATTTGTTTAAGCTTCTGATACATAAAGTATATATATTGTCCTGTCATTTTAGGAGGTTTCAGCAGTTTCATCTGAACTGTTCCACAAGACAGCACACCCCAAGTAGCATGATAAAAGTTCAGATGCAGCCTGCCTGATACCTCCCACCAGTTGAATGGACTAACTAATCATATCAGCACAGTCTTTTTTTTTTAATTCTTTTTTTTTGGGGGGGGGGGGTGGGTAGGGAGGAAGACGTGTTGTTAGGCTCTACAAATTGAGTTTATTAGAATCCTTCCAAATTTTTTACCAACATTTTTTTTTTGTGTGTGTGGTACAAAATGTGATGTTGATGTCCTTAACTTAAACTATGCAAACATTTTTAAAAGATATACACATATATATGAATGTGTCTATGTGTATGTGTACACACACAGAGACACCCTCATTAATTGTTGGAGTTTGTGGTGAAAATATAGTCTACCTGGCAAATATTTTAAAAAATTGTCAAGCTCTTAGAAGACTGTCATGTTAAATAGTCACAAATATGAAAGTAATGCATACCCAAGGGGATTTTTTATATGCCAATTTTCCAAGAAAGGGGCACATTTTAAAAGGCAAGTGTAGAACTCATTCATGTACCATTGAAGGATTTCTCAGCCTCTCTTCTACCCCATGTATACACTTGTATTCTGACCTCATTAATAGCAGTAATACACATTGCAGGTCTTTATTTTTTTATTTTTTTAAATTAAATCTTTATTATTCAGATTATTACATTTGTTTCTCTTTTTTCCCTCCATAGCTCCCCTCCACCTGGCTCCCAACCCTCCCTCTACTCTTACTTCCCTCCCATTGACCTCGTCCATAGGTGTATGATTTTTGTCCAGTCTCTCCCTGTATACCTCTGACCCCTTTACCCCTGAGAATTATCAGTCCACTCCCCTTCTGTGCTCCTATTCTATTATATTCACCAATTTATTGTTGATCAAATTTTTAATTCACTTAATTTTTAGATTCCCTTGTTGATAGATATGTATTTGTTGTTCATAATTTTTTATCTTTTACCTTTTCTTCTTCCTCTTCTAAAATATTACCTTTCAGCATTTCATATAATACTGGTTTGGTGTTGATGAACTCCTTTAGCTTTTTCTTATCTGTGAAGTTCTTTATCTGCCCTTCAATTCTGAATGATAGCTTTGCTGGATAGAGAATTCTTGGTTGTAGGTTCTTGCTATTCATCACGTTGAATATTTCTTGCCACTCCCGTCTGGCCTGCATCGTTTCTGTTGAGAAATCAGCTGACAATCGTATGGGTGCTCCCTTGTAGGTAATTACCTGTTTTTCTCTTGCTGCTTTTAATATTCTCTCTTTGTCTTTTGCTCTTGGTATTTTAATTATGATGTGTCTTGGTGTAGTCCTCTTTGGATTCCTTTTATATGGGGTTCTGTGCGCTTCCTGGACTTGTAAGTCTATTTCTTTTACCAGATGTGGGAAGTTTTCAGTCATTATTTTTTTAAGTAGGTTTTCAGTATCTCGCTCTCTCTCTTTTTCTGGGACCCCCACAATTCTGATGTTGGTACGCTTGAAACTGTCCCAGAGGTTCTTTACATTGTCTTCACATTTTGGGATTCTTTTTTCTTCTTGCTTTTCTAGTTGAGTGTTTTCTGATTCTTTATATTTCAAATGTTTGACTTGATTCTTGCCTTCCTCTAGTCTGCTGTTAGGTCTCTCTGTATAATATTTTTTATTTTAGTCAGTATATGTTTAATTTCTAGTTGGTCCTTTTCCATCTCTAGTTGGTTCTTTTTCATCTCTAGTTGGTTCTTTTTCATCTCCTCTTGGGTCTCGCTAACTTTATCCAACTTTTCTAGGATATTCTTGAAAAACCTTATAAGCATGGTTTTGAACTCTATATCCAGTTTGTTTTCCTCCATTTCTTTTGTTTGTGATCTCTTCCCTTGTTCCGGCATTTTAACTATGCCGGGAGAACTTCTGTGTTGGATTCATCTTTATGATACCAGACTTGCCATACTGCAAATGCCTCTCTGATGAGCTTGGGAGGGGTGGAGTCTCAGGGCTTAACGGACCACCTTGCCTTCCAGTCAGTCCTGCCCTCCACGGCCCCGAGTCTTACGTGACTGGGTAAAAGCTGGAGCGGTCCCTGTACGCACACGCTCTCTCGCAGTGCCTCTAGACTGCTGCCCCTCTGGCTCCCCTGCGCTCCGGGACCATATGAATCTGGGTCCCCAGGACTTCACCCGAATCTGGGGTTTAGTGGAGGTAGAAGTGACGCAGTTGGGATGTTTTGTCTCCCGCCCTCTTGTGAAAGCCAGCGGCACAATCAGCAGTTGGTCTTCTGTGCGCAGTGCTATGCGTTCTGCCCGACTTCTACCCTCCTTCGACTCCTCCTATTTCCGTGCACTTCTCCCTTTTCACAGTCCAAACTCCCCCCATATGCGTTTCGGCTGGACCTGGGGTTTAGTGTCGTAGGATAAGGGGTTCAATGCCATTGGGAGTGTCCCGCCAGAAAAAGCCAGCCAGGTTCTCTGGCACCCGCTCTCTCCATGTGTGCATCTCCACACCTCAGCTTTTTGCAGCTCCTCTGGGTTTCTGTGAGCCCCTCTCTTTCCTTCCAGTTGTAGAATTTCCACCCTGCCAGCTTTCCTGTGGTTCTGGATGATGTCCGTTCTGTCATTTAGTTGTAGTTTTGAAATTGTTGTGTGAGGCAGCAGTATAGGTGTTTACCTATGCCGCCACCTTGGTTACCTCCAAATTGCAGAACTTTAAAATCAGACTTCCATTACAGAGGATGCAAATAACAAACACTATTTTGAGAAAAAAAGATAACCCTGTGTTTTTCAGTTTTTAAGGTTTAAGAGACAAATAAAACTAGTTTAAATAAACCATGTAGAGTGTTTATTCTGTGCTTCAAGATGTGGTTGTCATTTTGAGGCCCTCTGCTAAGAGCATGATGTAAATGCAAATAGTTGTTAAGGTGGTAATTAGGTATTTGCTTGAGTAGTTTGTTTCTCTGTAGTAAATTTATCTTGGTACGACACTTTGAATATATTATACATTCGTGAAATGTCAACCATTAAAAGGAGCCTTGACATATGCTGGCAACAGTTTCGTTTCTTAGATTATTTTACTATAATTTTGTTATTTCAGCAGCAATTTGCCATTATATCTCATTCATTTATTTAGTTCCACAAATCTCTTTTGTCTTGAATCATAGTCTTTCATTTTAAAACTTTCTTTCATATTTGTCCTGCTGTTAATGGCCATGTTTGGACTAACGTTTTGATTTGCCTTTGTCCTAGTCTTTTTGTGCTAACAAAGATATGTTACTGCATATCAAGTTGGTACTGAATTATAATTCAGTTAATGTCTTCTTTTTTCCATCCATTTCCCCCTCTCAATAGTCTAGAATAGATTCTAACACTAACTCCAAGTTCCTGGTAGTTAATGGGAAAATTGGATATTATTATTCAAATCCTAGACCACCTATTTGCCAGTCCTAATGAACCTATAGAATTTTTATGCAAGAGTTATATAGCTTGCCCAACCAGTTTGGCTCAGTGGATACAGAGCCTTGGCCTGTGGTTTAAAGTGTCCTGAGTTCGATTCCAGCCAAGGGCATGTATCTTGGTTGCAGGCTCCTCCCCTGCCTGGGCCCTGGATGGGGCACAAGTAGGAGGCAACAAATCGATGTGTTTCTTTCACATCGATGTTTCTCTCTGTCTTTTCCTCTCTCTATAAGATCAAGGTGAGGATTAATAAAAACAAACAAAAAATGTCAGGAATTATTCCTAGGCAAATAAAGCTTATTAAAAAAAATGTTACCCAGCTTAATTTTCATGAATGAATCTCGGCCTATTAAGTTTTTTTATTTTCCTTTTTAAATTTTGGCCTGTATTTTATATTTCTTGTCAACATTGTCAATAGTTCGATAGATGAAACAGGTTTCTCCTGTTGCACTTGGTTTCACAAACTCTAAAATAGCAATCTCTATCATTTGAAGATATCAGATAGTTTTAAAAGATAATGTAATAATAGTAGGTTAGGGAATCCTGTTCGTTTAGCAATTAATGTGATAATTACTATTTTGCATATACATCTCAGTATGTTTGTATGGGAATCATAGTAGAACTTTATTATGTTCCACTGAGAATTCACTTTCCTAAAGAAGCGCTTTAGCAATTTTGTGCTTTTGAGAATTGCATTTGGAAGAGGATGACAATAGTAGATTTTAGAAAGTTTGATTGGCCATGGGGTGTCGGTGTGTGTGTGTGTGTGTGTGTGTGTGTGTGTGTAAAGAAAAATAGTCATTAAGCTGCAAATAACTAAAAACATTTTTGATTTTGTGGAAGACAATATAGGTAAAACAGAGGACTTCTTGAGATAGTGCTGCTATGAGATTCAGAGAGAATAAGGAATTTACCACAGTTTTTCCTTTTTTTCATAATTAATAATAATGAACTAATATTTATTGAGTGTTTATATAAGTTAGTTATAAGATAATGTACATTACCTAGTTAACCTTCACAATAATTGTATGAGGTAGGAACTATTATATTGTTTCCAGTTTAAAGCTGAGGAAACAGGTTTAGAGTTCATTCATTTGCTTAAAATCACAGAGTTATTAAGAAGAAGATCCCTTGCTCCTAAACCTGCCTATACTGGTAGTGACTCTCAAGTCCTACTCTATATTGATGGTTCTTTGTATGGGGATGATGATACTTGTCTTTACTGTTTCATAGGGTGGTGATAAGGGTGAATAAGGTAAGGCTTACAAAATAACACCTATAAATGTGCCTGGTGTTTTCATTTTACTGGATAGTTTTTGAGAAACCAAAGAAATCTTTGAACTACATAGGCTAGATTACATATATTATTTTGTAATCACTAATGGAATAAATTAAGTTAAACAAATGAGTATTTGAAAGGCTACACTGCAAAGTAGATGACATATTTTGTTTGAGTCCAGAGGATCAGTGAGTAAATGCTAAAGGAAGGCAGAAAGGTTGTGGTATATTAAGTAAATGTCGGTTGGATGATTCCTAGTGACCTGAATTCTCTCAACAAGGAGGATCATATGTAAACAACAATAGGTGACCTTGAAGATCCTTCCAGCATTAAGAATCTATGAGTCTTTGTAATGGGTAACTTTTCTTCTATTCTGGTACCTCAGAATTGCTAGATAGACCCAAGATAACATTTTAATTTTATCTGGGATTATCAATAGGCACCATTCATTAAATGTCATTTTTTAAAAACGTAATTTGAACAAACGTGGAAAAGGTATAGTTATGTATTTTTGCTTCCCCATTAGAAAAATACGTTTTTGAGGATGTGATGGGTACCTTTCAGCATTTCATATAATACTGGTTTGGAGTTGATGAACTCCTTTAGCTTTTTCTTATCTATGAAGCTCTTTATCTGCCCTTCAATTCTGAATGAAAGCTTTGCTGGATAGAGTATTCTTGGTTGTAGGTTCTTGCTATTCATCACTTTGAATATTTCTTGCCACTCCCATCTGGCCTGCATAGTTTCTGTTGAGAAATCAGCTGACAATCGTATGGGTGCTCCCTTGTAGGTAATGAACTGTTTTTCTCTTGCTGCTTTTAATATTCTCTCTTTGTCTTTTGCTCTTGGTATTTTAATTATGATGTGTCTCAGTGTGGTCCTCTTTGGATTCCTTTTATATGGGGTTCTGTGCGCTTCCTGGACTTGTAAGTCTATTTCTTTTACCAGATGTGGGAAGTTTTCAGTCATTATTTCTTCAAATAGGTTTTCAGTATCTTGCCCTCTCTTTTCTTCTGGCACCCCCACAATTCTGACTTTGTTACGCTTCAAGCTGTCCCAAAGGCTCCTTACATTATCTTCACATTTTGGGATTCTTTTTTCTTCTTGCTTTTCCAGTTGAGTGTTTTCTGATTCTTTATATTTCAAATTTTTGACTTGATTCTTGCCTTTCTCTAGTTAGGTCTCTGTATAATATTTTTTATTTCAGTCAGTGTATGTTTAATTTCTAGTTGGTCCTTTTTCATCTCTAGTTGGCCCTTTTTCATCTCCTCTTGGGTCTTGCTAACTTTATCCAACTTTTCTAGGAAATTCTTGAAAAATCTTATAAGCGTGGTTTTGAACTCTATATCCAGTTGTTTGTTTTCCTCCATTTCTTTTGTTTGTGATCTCTTCCTCTGTCTCCGAATTTTCACTGTGCTGGGAGAACTTCTGTGCTGGATTTAGCTTTATGATACAAGACTTGCCAAACTGCAAAAGCCTCTCTGTTGAGCTTGGGAGGGGTGGAGTCTCAGGGCTTAACAGACCGCCTTGTCTTCCAGTCAGCCCCACCATACGTGGCCCCTGGGTCTCACGTGTCTCTAGGTAATCGCTGGAGCGGTCCCTGTGCGTGCGAACAGTGTCTCTAGACTGCTGCCTTTCCGCCTCCCCTGCGCTCCGGGACCATATGAATCTGAGTCCCCAGGGTCTCGCCCGAAACTGGGGTTTAGTGGAATTAGAAGTGGCGCAGTTGGGAGGCACTGTCTCTTGCCCACTCATGAAAGCTAGTGGCACAATCAGCAGTCAGTCTTCTGCGTGCAGTGCTGTGTGCACCACCAGACTTCTGCCCTTTCGAGGCTCCCCTAAATTTCTGTGCACTTCTCCCTTTTCACAGTCCAAATTACCCCTATATGAGTTTTGGCTAGACCTGGGGTTCAGTGCCGTAGGATAAGAAATTCAGTGCAGTTTGGCGTCCCCGTCTCCCTCCCGCCAGAGAAAGCCAGCCAGGTACTCCGGCACCTGCTCTCTCCACGCACACATCTACATACCCAGCTTTTGCATCTCCTCAGGGTCTCCGTGAGCCCCTCTCTTTCCTTCTAGTTGTAGAATTTCCACTCAACCAGCTTTTCTGTGCTTCTGGATGATGTCCGTTCTGTCTTTTAGTTGTAGTTTTGAAATTGTTGTGTGAGGCAGCGGTGTAGGTGTTTACCTATGCCGCCATCTTGGATTCTGTCTCATTTTTTATTGTATGCAATGTTATAGCTCTACGGCTCTTTATACAATTCCTTTCATTCTCTGACACTGTTTTATTTACATGGAAAAGCATGGATTCAATATGAGAGAAGCAGAGATAAGAGACTGTTAAGGAGCTGAGAGTCATATTGGAGAAACATAAAAAAAGGGGAGTGTAGCAAGGATGGGGCAGCGTAGGATGTGTCATACAGGAAAGTTTCAGAGGGTTATGCATCCTGGTTTAGGGTTTCAGGTATGGCTGCCTGGAGTATCTAAATTAGCCTGCAGATTTTATGGAATACTAGACATAGTTCAGCACAGTATTTGCTATATAACATTAGTGAGAGATTATTTGCTTATATAAGATATCCAATTTAGGGTTCTTGACCATTTAGGTATTAGCTATTTTTAGGGAGTGTAGACCAGGTCATTTTTCTGTTCTGAATGGCTTATCATAGCATTATCTTTTTTAACAAAATTATTTATTTTTTACAGAAAGGAGGGGAGGGGGATAGAGAGTTAGAAACATTGATCAGCTGCCTCCTACACACCCCCTACTGGGGATGTGCCCCCAACCAAGGTACATGCCCTTGACCTTAATCGAACCTGGGACCTTTCAGTCCACAGACCGACTCTCTATCCACTGAACCAAATCAGTTTTGGCCATTGCATCATCTTGAAAGCCTTTACGTAGACTTTAGACTATTAGAAATCTCTCGTGTGCTTTCAGAGCATCCTATGTTGGGATACTAATAATATTGTCTTGAACTTGTTTGTTTTTATATTAAACAAAAGGCTTTTCAAGAGGAAAAACTGTTGTTTAGGGCTCTGAAATTGGTGTGCTATACATTAGAATCTTGGCTCTGTATGGCATCAGGAAGTTATTTGTAAAGTAGAGATAATAGTACTCACTACATAGGGTTGTTATCTTGAATAAGTTAAAATAAAGAGGAAACAGCACAGTTCTTGGCACATAAATTCTCATAAATGTTTTCTCCTTTTCTTTCTTGTTATGTTTGGTACTTAGTAGTACTATCAGCCATACTTTAAAAAAATATTTTTATTGATTTCAGAGAGAAGAAAGGAGAGGGGAGAGAGACAGAAACATTGATCAGGAGAGAGAAACATGGATCTGCTTCCTCCTGTACCCCACCCCACTGGGGATCAAGCCTGCAACCCGGGCATATATCCTAACTGGAAATTGAACTGTGACCTTCTCATTTATGGGCTGACATTCAACCATTGAGCCACACTGGCTGGGCTCAGTCATACTTTTTATAAAAAAATCTTTATTATTGAGATTATTACAGATGTCCCTCTCCCCCACCCATTACTCCCTTCACTCAGTTCCTTCCCTGCCCCAGGCCTTGCCACTCTATTGTATGTGTCCTTAGTTAATGCATATCTCTATATATAAAAGCCTAAGCAACTGTTTTGACCAATCAACCAAATGACCAGTCAACTGATCGCTATGACACACATTGACCACCAAGGGATAGATGCTTAATGCAGGAGCTGTCCCCTGGTGGTCAGTGTGCTCCCACAGTCAACCTCCCACAGCTGGCCAACCTCACACAGTCCCTCTCCCTGGCTGTCCAACCTCCTGAGGTTCGTCCCTGCAGACTGAGCAAGATGTCTCCAATTGATCTTGATCCCCGGCTAGGCTGAGGGAACCCACCTGTGCATGAGTTTGTGCACCAGGCTTCTAGTACGCATGTAAGATCTTTGTTTAATCTCTTCCTGTCCCCCGCCTCCCTTCTTTCTGAGAATCATCAGTCTGTTCCATTTCCATACCTCTGATTCTATTTTATTCACTAGTTTATTATGCTCATTAGATTTCTTATTCCTTTATTTTGATTTTTAAATTCAATTTTTTTATTGATTAAGGTATTACATATGTGTTCTATCCCTGCATTGCTCCCCACCCCCCTACTTATGCCCTCATCCCCCTATTGTCTGCCATTAGTTAGGCTTATATGCATACATACAAGTCCTTTGGTTGATCTCTCCCTTGTACTTCCATCCTTTCCTACCTTCCCTCTGAGGTTAGACGGTCTGATAGATGCTTCTCTGTCTCTGGATCTGTTTTTGTTCATCAGTTTATGTTGTTCATTATATTCCATAAATGAGTGAGATTATGTGATATTTCTCTTTCTCTGACTGGCTTATTTTGCATAGCATAATGCTCTCCAGTTCCATCCATGCTGTTGTAAATGGCAAGTATTCCTTTTTTTTTTTAACCACAGCATAGTATTCCATTGTGTAAATGTATCACAGGTTTTTAATCCATTCATCTCCTAATGGGCACTTAGGCTGTTTCCAAATCTTAGCTATGGTGAATTGTGCTGCTATGAACAAAGGGGTGCATTTATCCTTTCTGATGGGTGTTTCTAGTTTCTTGGGATATATTTCTAGAAGTGAGGTTATTGGGTTAAATGGGAGTTCCATTTTTAGTTTTTTGAGGAAACGCCATACTATTCTCCAGAATAGCTGCACCAGTCTGCATCCCACAAGCAGTGCATGAGGGTTCATTTTTCTCTGTATCCTTGCCAGCACTTGTCATTTGTTGACTTGCTGATGATCACCATTCTGACAGGTGTGAGATGGTCCTGCATTGTCATTTTGATTTGCATCTCTTGGATTAGTGACTTTGAGTATGTTTTCATATCTTTCTTGGCCTTCCTTCTGTCTTCTATCTATTTAGGTCCATTGCCCATTTTTTGATTGGGTTGTTTCAATTGTTGATAGGTATGTATTTGTTGCCATTTTGCTGTTCATATTTTTGATCTTTTCTTTCTCTTCTTAAAGAATACCTTTCAACATTTCATATAATACTGGTTTGGTGGTGATGACCTCCTTTAGGTTTTTCTTGCCTGTGAAGCGCTTTATTCTGTGAAGACCTTCAATTCTAAATGATAGCTTTGCTGCATAGAGTAATCTTGGTTGTAGCTCCTTACTATTCATCACTTTGAATATTTCTTGCCAGTCCCTTCTGGCTTATAGTTTCTGTTGAGAAATCTACTGACAGTTGTATGGGCATTCTCTTGTAGGTAACTAACTGCTTTTCTCTTGCTGCTTTTAAGATTCTTTCTTTGTCTTTAGCCATTGGTATTTTTAATTATGATGTGTGGTCCTCTTTGGGTTTCTCTTGTTTGGGACTATCTTTGTTTTCTTTATTTGTAAGTCTATTTCTTTCACCAGGTGGGGGAAGTTTTCTGTCATAATTTCTTTGAATAGGTTTTCAATATCTTGCTCTCTCTCTTCTTCTGGCACGCATATAATATAAATGTTCGTATGCTTGAAGTTGTCCCAGAGGCTCCTTACACTATCTTCATATTTTGGACTCTTTTTTCTTATTGCTCTTCTGGTTGAATATTTTTTGTTTCCTCATATTTCAAATCATTGATTTGATTCTCAAAATCCTCTACTTTACTGTTGAATCCCTGTATACTCTGTTTCCCTGAAAGTAAGACATCCCCTGAAAATAAGACCCACTCTTGCTGTAATATAAGGCATTCCCCCGAAAATAAGACTTCCCCGATAATAAGGCCTTCCCAAACATAAGGCCTCCTTGGAATATAGAAGCTTCTGTAAGGCATCTGACTCCTGATTTAAAGAGACCTTGCACTGCCTGAACAGCTCTGGCTGCACTGCAGCCAGTCAGTGAGCTGGTTTGTGATGACAACTACTACCATACCGTATACAGGTAATAAATTTCCTTTTTCTTTTGTTCAACAATAAATGTGTACCATATTTTTCTTCATGGAAAAATAAGACATCCCCTGAAAATAAAACCTAGCTCATCTTTGGGAGCAAAAATTAATATAAGACACTGTTTTATTTTCGGGGAAACGGTATTATTCTTTATTTCAGTCAGTGTATGCTTAATTTCTGACTGGTCCTTTTCCATTTTTTTTAAGGTTTCTAGAAGATTCTTGAATAATCTTCAAGCATGATTTTGAACTCTGTATCCCGTAGTTTGCTTTCTTCCATTTCTTTAATTTGTGACATGTTTCTTTGTCTCCACATTTTGGCTGCTTCTCTGTGTTTGCTTCTATGTCTCCTTGAGTTGGTAGAGTAGCTTTGTGTAGTTGGTGTTCTATAAGACCCAGTGACTCAGCCTCCACAGTAACCTGAGCTGAGAGCACAGTCTTATTGTAGTTGAGACTTAATTGCTGTTGGTGTCACTGGGAGGAACTGATTTCCAGGCCAATTGGCTATGAGGACAAGCTGTGTCTACAATGGAAGAGCTGCATTGCAGGAGACACCCCTGTGGAGCAGAACCTGCTTTAGTGGGACTCTGGTGCTCACTGAGTCTGCCCCTTGAGTGAGTCTCTTATGGATGTGTAGAATTGTAATCTGGTGTGGTCTGAAGCTGACCATTGGGTACACTGTCTCTTGGGTCTCTAGGAAGGTGCAAAGTCAGCCACTGCTTGTAACCACACAGCAGCAACTACAGAGAGACCTGTAGCTTTCTCCTATTGGTATCAGGTTTGGAAATGCTCAGGTAAGGCCCAGCTATGAAACAAGGCAAGCCGGTGCTGGTGCTGGGTCTTGGGCCTTTTATTGATAGTTTTGGGGCTCTCTTGTTTGAGAGATTTTACCCTGAACAAGAAAAGGACATTCATATGCAAAAGCCACTGCACACAGCTTGGTTAGAGTTGTAAATTTGATGAGGCAAGGTCTTAGGGAATCACCTATGGAGCAAACAGACATGGCTGCCAGTTGTGAAGCAATGCAAGCTGCTGTGGAGCCTTTGGCCTTCTTTTGGAAGTTCTGGGTCTCTCTGACGCAGCTGCAGTTTTTTAGGTAAGTATAGATTTCAAAGGACCAGGCCATTCATATGCAAAAGCCTCTGTGCACAGCTTGGATGGGGCAAGGTCTCAGGTTGGAGCAAACAGTAATGGCTTCCTGTCAGCCCTGCCCTGAGAGGCCCCCAGGTCTCAGTGTCCCATGGTAATCGCTGCAAAGCACCTCTGAGAGATAGCTGCCCTTGTGTTCCGCCTGCTGCCAGACAGTTTATTTTCTCCCCCTGTGAGTCCCCAGAGATTGGACCCCAGAGTCTCGCCTGGAACTGGAGTTCAAAACAGTCAGAGCTTGTGTCTCACTGCGGATTGAAAAAGCCAGCAGCATCCTCAGTTGCCAGCCCTCTTCTCCGTACCTGTGCACTTTACTTCTGCACCTCCTCTGAGTCTCTTTCCTTCTAGTTGTAGAATTTCCACTCAGCCGTCTTCCTGTGGTTCTGGATGATGTTCTTTTTGTCTTTTAGCTGTAGTTTTGAAGTTGTTGTGTGAGGCGGCAAGTTCAGGTGTTTACCTATGCCACCATCTTGGTTTCTCTCCACATTAAATATCTTAAAATGTATAATAACTAATATATAAAAATATAGGCTTTGAGCTAGATGTCAGCATATTATTTGTTCTGCAAATTAGATTACCAGCCTGAAAAACCTTTTCCAGCCTGTATTAAGCTTGTAATTGTTACAATAGCAATGGTTTTAAGTAGGTGGAAAAGATTGTAGTTTCTTTTCTTGTACTTGCTGATTTCCAACTTTGTTCACTTGTTTTGGTGGCTCTGTCTCTTATTGCCATCATTTTGGCATTTTTGTGATGGGATTATTACTGATCTATTTTATGGTGTGGAAGTACCCTAAATCTGACAGACTTACTAGCTGTGTTACTTTAGATAAGTAATCTTACTTCTGGGTTTAAATATGTCTATGAAATGAAAGTAGAAATACCTCGTGACTATGAAATTTAAGAAATAAAATGAGTGCAGCTGATGTGGTTCAGTGGTTAAATGTCAACCTATGAACCAGAAGGTCACAGTTTGATTTGGGCTTGGTC
>JAAGEH010000042.1:25853323-25948741 GCA_011751065.1 Lasiurus cinereus | reverse complement strand
ATAAAACTTAAAGTAATATTAATATAAATAAAATGAGAGTTTATATAAAAAGTAATGCTTATAGTAATTTTGGTAGGCAGTGGGGATTATAGGCATAAACTATAGTTTTTTGTTTGGGCCATGTGGCTAGAATTTTAGACGGTTGGTCCTTTCATTATTTACTTGGGAAGCTTCATTATTGTAATGAAAAAAAATTTTTTTGAAATGGGAAAAGGAAATAAGCAGACAGTTGATAGCAGAGGAAATACAACTCATAGGAGAATGTTATATCTTATCAGTATTCAAAGAAATGTTATTAAAGCAAAATGAAATACTATTTTATACCTATTTTAAATTTTTTGAAAATAGTAATATATAATACTGGTTAGATTTTAGTAAGGCAAACATTTATAACTATTGCTAGTGAACTCTAATTTGGCATATATATTTTGAATTAGTAGACTGTCCATAACCTTTTAATAAACCTTTGATTTAGTAATTTCACTTCTGAGACTATCCTAAATAACTACACAAAATAAGGAAAAGATAAAAAACAGGTCTGAGCAGGAGAATACTCAGAGCATATTATTTATAGTAGCAGCATATCAGAAGCAGACTTTAAGTTATGATATATCTATTCTGAGAACCATTATGTAACATGAAAATAATCACAAAGACTATATTACCATAAATAGGATAAATGCCTATAGCATAAATATACCTGTTAAGGAAGGGTAAATATAACCATTTAAAGAAAAAGATGAGGATGCCCTAAAATGCTGATTGTGTTGGTATGATAGGATTATGGATTTTTTCTTTTTAAAAAAAATTTAAGTAACTTTTATAGTGAAAAAATGCATAAATCAGGTTTTATTACTGTATTTTTAGTAAAACTGTGGTTGCCAAATTTAGCTAATAAAAGCACACATAATATTTGGAACATATGTACACTAAAAATTGTTTGTCTGAAATTCAAAGTTAAACTGGGTGTCCTCTGTGTGTCTGACAATTCTAATTGTGACAATTCTAATTGGGTTATAGTTGAATGTTATTGAGAAATATTGGAACACTGCTTCTCAAATAATTCTAACTATTGCTTTTAATTTAACTTAATTGGGAGAATTGCTCTTACAGTCTAATTTTATTTTAGGACTAATATTTGAGTGATGCTCAAAGGAAATATTCTCCAGTATTTGGCAAAAGTAATTTAGAAATCTTATTGCTTCATAAAAATGGTAATATTGGATGCTGCCTGTTTTGTAGGTGTACCAGTTAATAATGAGGATTTTTTTTTCAATAGATTGAGTTACACATATGTTGATATATATGCGATTTGTTATGTATGCTATTTTGTTGTATCGCTCTTTCAGATTACCACTTGTTCCGATCGATGGCACATGCATTTTCTGAGCAGCACTTCAAAACGTACGAAGAAGTGGGCAATTGGGTCTCTGAATGGTCTGCCTCAAAACAAGAAAAGTTCTATTGGGACGGTATCCACAAATTACCTGAAAGATGGAGGAAATGTGTAGCTATCGATGGACATTACTTTGAATAAAGCAATTTTGATGTTTCTCTTGAAATTATCCTATTTTCTTTGGATTACAAAATCCACATTTTAACCGGTTGATAGTTAATCTGCACTATTAACCAATTAATAATTAATCCGAATTTTTAACGGTTTAATAATTAACGGGTTGATAGTTAATCTGCACTATTAACCGATTAATAATTAATCTGAATTTTTAACGGTTTAATAATTAACCGTAATGTCCATCAATAGCTACACATTTCCTCCATCTTTCAGGTAATTTGTGGATACCGTCCAATAGAATTTTCTTGTTTTGAGGCAGACCATTCAGCGACCCAATTGCCCACTTCTTCGTAAGTTTTGAAATGCTGCTCAGAAAGTGCATGTGCCATTGATCGGAACAAGTGGTAATCTGAAGGAGCAAGGTCTGGTGAATACTTGGGTGGGTTAATACCTCCCAGGTAAGATCTTCACTGGTTTTGAAGTGTATGTCATCATGAAGCAAAATTACTTTGCTGTGTCTTCTGGCCCATTCTGGGTGTTTCACGATCAAAGTGTGGTTCAAATTGATTATTTGTTGTTGGTAGCCATTAGTACTAATTGTTTCACCTGGTTATAGAAGGTCATACTACATCACACCTTCCTGATCCCACCAAATGTAGAGCATTTTCTTTCTGAAATGATTTGGCCTTGCAGTAGATGTTGATGGTAGACATGGATCAATCCATGATTTTGCGTGCTTGGGATTGTCAAAAAAAAAAAATCCACTTTTCATTGCCAGTCACAATTCGATGCAAAAAGTCTTTCTTTTGTGCCATTAAAGCAACATTTTACTGATGACTTTGGTTTTCCATTTGTCTTTTGTTCAGTTGATGTGGCACCCATTTTCCTTCCTTTAAAATCTTTCCCATTGCTTGTAAATTATCGGAAATTTATTTGCTGAGCAATGTTTAATCTTCCGCAAGTTGTTTTTGAGTTTGACACGCATCTTCATCCAATAATGCTTGTAATTGTTGGCCTTCAAACTTTTTTGGTTGACCGGGATGTTCTTTGTCTTTCACATCGAAATCATCACTTTTAAAGCATTTAAACCAGCATTCACAAGTATCTTGAGATGGAGCATGTTCACCATAAGCTTCCTGAAGTATACGATAACTTTCAGCAGCACTTTTCTTCAAAATAAAGTAATGAGTTAAAACTTCCTGGAAATGCTTTTTTTTGACACAAAAATCGACATTTTTAAGTGAAAGGTATCTATGATGTTAACACCTTCACCAAACTTGACATATGAAGTTTTGAAGCTTGTTGTCAATACAACAAAACAGCATATATACCAAATCACATATATATCAACATATGTGTAACTCCATCTATTGAAAAAAATATGCATTATTAACTGGTACACCTCATACATTAGGTAGAAGAATGATTTGCTAAGTTACCAGTCTTAAACATAGTGGCATTTCTGCAGTGAAATATCTTCACACCTGTATCTGAAAAGTACTTTACTTATAGCAAACTTATTAGTAGAGTGTTTGAGAGAGGTCAAGGAAATTGCAATAATGGGGAAAGGGGAAATTGGACTATAACTATAACTACTTTCAAAACTGGTACTTTTTATAAGTTTCATATTTGAAGTGAAAATAAAATGACATTTGTAAGAAATTCCAGCAACTTTTTGTGCCTTAAAGGAGAAATAATCTTCTCACAGAATAAGATGTCATGGCTTTTTGGTATGAGAAATATAATTTGAAATTTGGGATCCAACTGAAGATGAGTCAGGTGAAGGTGAAGATCAGTTTAGTAGTCGTTGGTTATAGAGTTAACATTTGCATTTAAGGCCTTTGATGTACTAAGCACTAAGTGAACAGAGAGAGACTTTGTCCTCATGGAGTTAATAGTTTAATTGCGGTATAGACAAGTACAGTGATAGGGCCATGTGAGCTGCAGTGGTAGCTCAGAGGAGAGACACCTCCTCTATAGTATGTCTAAGCTGAGGAGTAGGAGCTGTTAGCCAGGGAAATTGATGTGTAAGTGCTGGATGGTGAAGGCCCTGAAATGGAGAAGAACATAGAAAATTTGAAGAAAGAAAAAAGGAAGCTCAGTATGGATTGGGACAGCAAGTGACCCCAAGCGAGGCTGTAAAGATAGAGAGGGGCCAGATAATGCTCGCCCTTATAAATCATTTAAGAAGTTTGGGTTTGGTCCTAAGAATTTTGTTCTAGAGAGATTATTTTTAAAAATATATATTTTATTGATTTTAGAGAGGAAGGGAAAGTGAGAGAGAGATAGAAACATCAATGATGAGAGATAATCATTGATTGGCTGCCTCCTGCATGCTCCCAACTGGGGATCAAACTCACAACCCAGGTATGTGCCGTTGGCCGGAATCAAACCTGGGACCCTTCAGTCCCCAGGCCAACACTATCCATTGAGCCAAACCAGCTAGGGCTAGAGAGATTATTTTGGGCTAAGTGTGTAGAAGGTAGGAAGTAAGGCTGGAGTTAGGAACACCACTTAGACAACTCTTAAAATAGTTTACTCAATCTCTACATAACAGATCTAAGATAACTGAACTAGGGTAAAAGTAGTGACGCTGGAGAGGATTGGACATTTATTTAAGACGTTTTTGTGAGATATTATCCATCGGATTTTGTAATATACTAGTATTAGACTTGGGGGTGAGAGAAGGAGACATTGATTCTTGGGGCAGCTTTACCTAGAGGGATTAAAGGAGGAACAGAGTTTTGGGAGAAGAAAATAAGAGTCCAAGGTTTGAAGTCTATGAGTGAAATATTGTAGATGTCTGTAGGCAACTTGACATGTAGTTATAAAAGCTGGGAGAGATGTCTGGGTTTAAATTGTACTATTTGAGACTGAGTAGAATAGAAGAGGCCCAGAATAGGAACTCCAGTTCCCGGCAAGACTCATATGAGTAGAGTTTGGACTGTCATGAAAAGGGAGGAGTGCACGGAAATTTGGGGGAGCTGTGAAAGGGCAGAGGTCTGGGGGCACGCACACCACTGCGCACAGAGAGGACCGACTGCTGATTGTGCCACTGGCTTTCTCTAGAGGGCAGGAGACAGAGCTTTCCAACTGCACTGAATTCTACTTTCGACTGCACTAAAACCCAGTTTTGGGCAAGACCATGGGGACCCAGACTCATATGGGTCCCGGAGTGCACGGGAACCGAAAAGGCAGAGATCTAGAGGCGCGTGCGTGCACACAGAGTGGGCTGAAGGTATTACCAAGAGATACTTGAGACCCAGGGACTGCATAGGGTAGGGCTGACTGGAAGCCAAGGCTGTCTCTGCTCAGCCCTGAGACAGAGGCTTTTGCAGTTTTGCAAGTCTTGTGTCACAAGGCTGACTCTAGCACGGAAGTTCTCCTGGCTTGGTGAGATTTAGGAGACAAAGGAACAGATCACAAACAAAAGAAATGGAGGAAAACAAATAACTGGATATAGAGTTCAAAACCATGGTTATAAGGTTTTTCAAGAATTTCCTAGAAAAGATGGATAAATTTAGCAAGACCCAAGAGGAAATGAAAAAAGACCAACTAGAGATGAAAAAGGACCAACTAGAAGTTAAACATACTGAAATAAAAAATATTATACAGAGACCTAACTAGAGGAAGACAAGAATCAAGTAAAAGATTTGAAATACAAAGAAGCAGAAAACACTCCACTGGAAAAGCAAAAAGAAAAAAGAATCCAAAAATGTGAAGATAGTGTAAGGAGCCTCTGGGACAACTTCAAGTGTACCAACATCGGAATTGTGGGGGTGCCAGAAGAAGAAAGAGAGCAAGATTCTGAAAACCTATTTGAAGAAATAATGACAGAAAACTTCCCACATCTGATGAAAGAAATAGACTTACAAGTCCAGGAAGTGCACAGAACCCCAAACAGAAGGAATCCAAAGAGGACCACACCAAGACACATCATAATTAAAATACCAAGAGCAAAAGACAAAGAGAGAATATTAAAAGCAGCAAGAGAAAAACAGTTCATTACCTACAAGGGAGCATACGATTGTCAGCTGATTTCTCAACAGAAACTATGCAGGCCAGATGGGAGTGGCAAGATATAGTCAAGGTGGTGAATAGCATGAACCTACAACCAAGATAACTCTACCCAGCAAAGCTATCATTCAGAATTGAAGGGCAGATAAAGAGTTTCACAGATAAGAAAAAGCTAAAGGAGTTCATCAACACCAAACCAGCATTATATGAAATGTTGAAAAGTAATCTTAAAGAAGAGGAAGAAGAAGAAAAAGGTAAAGATAAAAATTAAGAACAAGAAATACATATCTATCAACAAGTGAATCTAAAAATCAAATGAGTACAAAATCTGATGAACAGAATAAACTGGTGAATATAATAGAATCAGGGGTATAGAAAGGGAGTGGACTGACAATTCTCAGGGGGAAAGGAGTGAAGGGGGTACAGTGAGAGACTGGACAAAAATCGTACACCTATGGATGAGGACAATGTGGGGGTAGGTAAGGGCAGAGGGAGGGGTGGGAATCGAGTGAAGGGGAGTTATGAGGGGAAAAAAGAGGAACAAATATAATAATCTGAACATTAAAGATTTATTTAAAAGAAAAAAAAAAGAATTTGGTGTCTCATAGAAAAGCCCAAGTTTTGGGTCTGATTCAGGTATGGCTGCATTCAGAAACAAGTTTCTATTTTGTTTTGTTACCTTCATGCTCAGATTTTACATGGCAGTCTTCACGAGTTCTAGGTTTCCATCCTCCAAGTTCAAATCTAGTGGTAATAGAAACTATAAATATATGAAGGCTTTATATCCTAGCATGTCTTTTTGAAGAGTGGGTCAGCAATGCTAAATTAGGAAAGGCAAGCTGAAACCCTAGAACAAGGCTGTTATATATCTGATATATGAAACATTGAGATAAAAACCTCTTATTGAAAAATAAAAGCAAAATTTACCTTACATATTATCTGAATACCAGTTTAACCTAATAAACTCTTGCTGCAGTTTAGTTATTTGTTGCCTTGTAGGCAACAAAAAGCAACTCAGTCTTTCCAGAAATAAAATGAAGCAGCTTAATAATTGAATTTTTGAGAAAGCAGTTTATAGACAGTTACAACCAAATGCAGACCTGAGAAGGATAGGAGATTCTTAGAAACATTTTCCCTGTTAAACCTTTATTTATGTACATTCTTAAATTCAAATTTGTTGACTGAAGTTAATGTTTCTTAGAAATTCAATGGTAACTATAAAACATTAAGCAAAAGCTCAAAAATACATCCAGTTCTTATAAAGCCTTAAGTATTTGTCACCTTTTAGTATCACCTTTATAGATTACAACAAGATAATTTTCCTGGGACTGCTAATCACATATCATTGCCTCTGGTGGCTGCATGAAAACAAGTGTCCTTGAAGAAGCATACTTGTGTTACACTAACAAAACACATAAGAATTTGACACTCTCCGTGCCCTTATGGGAGGATGTTTGCAGGAGGATGCTGTCCCTTCCTGTGGGACAGCTGTGGGGATGAGGACACAGTGCTGTGTTGGACAGCTGACTGCAGGTTATAATCAATAGCAAAAGCTTAAAGGTGGCCCGTGGGGTGGAGGGCTGTGGTTCAGACCCAGGAGGAGGTTGGGGAGAGGACATGCAGTAGTCTCAATGAAAGACCGACATGGGTAATAACACAACGTTCTGGCAGAGCAGTGCTCAGAGCAGCCATGGACTGCTCGTGTTCCATGGCTCCACGGGAAAGCTACAGCAGCAGCTGTGCAAGGGCACATTTACCATGTTCAAGCACATTCCTTTGTTTGAGAGTGACTTCATCTAGATCAGCAAAAGAGGAGAAGTGATCGATGTGTACAACAGTATTGCAAGTGGTTACTGTGGGCATTGCATATACCAGCCCCAACCTCACAGTACCTGACGTCATGCTGCTGGCACGACCAGCTGTCAGCTGTGCAGTCTATGCCAAAAATGATCAACACACCAGGGAAAGGTACTCAGGTCAGCAGAGAACTTGGAACTGACCAGGCTGCTTCCTTTGAAATTTGTAAAGTTGTCTCTTTACAGTCATGAGGAAAAACAGTTCCACTTGAAGCTTGCCACTGGTCCCTCTTTTTACCTACAACATGCTTCCCTTCAGATGCAAAAGAAGATGCGTTTGCACACTGGGAAAACCTGGTGTTTTTCCTGAGACTACCAGAGGATGCTTACAGTGGTACCCGAGCCATACCAGCTTGGGACTCGATGGACATACTAGTGTTGGAGGCAGAGGACAGGAAGAGCTCAGGAGTAAGTTTTTGCAGAGACTCTCAGAGAGGGACCTGAGTGCTTGGAGAGAGCAACTGAAGGCTCTCTTAGGCTGCCTGGGGAAACTGCAGTAGAGCAACTCACTATTATGGAGGCCTTGCTACATTTGGGAGGTCCTGAGTGCATCTGAATATCCCAAGTACCTTAGACCCTGTACCTGATGTTGTAATGCCATCGACAGCATTCTGAGAGTGCAGTCTGTTCTGAAACACTTACATACTGCTGTGGACTCAGGCAGTCTGATCTTTTGTGGGACATTTTTAACTATGAGAAAGTCCTTTCTTTATTTGAGCCAGGAACTGTTATTTGCATGTCAGTGGCATTCAGCATGCTTTGCACACAGGTGCACAGTTTGTTAGTAGCTCTCAGAATGTAGGATGGACATAGCTTTTGACCAGTGGTCTCCCTTAGGAATCTGTTTTGCAGAAATTATAAAATAAGTATATAAAGTAAAAATGTGAGGATGCTCACTGGTAAATCACACTAGTAATCTCCCTGGCACTGAAACCATCCAGCTTCAGTTGGTCCACAGGTATTCTCAACACTTCTTTCTGGTCACATGGACAATTCTGGGTCCCTTTCTCACAACTTCCAGCACATAGGAATCCACACTAGTTTCTGGCTCCACCATCTAGCTGCCTTTACTGTTGCTGCTTCACGGTACCCTTTACCTCTGAGGAAAGTTAAAGTCTGTGGAGCCTTTACAGAAGGCTGAGAGTGTGCCAGTAGCTGTCACAGCTCTCAGGTTTCCCAGATAGCTAATTATCTCTACCCCTGCCCCTATGTTTATCTTCTGGGCAGGTTTGAAAACAAAACTCCCATGTCTGTCCCCCTAGATCAGTGGTCGGCAAACTCATTAGTCAACAGAGTAACAAACACTGTCCTATATCTACCTGAATTTCCTTTCTCCAATAATCCCGTGGAACCCAAAAGGCTTAAGCTTTCCTCAAATCCTATCAGTCGGAGAAGGACCTTCCTCTCCGCTTATGTAATATTTTATATGCATGGTGGCCAGAGCTATAGTATTTTATGCAGAAAGATAGAATAATGAATTTTTAAAAAATTCATTTTTTTTCTGGACTACTCTGTACTTTTGCAAATATGTTCTTGCTAAAGAGGTCATGCAAGTCAGCTTTAAGACAAAGCAGGAAGGAGGGGAATGGGGACATCTGCAAGAGTGTCAATTAAAAAAAAAAAGTTAAAAAATAAGACTCAAAGCCGGGTCAATATCCCCTTTCTTCAAGGAAATCAGTATTTGAGGAAACAGATTTCCTGTGAAGATTAGCTGATAAAAAGCAGGCCAGGTCCTTAGCACTGTGTTCACCACGTAGTGATCACAGTGCTGTGATTGCGGCTATGTTGGCTGCTATGATTGCTGTGGTATTTCAAGGACATTAAAAGGGAACTTCCCAATCATTTGTTAGAAGTAAAATTTTCGGGGAATTCCCTTTGGATCTCAGCTTTCTCAGAATTGTGTAATCTTTTCTCTCAGATCTTCCCTTTCTCTTCTCTATAAAATCTCTTTGTATTGCAATGCATTCCTCTGAACATATCCTGTATGCATGCACTCACCTCCTGGGCCCTCTCCCTTTATCCACACCTTGTATTTCCCTCTGCATATGTACATTCCTTGTGTATCCTTTTTCTCTTTGCAAGTACTCTCTTAACCTGAACCACCAGGAGCTGAGCTGGAGATGAATAGTCTGCACTCAAGGAAGATAAATCATTTAGAGATGTTAATCAAGAGAAGTTCAGATAAAGTGCATTGGCAATTCAAGTAGGAAGAAATCATTTGTAGTAGGAGATGATGAAAGAGGTAGCTGTTGAGCAGAGTTTTGAAGGATTATTGCAATTTTTTTTTCAGAGCAGTGTCCAGATGAGAGAGGGGTGCTTTCTTATTTTTTTTCTTCAAAAGAAACAATTGAAAAGTAGTGCAATTGTGAGTGCATGTTTGAGTGACAGCTACTTTTAATCTGTGTGAGCCAAAAGGAAGGTAATTTAGGTAAAGGGAACAACATAACCCTAAAGGTAGGATGTTGGATATGTATATGGGGCTATTTAAATTCAAAATTTAAAATGCTTATTAGTTAAAAATAACAGTAATAAAGGGATTGCATGTTAACTTAAATAATATTTTAAAGAAACATAACTATCTCTAAAACAAAACAATTTAGTGAGAAGACAGCATCATTATTACATTTGGCAAATCCCCTTAATGTCTACCTTATTAGAAGACAGACTCTCATTTGTGCTATTGCATTCGCTCTGCTGTAGTATGTTGTTTGAGTTGAAGTGTATGAAGAGCAGCTGGCTATTGACCTTTACCTTTAATCAACACTCATCTGGGGCTGGGAGAGAAGCTGAGAGTGTAAGCTTTTGAAGGTCTCCTCCAAGTGCATACTGTTTAACTGGAATTAATAAGATAAAAAAATGAATATTTTTTGGGATTTGAGGTGAGACTAGTAGGCATTAGATAAATAGGAGAAAACAGGAAGACTTTACAGTTGAAGCAAAATAGTACAAGTTATGGAAAATTGCACATCTCAAAATCAAAAGATTGGACAGTTACTAAGAATTCAAGAGGTAGAACAAAAGTAAAAATGATTACCTTAAACTGGGATCTGATAAAGTCTCAATGATAATATATGACACTGGGACAATTAGTTGTCCAGTAACGCTGAGGAAGAATGTAGCTAACCATTTATTAAGTGCTTTCCATATGTCAGTTGCTGATCTAAGTATACTATGTCTATTCATGCATTTAATCTGTAAATAATTCTAGAAGGTTAGTATTATTATCATTATCATTATTTTACATGTCGGAAATCTGAGGCACAGAGAAATTAAGTTACCCAACTGAGATTACACAATTAATAAGTTGGAATTTAAACTCAGACAGTTGGGTTACAACACCTGTGCTTTTATGGAGCATTCTAAGTGCTCCTTAAATATTAACAAATAAAATTATATAAGAAGGATAGTACTAGTTTAAAAAGAATCTTAATACAAAACAGAGTAATTTGAAATTGATACAGGAGGCTCTCAGTAAATGTTTGATTTTTCAATTTTTCAATTGAGTTCATTTAAGAAGTAAAAATATAGATTGAGTGCCACTGTTGTATGTGTCATTCATTATGATGAGAGTATAAGGATGAGTGTGGCAGGGCTTGGTAATTGTCCCTCAATAGCTGTCTTTCCTTTCTTCTGAATTAATAGCACTTTCAGCTGGCCTCATGGTCATCCTATATAATAAAAGACTAATATGCAAATTGCCTCCTCAGGAGTTCCACCTACTGGGAGTTCAACTGCTTGCTATGATGTGCACTGACCATTGGGGGCAGTGTGGAATGAAGGAAGGTCCCAGCCAGCAGCCAGGGGAAGGAAGGCCCTAATCAGCCCTGATTACTGGCCTGGACTAGGGACCCTACCCGTGAACGAATTTCAAGCACCGGGCCTCTAGTCCAGTGGTCCCGTAAACTCTGGCTCACGAGACACATGCAGCTCGCAAGCTGTGGTTTGCCGCTCTGTTGACTAATGAGTTTGCTGACCACTGCTGTAGTCCATAATAAAGACTATATTCACCAACTTTTTTTGAAAGCTGGTTTGGCCACATAATTAAGTTCAGACCATTGAAATGTGAGTGAACCTATGCTTGTCACAGCTTGTTGGAACTTGGCTGAAATGATTGGTGGTATATATCCTTTGTCCTTTTTTATTTTATTTTTTCTTCGTGTTTGGTCCTTTCCTCATTGTTACCATCTTACAGTGCCAAAAGGAAAGGTGTTAAAAGGAAGAGAATAAAATCTCTTTGAAATGGAAATTCTTATAAAGAAGGATTACATAGAAACCTGGTACGGTGGAAGCAGGTGAAGGAAAAATCTATCATAGGAATTAGTTTGGTAGGGGAAGCAAGAATACCAAAGATGTGTGGAAAACAGTTTATCAGATTAGTAGTGCTCAATTGGTGAATTTGAATCTGTTGATCCTGGAGTAGCAAACACCTCCACTCCTAACCTGGTGTTCTCAGGAATTCAAAATCATAAAGATGCTTGACCAGAAATGGCCATGGTAATTCACTCATTTGAAATGTCAGCAAACCTCAGGAAGAAAGTGGCAATAGGCTTTTAAATTATATGACCAACCTCCTTATATTTCTTGCTTTTACAAAATTCCATGATGCTGTTATTTTTATTTATTTTAAATTTTTGAATAATTTTTTTCAGAGCAGTTTTATGTTACAACAAAATTGAGCAGAAAGTCCAGTGAGTTCCCATCTACCCCTGCCACCATATTCACACAGCCTCCCTGACTGTCAACATGGGGCATCAGAGTTGTACATTTGTTACAATTGTTGACCCTACATTGTTGCTGCTCCACATTCTTTTTTTAAAATTTAATAAATCTTTATTGTTCAGATTATTACAATTGTTCCTCCTTTTCCTCCCATAGCTCCCCTCCACCCGGTTCCCACCCCATCCCCTGCCCTTACCCCCCCCCCCCATTGTCCTCATCCATAGGTGTACGATTTTTGTCCAGTCTCTACTCACACCCCCTCACCCCTTTTCCCCTGAGAATTGTCAGTCCACTCCCTTTCTGTGCTCCTGATTCTATTATATTCACCAGTTTATTCTGTTCATCAGATTTTTAATTCACTTGATTTTTAGATTCACTTGTTGATAGGTATGTATTTGTTGTTCCTAATTTTTATTTTTACCTTTTTCTTCTTCTTCCTCTTCTTAAAGAGTACCTTTCAGCATTTCATATAATACTGGTTTGGTGTTGATGAACTCCTTTAGCTTTTTCTTATCTGTGAAGCCCTTTATCTGCCCTTCAATTCTGAATGATAGCTTTGCTGGATAGAGTAATCTTGGTTGTAGGTTCTTGCTACTCACCACCTTGACTATTTCTTGCCACTCCCATCTGGCCTGCATAGTTTCTGTTGAGAAATCAGCTGACAATCATATGCTCCCTTGTAGGTAATTAACTGTTTTTCTCTTGCTGCTTTTAATACTCTCTCTTTGTCTTTTGCTCTTGGCATTTTAATTATGATGTGTCTTGGTGTGGTCCTCTTTGGATTCCTTTTATTTGGGGCTCTGTGTGCTTCCTGGACTTGTAAGTCTATTTCTTCTACCAGGTGTGGGAAGTTTTCTGTTATTATTTCTTTAAATAGGTTTTCAGTATCTTGCTCTCTCTCTTCTTCTGGCACCTCCATAATTCTGATTTTGGTATGCTTGAAGTTGTCCCAGAGGCCCCTTACATTATCTTCGAATTTTTGGATTCTTTTTTTTTTTTTTTTGGTTTTCTAGTTGTTTTTTGCTTCTTTGTATTTCAAATCTTCGATTTGATTCTTGCATTCCTCTAGTCTGCTGTTAGATCTCTGTTTAATATTTTTTATTTCAGTCAGTGTATGTTTAATTTCTAGTTGGTCCTTTTTCATATCCTTGAGAGTCTTGTTAAATTTATTGACATTTTCTAGGAAATTCTTAAAAAACCTTATAGCTGTGGTTTTGAACACTATATCCAGTCATTTGCTTTCCTCCATTTCTTTTGTTTGTGATCTGTTCCTTTGTCTCTGTATTTTCTCTGCTTCCCTGAGTTGGTAGAGTGGTTTTGTGTGCTGATTGTCTTATATGGCCCCGTAGCTCTGCCTCCCCAGTTACCTGAGGTGGACACTCTTGGTGCATCCCTTTTTGGACTGTGTGTTCAGCCTTGTAAGGTGGTTAGGTTTTGATTGTTGTTGGTATCATGGGGAGGAATTAACCTCCAGGCCAATATCTGTGAGGATCAGCTGTGTCTATGCCAGGAGAACTTCTGTGCTGGAGACAGCCTTATGATACAAGACTTGCAAAATTGCAAAAGCCTCTGTGCTTAGTTGGATGTGATGGAGTCTCAGGGCTGAGCAGACAACCTTGGCTTCCCATCAGCCCTGCCTTATGAAGCCCCTGGGTCTCAGTGTCTCTTGGTAATTGCTGCAACCCTCTCTGAGCGCACAACTCCCCCCTCTAGACCTCTTCCTTTCACTGCTCCTCTGAGTTTCAGTGTGCTCCAGGGACTCGTATGAGTCTGGGTCTCCAGGATCTCGCCCGAAACTGGGGTTCAGTGCAGTCGGAATTTGAGTTCAGTGCAGTTGGGAGGTTTTGTCTTCCTTCTGCTAGAGAAAGTCGGTGACACAATCAGCATTCAGTCCTCTCAGCATCCACTCCCACGTGCGCCTCCAGACCTCTGCCTTTCATGGCTCCTCTAAGTTTCCGTGCACTACTCCCTTTTCCTGACAGTCCAGACTCCCCCTGTATGAGTCTCGCCTGGAACTGGGGTTCAGTGCAGTCAGGAGTTTCTATCTTTCACCCGCTAGAGGAAGCTAGCCAGGCACTCCATGCATGTGTCTCTGGACCTCAGCTTTTTGCAGCTCCTCTGAGTCTCTGTGAGCCCCTCTCTTTCCCTGTAGTTGTAGAATTTCCGCTCAGCCAGCTTTCCTGTGGTTCTGGATGATGTCTGTTCTGTCTTTTAGTTGTAGTTTTGAAATTGTTGTGTGAGGCAGCAGTTTAGGTGTTCACCTATGTCGCCATCTTGGTTTCTCTTTTTTTTCTTCTTGCTGCTCTACATTCTTGTCAGCACTTGGCATTATAAGTCTTCTGAATTTTGACCATTTTAGTGGTTGTAATAGTGTTATGTCATTGTTGTTTTAATTTGTGTTTCTCTGATGACATATGAAGTGGAGCATGTTTTCATATACTTATTTGCTATCATATATCTTCTTTGGTGAACTAACTGTTTAGGTCTTTTGCCCATTTTTAAATCAGGTTGTTCATTTTCTCATTATGCTATGATTTTCATGCGTTTTCTTCCTCTTTCAGGTAATGTGAGAGACAGTGATTAAAAATGAATCTTTATAATCAGATTCACTGTAAGAATCCTGATCTATTACATAATAGCTGTGTGACTTTGTGAAAGTTACATAAGCTCTTTTGCCTCAGGTTTCTTCTTGGTAAAAGTGGGTTAATAATGTGTGATGGTCAAATGAGTTAATACATATAAAGGACTTAAATTGGGACTTGACTTGTAGTGAGTATTTAATAAATGTTAGTACATAGTGTTTATTACTCCATTATTTCATATACTCATTATCACTGTCTGCTCTTTAATGTTATTCCCTGTAGAAAACATTTGCTAAACTTATCCACACAAAATTGTAAATTATTTTTATTGGTATGTATATTTTTTAGTCTTTGTTGAAATTAAAAAATCATTTATCATACAAGCATAGTCTCTTGGTAAAAGGTTCAGCAAATACACAAATATATCTACATATATGTAGTAAAAATGAAAGTTCCTTTACATGTAACACCTCCTCCCCCCACTTCTTCTTTTCTTTCCAGATGTAACTACTATTAACAGAGTAGGGTGAGGCTGAGCAGATTGGTGTGAGATGTTCCATATTAATTTTTTTAAAAAATTGGAAGCCTTTGGCAGTGTTTTTGCCTAGAGTTTTATAGTAGAGGTTTCCTGAGATTCTACAGTGTTAACCCCTGTACTCTCCTCAGAACTTCTTAGTAAGTCTGATTCCCAGACTAATACCTGCTTCTCTTTATCTACTCCTTCAACTTGTAGCAACCAGGGGTAATTAACTTTTTTTAGAAATATACTTTTTGTTGTTGACAGTATTACAGATATCACCCCTTTCCCCCACCCCACTTTCTCCCATATTCCCAGCCCCTCATCTCCCCACCCATGTGTTTACTACCCTATTGCCCATGTCCATGAGCTATGCCTGTAAGTATATAAGTTCTTTGGTTTATCTCTTTTCATCCCCCAACTCCACTCAAGATATATCAGTCTATTCCATGCCTCCATGCTTCAGGTCTTATTTTGTTGGTCAATTCATTCTGCTCATTGGATTTTACAAATAAGTGAGATTGTTATATTTGTCTTTCTTAGATTGGCTTATTTCACTTAGCATAATTTTTTCCAGGTCCATCCATGTTGTCCCAAAGGCTAAGAGATATCTCTTTTTTACAGCTGCATAGTATTCCATTGTGTAAATGTCCCACAATTACCCATTCATCTACTGATTTTGGCACTTGGGGGGGCCAAGAATGTCCACCTTATTTAAGATGTTCAACCTAAGTGGTGTGGAAGGTGAACTTACCTGTCACTCAGGGTTGGGTTGGAGTTGTGCTGGCAACCTTTTCCCTTGACATGAAACAAAGGATAAAGGAATCTAGGACGTGTCTTTCAGTGCTCTCTACCATCTTCCTGTTTCTGATGACAGGATCTGAGGAATGTGGGGAGATCTGGAGATGCCTTATAATCTTTTAGATCTAACTTCAGAATGCACTCGTTAAGAACTGTTCAGTAAGTGAATATCCCAGCTGAGATGGAGATAATTGAAGCTTGCTTTGAAAATTATAGGGCTAAAGTATGTTGAAGAGTAATTAAAATTTATATTTCTTTTAGGTTTTACTTGTAATTAAAATATTTTGTTTTATTTAAAGACTAGGGTAGGAATATAAATTAATGTAAAACATTGTAGAAACACTGTAGAGGGGTGATTGACTCTTTTTGGAAGGATTTGAGAAGGTTTCCAGATTTGTTAATTCAGACAAGTCTACTGTTGGCATTTTACGCTCTAAAATTTGTGTAAAGTACCTGCAAATTTGTAAACTACTTGCAAAGAACCTCAAAGGCAGAGGAGTGTGAGAATACCCACTGGAAGTTCAGGATATACCTGAGAGCAGCTTGAAAATTTCTTAAATTCTCTGTTTTATCTTAAGAATTTATGTGAATGTTGCATTTCATTGCATTCTGATTATGTAAATGTAGAAATATTTTAATTACAACCAGAAAAGAAAAAAATCAAAACATTCTCTGCTGGGCTATTAATTGTGGAAAACCAAGGTGAATAAAGAGAGCTGACACTACCTATATACCAGATTTAGCATTCACCTTTCTTTTCTTTTTTTGGTAATCCTCAACTGAGGATATTTTTCCATTGATTTTTCTTTTTCTTTCTTTTTTTTATTGTTTAAAGTATTACATATAGTAGTAGATATATCTCCTTCCCCCCCATTGACTTTCTCCCAGCCTCCCCTACTCCCTGTCACATGCCTTAATCCCTCCCCCCTCCACCAGCAGTGTCTTGTAACCATTAGTTGTGCTTATATGCATGCATACAAGTCCTTTGGTTGATCTCTTCCCTCTTCTCTCCAACACTCCCCAGCCTTCCCGCTATAATTTGACAGTCTGTCAGTGCTTTACTGCCACTGTATCTATCTTAAAAAAAAAATCTTTATTGTTCAGTTTATTACAGATGTTCCTCTTTCCCTCCCCCATATCTCACCTCCATCTGATTCCCCAACACCACCCCATGCCCTTACCCCACACCACTGTCTTCATCCATAAATGTAAGATTTTTGTTCAATCTCTTCCCACAACCCTCACACCCACTTCCCACTGAGAATTGTCAATCCATTCCTTTTCTATGCCCCTGATTCCATTATATTCACCAGTTTATTCTGTTCATCAGATTTTTTATTCACTTGATTTTTAGATTCACTTGTTGATAGGTATGGACTTGTTATCACTTTGTTGTTCATAATTTTTATCTTTACCTTTTTCTTCATCTTCCTCAGCATTTCATATAATTGTGGTTTGGTGGTGATGAACTCCTTTAGCTTTTTCTTATCTGTGAAGCTCTTTATCTGCCCTTCAATTCTGAATGATAGCTTTGCTGGGTAGAGTAATCTTGGTTGTAGGTTCTTGCTATTCATCACTTTGAATATTTCTTGCCACTCCCATCTGGCCTGCATAGTTTCTGCTGACAGTCATATGGGTACTCCCTTGTAGGTAACTAACTGTTTTTCTTTTGCTGCTTTTAATATTCTCTCTTTGTCTTTTGCTCTTGGTATTTTAATTATGATGTGTCTTGGTGTGATCCTCTTTGGATTCCTTTTGTTTGGGGTTCTCTGCATTTCCAGACTTTTAAGTCCATTTCTTTCACCAGGTGTGGGAAGTTTTCAGTCATTATTTCTTCAGATAGGTTTTCAGTATCTTGCTCTCTCTCTTCTTTTGGCACCCCAATAATTCTGATGTTGGTATGCTTGAAGTTGTCCCAGAGGCTCCTCACACTATCTTCATATTTTTGGATTATTTTTTATTTTGTTTTTCTGGTTGGGTATGTTTTGCACCCTCATATTTCACATATTTGGTTTGATTCTTGGGGTCCTTTAATCTACTGTTGGATTTCTGTATATTATTCTTTATTTCAGACAGTGTATGCTTACTATCTGACTGGTCCTTTTCATTTTTTTGACATTTTCATTAAGATCCTTGAAGGTTTCACTAAGTTTCTTGGCGGTTTCTAGAAAATTCTTGAGTAACCTTATAACTTGTTTTGAACTCTATATCTAGTAGTTTGCTTTCCTACCTTTCTTTCAATTGTGACATGTTTTATTTTGTCTCTGCATTTTGGCTCCTTCCCTGTTTCATGGAGTGGCTTTGTGTAGTAGGTGACCTATAGGGCCCAGTGGCTCAGCCTCCCCAATCATCTGAGGTGAACACTCTTGGTGCACCCCTTTATGGGCTGGTTGCACAGTCTTGTTGTAGCTAAGCCTTGATTGCTGTTGGTATCATTGGGAAGAATTGACCTCCAGGCCAATTGACTGTGAAGATGAACTGTGTCTATAATGGAAGAACTGCTGTGGTGGATAAGATACCCTTATGGGGCAGGACTTGCTTCAGTAGGGCTTTGGTGCTCACTGAGTCTGCCTCTTGAGTGTGTCACTTATGTATGTGAGGAGTTGAAATCTGGTGTTGTCTCACACTGACCTCTAGGTACACTGGTTCCTGGATTTCCATGGAAGTGTAAGTCAGTTGCTGACCGAGGCCACCCAGCAGGAGCTACAGGGAGATATGCAGATTTCTCCTCTTTGCTTGGAGTTTGGAAGTTTTGTAGCTGTCTGACCCAGTTGCAATTTGTTAGGTTAAGCTGTGAGAGGGCAGGCCATTCATATGCAAAAGACACTGCACAGTGCTGGGTGGGTTTTAAATTGGGCAGGGCAGGGAACCCTTGTGCTGGTGGGAATGCAGACTGCTGCAGCCACTGTGAAGAACACTATGGAGTTACCTCAAAACTAGAAACACCAATCAGAAAGGATATATGCATCCCTATGTTCATAGTAGCACAATTCACCATAGCTAAGATTTGGAAACAGCCTAAATGCCCATCAGCAGATGAGAGGATTAGAAAACTATGGTACATCAAAAGAGCAACCAAGATGGTGGCATAATGTATACACCTGTACGTGCTTCCTCTCCCAATCACACCAAAACTACAACTAAAAGACAAAATGACTATCATCCAGAACCACGGGAAAGCTGGCAGAGCAGAAGTTCTACATCTAGAAGGAAAGAAAAAAGCTCTATTGATTTGTTGATGATTGCCATTCTGATAGGTATGAGATGGTACCGCATTGTTGTTTTGATTTGCATTTCTCCACTAATTAGTGACTTTGAGCATGTTTCATATGTCTCTTGGCCTTCCTTCTGTCTTCTTTTGAAAAGATTTTATTTAGGTCCTTTGCCCATTTTTTTTATTGGATCATTTATCTTTCCTTTATTAAGTTGTATAAGTTGCCTATAGATATGGGAGATTAACCTTTATCAGTGATAACATTTACAAATACGTTCTCCCATAGAGTGGGCTTTCTTGTTGTTTTGTTGATGGTTTCTTTTGCTTGCAAAAGCCTTTTATTTTGATGTATCCGATTTGTTTATTTTCTCTTTAGTTTCCATTGCTCTAGGAGTGGTATCAGTAAAGAAATTGCTTCAGCTTATGTCTGAGATTTCTCTGCCTGTGGATTCCTGTAGTATTTTTATGGTTTTTCTTCTTATGTTTAAGTCCTGTATCCATTTTGAGTTAATTTCTGTGTATGGTGTAAGTTGCTGATCTAGTTTCATTTTTTTTTTGCATATATCTGTCCGATTTTCCCAGCACCATTTAATGAAGAGACTGTCTTGACTCCATTGTATGTTCATACCTCCTTTGTCAAATATTAATTGTGTATAGTGGTTTGGGTCGATATTTGGATTCTCTGTTTTGTTCCATATATGTCTGTTCTTGTGCCAATACGAGACTGTTTTGAGAACAGTGGCCTTGTAATACAACTTGAAATCTGGTATTAAGATATTACCTACTTTATTCTTCTTTCTCAAGATTGCTGTGGCTATTAGGGGTCTTTTTTTAATTCCAGTTGAATTTTTGGAGAGTTCTTTCTAGGTCTGTGAAATAAGCCGTTGGTATTTTAATGGGGAGTGCATTGAATGTATAGATTGCTTTGGATAATATGGACATTTTAATGATGTTGATTCTCCTAATCCATGAACATGGTATGTTCTTCTATCTGTTTATGTTTTCCTTTCTTTGTTCAGTGTCCTGTAGTTTTCTGAGTACATGTCTTTTACCTCCTTAGATAAGTTTATTTCTAAGTATCTTAATTTTTTTGGTGGGATGGTAAATGAGACTTTTTAAGTCTCTCTTTCTGTAAGTTCACTATTGGTGTATAGAAATGCCATAGATTTCTTGGCATTAATTTTCTATCCTGCTACATTGCTGAATTCATTTATTAAGTCTAATAGTTTTTTGATGGAGTCTTTTGAGTTTTTTATGTACAATATCATGTTATCTGCAAATAAAGACAGCTTTACTTCTTCTTTTCCAATTTGAATTCCTTTTATTTCTTCTTGTTGTCTAATTGCAATGGCTAGTACTTTCAGTACTATGTCAAACAGGAGTGGTGAGAGTGGACATCCCTGTCTTGTTCCTGTTCTTAGGGGAAATGGTTTTAGTTTTTGCCCATTGAGTATGATGTTTGCTGTGCGTTTATCATATATGGCTTTTATTATGTTGAGATATGATCCTTCTATTCCCACCTTGTTGAGAGTTTTTATCAAGAAAGGGTATTGAATTTTATCAAATGCTTTTTCTGCATCAATTGATATGACTATATGATTTTTTTCCCCTCTCATTTTATTAATCCTTTGTATTTCAGTGGGGTCTGTTGTTATTTCACCTCTTTCATTTCTGATTTTGTTTATTTGAGTTCTCTTTTTGCTTCTTGGTGAGCCTGGCTAGAGGTTCACCAATCTTTTTTTATTCTTTCAAAGAACCAGCTCTTGGTTTTGTGGATCTTTTGTGTTGTTTTTTTTTTTTGTCTCAATATCATTTATTTCCGCTCTGATCTTTATTTCTTTTCTTCCGCTTACACTACGCTTTTCTTGTTGCTCTCTTTCTAACTCTTTGAGTTGTAGGGTTAGGTAATTTATTACCATTGTTTCTTTTTTTTTTCAGTAGGCTTGTAGAGCTATGAACTTCCCTCTCAAGATTACTTTTGCTGTGTCCCATAGATTTTGGACTGTTGTGTTTTCATTTTTGTTTGTTGCCATGATGTTTTTTTAAATTTTTTCTTTGATCTCTCTCGTAACCTAGTTATTGTTTAATAGCATGCTGTTTAGTCTCCATCTGCTTGATTTTTTTGGATGGTTTTTATTGTAGTTGATTTCCAGTTTCATACTGTGATGTCAGAAGATGCTTGATGTGATTTCTATATTCTTGAATTTGAAGAGACTTTGCCTGTGCCCCAATATATGGTCTGTCTTTGAAAATGACGCATGTGCACTTGAGAAGAATATATATTCTGTGGCTTTGGAGTGAAATGTTCTGAAGATGTCAATTATTCCATCTGGTCTAGTGGAATTAAAGTTTCTTTGCTGATTTTTTGTTTAGAGGATTTGTCCAATAGTGATAGTGGGGTATTAAAGTCTCCTACCATGATTATATAGCTGTCAAGCTCTCCCTTGATATTCTACAGGAATTTTTTTTTATATGTATTTGGGTGCTCCTGTGTTGGGTGTGTATATGTTGACCAGAGTTATTTCTTCCTTTTGGATTGCTCCCTTTGGCATTATGAAGTGGCCTTCCTTATATCTTTTTATGTCCTTCACTTTAAGATCTAATTTGTCAGATATAAGTATTGCTACCCCAGCTTTTTTTTTTTTTTTGCATGTCACACATTTTACATTTTATTGCACTTTTTCCATGACCATTGAATCCTGCTGGGCTGTGCTCAGGGCTGTGGATGGCGGGACTTGGAAGGTATCGCTATGCAGCAAGCTGTTCCCACAGAGGGGCTGCCCAAGGGAATTTGCGAGGATGCCCTCGTGGCCATGGTGGGAAGAACCCATGGAGGACCAAACCTACCCTTGGTGACCCTCAGGTCTTGCAGCCCCATCTCCTGCATTGCCTCCTGGATGCTTCTTGCTAACAGGACCCCAGGTTTGTTTTTTTTTTCGTTTTTTTTTTCATTTCCATTTGCCTGAAAAACCTTTTTCTATCCCTTCACCCTCAGTCTGTGTGCGTCTTTTTTTCTGAGGTGGGTTTTTGTAGACAGCAGATATATGGGTCATGTTTTTTTTTTTTAATTAAATCATTAGTATTCAGATTATTACATTTGTTTCTCTTTTTCCCCTCCATAGCTCCCCTCCACCCAGCTCCCACACCTCCCTCTACGCTTACCTCCTTCCCATTGACCTCATCCATAGTTGTATGATTTTTGTCCAGTCTCTCCCTGCACACCCCTCACCCTTTTCCCCCTGAGAATTATCAGTCCACTCCCTTTCTGTGCTCCTGATTCTATTATATTCACCAGTTTATTCTGTTCATCAAATTTTTAATTCACTTAATTTTTAGATTCACTTGTTGATAGATATGTATTTGTTGTTTATAATTTTTTATCTTTTACCTTTTTCTTCTTCCTCTTCTTAAAGAGTACCTTTCAGCATTTCATATAATACTGGTTTGGTGTTGATGAACTCCTTTAGCTTTTTCTTATCTGTGAAGCTCTTTATCTGCCCTTCAATTCTGAATGATAGCTTTGCTGGATAGAGTATTCTTGGCTGTAGGTTCTTGCTATTCATCACGTTGAATATTTCTTGACACTCCTGTCTGGCCCGCATCGTTTCTGTTGAGAAATCAGCTGACAATCGTATGGGTGCTCCCTTGTAGGTAATGAACTGTTTTTCTCTTGCTGTTTTTAATATTCTCTCTTTGTCTTTTGCTCTTGGTATTTTAATTATGATTGTCTTGGTGTAGTCCTCTTTGGATTCCTTTTATATGGGGTTTTGTGTGCTTCCTGGATTTGTAAGTTTATTTTACCAGATGTGGGAAGTTTTCAGTCATTATTTCTTTAAATAGGTTTTCAATATCTTGCTCTCTCTTTTCTTCTGGGACCCCCACAATTCTGATGTTGGTATGCTTGAAGCTGTCCCAAAGGCTCCTTACATTATCTTCACATTTTTGGATTCTTTTTTCTTCTTGTTTTTCCAGTTGTTTTCTGATTCTTTATATTTCAAATTTTTTACTTGATTCTTGCCTTCCTCTAGTTTGCTGTTAGGTCTCTGTATAATATTTTTTATTTCAGTCAGTGTATGTTTAATTTCTAGTTGTTGCTTTTTCATCTCTAGTTGGTCCTTTTCCATCTCTAGTTGGTCCTTTTCCATCTCTAGTTGGTCCTTTTCCATCTCCTCTTGGGTCTTGCTAAATTTATCCATCTTTTCTAGGATATTCTTGAAAAACTTTATAACCGTGGTTTTGAACTCTGTATCCAGTCGTTTGTTTTCCTCCATTTCTTTTGTTTGTGATCTCTTCCACATTTTCACTATGCTGGGAGAACTTCTGTGTTGGATTCAGCCTTATGATATAAGACATGCAAAACTGCAAAAGCTCTCTGTTGAGCTTGGAATGGATGGAGTCTCAGGGCTTAAAGGACTGCCTTGCCTTCCGGTCAGCCCTGCCCTCCATGGCCTCTGAGTGTCACGTGACTGGGTAATCGCTGAAGCAGTCCTTATGCGCGCGTGCAGTGCCTCTAGACCGCTGCCTTTCTGGCTCCCTTGTGCTCAGGGACCATATGAGTCTGGGTCCCCAAGGTTTTGCCCGAAACTGGGGTTTAGTGGAGTTAGAAGTGGCACCGTTGGGAGGCTTTGTCTCCCGCCCACTTGTGAAAGCCAGTGGCACAATTAGCAATCGGTCTTCTGGGCGCAGTGCTGTGTGCACCACCAGACTTCTGCCCTTTCTTGACTCCCCTTTTCACAGTCCAAACTCCCCCTGTATGATTTTTGGCGGTACCTGGGGTTTAGAGTCGTAGGATAAGGGCCTCAATGCAATTGGGAGTCTCCTTCTCCCTCCCGCCAGAGAAAGCCACCCGCTCTCTACCCGCGTGCGTCTCTGTACCTCAGCTTTTTGAAGCTCCTGTGGGTCTCCGTGAGCTCCTCTCTTTCATTCTAGTTGTAGAATTTCCACTCAGCCAGCTTTCCTGTGGTTCTGGATGATGTCCGTTCTGTCTTTTAGTTATAGTTTTTAAATTGTTGTGTAAGGCAGCAGTATAGGTGTTTACCTATGCCGCCATCTTGGATTCTCCCCTGGGTCATGTTTCCTTATCCAGTCTGTTACCGTATGTCTTTTGATTGGGGCATTTAATCCATTTACATTTAAAGTTATTATTGATAGGTATTTGTTGCTATTTTTTTTCTTTACCTCATGTTCCTTCTTCATTTCGCATTTCTTTTTTTTTAAAGCAGACCCTTTTGCATTTCTTGTATTTCTGGTTTGGTGATAATAAACTCCCTTAGTCCTTTTTTGTCTGTAGAGCTCTTATTTCACCTTCAATTTTGATTGATAGCCTTGCTGGGTACAGTATTCTTGTATTCAGACCCTTCCTTTGCATGACTTTGTATATTTCATTCCAATCTCTTCTTGCCTGATGTGTTTCTGTTGAGAAATCAGTCACTAGTCTGATGGGGGATCATTTATAGTTAACTTTCTGTCTCTCTGGCCGTTTTTAAGATTCTTACTTTGTCGTGGATGTTTGCCAATTTAATTATAATGTGCCTTGGCATCAGTCTTTTGGGGTCCATTTTTCTTGGGACTCTGTGAGCTTCTTGGATTTGTATGTATTTTTCTTCCCTATTTGAGGGAAGTTTTCTGTCATTATTTGTTCAAACAGATTTTCTATTCCTTACTCCGTTTCCTCTCCTTCTTGCACCCTTTTATTCGGATGTTGTTTTGTTTTGTGTTTTCCCAATGTTCCCTTAGGCTCTCCTCCTGCTTTTTAATTTTTTTTCTAGATGCTGCTCTACTTGGGTATTTTTTCTTACCTTGTCTTCTATCTCAGTGATACGATCCTCTGCTTCTTCTAGGCTACTCTTGATGGCTTTCTATTGAGTTCTTTATAGCAGCGATGTCATTTTTCATTGCCACTTAATTCTTCTTCATTTCCTCTTGGTTCTTAAACATATTTTTGAATTTATGTTCCATTCTTTCAGCCACATTATGACCATTTCTTTGAATTCTTTCTCTGGCAGGTTGCTTTCCTCCATTTTATTTACTTCCTTTTCTGGTGATGCCTGCTTTTCTTTCATATGTTGGATGTTTCTTTGTCTCCCCATGATCTCTCTTCTCTGGATGTCTGGTTATGTAGTTCTCTCTCTCCTTATCCCAGGTGAAATCTGACCTTTCCGTGAGAGAGTGTAGAGCTCCTCTGAATCTGTGTGTTTGTGTCACTTGGGGTCTGGTGTTCTGGAGTTGGCAGCTGTTCGGTGGGTGCCCAAGTTGTATATTCCCCCAGCTTTTCAGGGTTCCGCTAACATCCACTTTACCTTTCTAGATGGTGTGGTCCCCACATTCGAGATGGTTGCTCTGGGAGGGATCCCAGCAGCAGTGGGGATTGCCTGGTCAGGGGAGCCCCACCCAGCAGTCCCCCACAATCTCCAGGAGTATAACTGCCCCTCAACTCACCAACAAACACTCCCCGTGCGATCACACATTCTCCCTTTGTTTTCTCACTCTCACACTATCTTGCAGTCTGCCTTCCCATCGGCAGCCATCTTCCTGTCTTATTTTTCCATTGATTTTTAGAAGAAGTAGATGGGAGAGGGAGAGACACACAGAAAGGAACATTGATGTGAGAGAATGTTTTTATTCTCACTAAGTCTTTTGGAGCTCTCATTAAGTTCATTGAGCATCCTTATAAACATTGTTTTGAACTCTATCTAGCAGTTTGCTTACTTCCATTTCATTTAGATATTTCTGGAGATTTCTTCCGTTCTTGCATGTGACATATTTCTTTGTCTCCACATTTTGGTTGCTTCCCTGTGTTTGTTTCTATGTACTAGGTAGAGCTGCTAAGTCTCCTGGGCTTGGTAGAGTGGCCTGTTGTAGTAGATGTCCTATAGGATCAGCCTCCCTGATTACCCTGGGCACTCGAGTTATGCAACCTCTCCTCCTGTGAGCTGTAAACCCTCTTGTTATAGTTGAGCCTTAATTGCTGTTAGCACAACAATGGCTGGGATTTACTCAAGCCTATCTGTTTTAAGGATTGCCTATGATGAATCATCACCGTGGATGACCAGCTGTGCTGGGGCCCTCCCCACAGAGGAGGATTTACTACAGCAGGCTGTGGTACCCACTTTGTCTGCCCCTTGCGTGTCGCTGTAGAGGTGGTTGGCTGATGTTTTGATGTGGTCTGAACCTGTCCACTGGGTGCACTGGCCCTTGGGGCCTCTTGGAAGATATTAGCCTGCACTAGATGACAGGCCAGAAGTCAGGCTGCTGCTTCTCCGCAGCTGTTGAAGACAAACTTCACACGCCCCAAGGCCACTCTGGTACCGACTCTCGCCCCTTTAGACGAGGTGGGACTGAACCTCCTATAAATTAGCCACGGCTGCTCCCACCCAAACTCCATAGGATAAAGAAACCCACCAACCCCGGAAACTGCCCTTGTGTTTCTTTCTCTTGATGTTAGTGTTTCATTAATGACAGCTTCATCTCAAATCTGTCTATTTCTGTGACTTTACTACACATGTCAGTTGGAGGTTCAGGAGGGTGTGATTAAGTCACTTTTGGAACTCTCTGGGTTTTTAACTAATTGAGAACAGAAGCAGGAGCCACATGTAGGACAAAATATTGAGCTTTACCACTGGTACAGGTGGATTGGAAAATGTGATGAGGGTTTGAGTATTGCACTCTATTCAGCAAGAAGTGAAAGCTCCCACATAGGAGTAGAACAGAAGAATAGGGGGTTTCTTTTCAGTGCAGTGAGTCATGACACCTGCCAAAGCCACAGATGGAAACTTTGGGCAAGAGCTAGGCAGGCTTGTTTTAAAGCACTTAACCTGGTTTCTTCCCACTCCCATCACTGGGCTTGAGATGGGCACTTGACCAATGGGCAGTTTTAGCAGACAGACCCTACAATGTGAGATTGATTTGGTTGCTTCAAATCTGGACCCCATATTTAATTTGCTGTATTAACTAGAACAAATTATTTAATTTTTTGAATGCATTTCTTCTTTAGGTAGGAATACAAGTATGTTGAGTGATTGTTGTGAACACACACAAAAAAATGTCCAGTACTGTTTTGTTCATAGTAAGGACTGAGTAAATAATAGTAATAAAATAACTGCTATTTGTGAATTGTACTAACTCATTTTAAAAAAAACAACACATATTTATATTGATATCAGAGAGGAAGGGAGAAGGAGAGAGATATATAGAAACATCAATGATGAAAGAGAATCATTAATTGGTTGCCTCCTGCACGCCCCCACCCCCCTCTTCCCCCCAGAGGGGATCGAGCCAGAAATCTGGGAATGTGCCCCAACTGGGAATCGAACTGTGACCTCCTGGTTCATAGGTTGACACTCAACTACTGAGCCACTGTGGTGGGTCTGTAGTAACTTATCCTTATAGTAGGCCTTAAATGTTTAAATCTTTAAAAATTACAACTGCTACATTAAAAGTATAGTACATATACTTCTTATATTCCTAACTTGTACTGTTAATCGAAAACATGTATGCCTTCAAATTAATATTGCTTCTTTGACTTACTCATTTCATGAAAGCAGAAGGTTACATTTGTTTTATGCTGATGTTCCCTCATATTGCAGACTTGACCATAGGAATAATACACACACCACCATGTGTAAGTTTTCATTTTCTTGTCAAAATGAAACCTCAATCACATTCTTCATATTTTGAGGGAAGGAAGCATATAGTTAGTGGACACTTGTTTCTCTTAAGTGTCTTAAGTATCATTTGAAATCAGAGATTTAATTTGTTTGAACCAATGTGATGATATTTTGAAAAGAAAAAATGGTGTTACTCATATCAGTGTGTAGCAAAACACGAAAAGCATTAACCTGCTGCCTTAAACTTATATGGATGCTTTGCACATAATTACTGTTTAGTAAGAATTTTTTCACTGGCTTTGTGTTGTACATTGATTTACTCAGATATATTAAGGGAGATCTTAAGGTACTTCATTAAGATTTGGATACTTAATAACAATAAATTAAAAAATAAACTTCTCAGAATAATGAGTGGTCCTACTTGGTGTGTTGGGACAATGCTCTAACTAACTGAGCTACCCAACCGGGGCCCTTTTAATTCTTAAGTTTTGAAATATCCTCATTTTCATTTTGTATTAAAGTTTAGTAACTGACTAGAATAAATGATTTGTTCTAAGACTCTAAACCAGTGTTCAGCAAACTGCGGCTGGAGAGTTTGTGGCAAAGAGCAGCCTTGGTTTGCTGCTCTTTTGACTAATAAGTTTGCCGACCACTGGGATAGGGGCTAAATCACAAGGAACAACAACAGCCTGGAATTATTGGAATCGAGAGTCTAGGTAAGTAGTTGGCAAACTCAGTCAATGAGCCACATGTGGCTCCCGAGCTGCAGTTTGCCAACCACTGGTCTAAACAATAATTTTAGAGAGTGGGGGAGAATTGTTTGGAAGTGCTGGAAGTTATGTTCTCCTTCATTTTTAAAGGGATCCAATAATGTACAAGGTATATGTGGCAATTTGAGAAGCTGCAGGGATCCTTTGCACTATTGAAGGAATTAGAATTTAATGAGACCACTGGTTTTATTCATCTCTAAATTCCAGTTTTTAGTGTTAATTATATAGTAGACTTCCAGTAAATGTTTGATTTAATGAATCCATGGCATGCACATTAAAAAATATTTGTTGGCACTTTTTGGGCAAGTATTTAATTGTTTTTTCTTATATTATTTGGAAATTATGAAAATTATAGTTGTTTCATTTTCTCAAAGTTAGAAAGACATGACTTAGCTATCTATAGAAATTTAAAAATTTTTGTTTTGTTAATCCTCACCCGAGAATATTTTTCCATTGATTTTTTTTTTAATGAATGGAAGAGAGAGGGAAAGAGAGAGAAACATCAATGTGAAAGAAACACATGTATCAGTTGCCTCCTGCATGCGCCCCAACCAGAGCCTGGGCCAGGGAAGAGCCTGCAACGAAGATATGTGCCCTGGACCAGAATAGAACCTTCGGGACCCTTTGGTCTGCAGGCCAATCCTCTATCCACTGAGCCACACCGGATAGGGCTAGAAATTTTTAGTTTTTATCTAGTGTTCCATGTTCTTGTACTTTTGTTGTTGTTAAGTAGTTGACTATTTAAGTGTTTCTCAAGAAATTCAAAGATGGAGTAGTACTAGTTTCTGATTTGCAAGGTTATTCCTGTTGTTCAGTACAGGAGCTTCTGCCTCACCTCTCTTCAATCCAGATACATCTCTCATAATAAATTCCCTAGATTTTAAGGTGTGGCATAATTTAAGAATGGTACTTGGATAGACCTGGATTTGCATCTCATTTCTATAAGTTACTGGTTATGTGGTTCTTGGGTGAGTTACTTTCTTTTTAATTCCATCTAACAATTAAGTTACTTAACAAATACTATAAAGCTCCTGATAGAGCAATTAACAAATAGTAAAGTGGTAAATTCTAATAACTACCAGCTTCTGTTTACATGTTTACTAAAGGAAAAGTAGAGTTAAGCTGCAAATTAGGATATGTTTGAATTTGAGGGTGAAGAGAATTTATACAATTGGTAAAATTGTGGCAGCATAGTGAACTTCTATTTTTAAGGTACTGTATTGAGGACTCTAGCTTTGTCTTCTGGATACAGGTTACTTTTTCTCTTAAACTTATCATCCTAAAATGTCATCGAAATGGCAAACTAAAAATCTGTTTAATTGCAATATAATGGCTGCTGAATTAAAATTCTAGAGTTTGTTTAGAAGTTCTTGGAGGAATTACATTAGAAACAGAAGAAAGATATTATGTAGTACCATGCCTGCTACATAAACGATGTCAATTGTGTGTGTGTGAGAAGTGGTTGAGAATATGGTCTCTCTTGTCAGACTGCTATACTAGTCTTGTGACCTGGGGTAAGTTATTTAGTATCCTGTTGTTTCTTTGTTTATAAAGGCGGATTAATATTAGCTCTAACTTATATTGTGAAGATTAAATGAGATGGAATATAAAGTGCATAGTACAAAATAAGTACTTGATAAATGTTAGAGATTATTATTGTAAAATTTTTCTTTTAATAGGCATCTATCCTAGTGGAAAAAGCAGAATCATCAGAGTCAGGTTGAGTTGGTTTTGAGTTTTGCTTTAGCTACATACTAACACTGTGACCTTGGGCAGATTACTTAACAACTAGTCTTTTCCTGTTTTCATATGTATAAAATGAGGATAACAGCTATCTTGTAGAGTTTATAGACGTATTATAAATACGTAAATACTTAGTAAATGGTAATTATTATGGGCATGGTGCCTGTACTTAGTTCCAATCAAGTCAATTATGCTTTTTCATTAAAAATAAAACTTTATAATAACAGCTAAATATTTATTTATTTATAAAATCTTAGTTGAAATATAAATTAGAGTATATTTTTTTGTGTTCTCTTGTTTATTTTTGTAGACCAAAGGTAAAAGCAACATTAGTGTAGCTCAAGATAAAGGGCCGCTATTCTGACTTCCCCTAGATGCCTTCTGCCTTATGTATCCTGGAAAAGAGAAATCCTCTTCCTCTGAAGTTGTTTCTAGAATGTAGGGATTTCTAGAGAGGTGTCAATCATCTGCCCATTTAGGTAGACAGCTTAGAACTTGCCTTGCTTAGATAACACAGAACTTCTAACTGAAAGTGGCAGGTGACTTTTTATTGTATGAACATGGCTGTCAGTGGGATCAAACAGCTCAGCTCCCAGTTTAGGTCTGCAAAGGTAGGAGCAGTTTTTTTCATAAGAAAGGATCCAGATATTAGAATTGACTGAGCATCCTTGACTAACATGAAAAAAACAGAAATGAAACTATAGCAGGCCACTCTGAACTGAAACTATAGCAGGCTCTGACAGAGATTATTTATGAGGAATGTTAGCAGAGGGTTTGCATGTTCATTCAGATATTCACATTTCATGGCTTATTAGGAAGACAAAATATATACTTGTGCCCCCAAGAAAAGAGATCTTGGAGCCAAGACCGGTTTGGCTCAGTGGATAGAGCGTCGGCTTGCGGACTGAAAGGTCCCAGGTTCGATTCCGGTTGGGGGCATGTACCTTGCTTGCGGGCACATCTCCACTGTGGGACGTGCAGGAGGCAGCTGATCGATGTCTCTCTCTCATCGATGTTTCTGACTTTCTATCTCTCTCCCTTCCTCTCTGTAAAAAATCAATAAAATATATTAAAAAAAAAGAGATCTTGGAATATACAGAAAGTACAACTTAATAAGCAAATTTTTGCTTAAACACAAAACTTGTGATAGTTTTGATAGAATCCAAGATGGTGTCATAGGTAAACACCTACACTGCTGCCTCGCACAACAATTTCAAAACTACAACTAAAAGACAGAACGGACATCATCCAGAACCACAGGAAAGCTGGCTGAGTGGAAGTTCTACAGCTAGAAGGAAAGAGAGGGGCTCACAGAAACCCAGAGGAGCTGCAAAAAGCTGAGGTACGGAGACACGCGCGCTGAGAAAGTGGGTGCCGGAGTATCTGGCTGGCTATCTCTGGCGGGAGGGAGATGGACACTCCCAACGGCATTGAACGCCTTATCTTACGACACTAAACCCCAGATCCAGCCGAAACTCATATGGGGTGAGTTTGGACTGTGAAAAGGGAGAGGTGCACGGAAATTTAGAGGAGTCGCAAAAGATCAGAGGTCTGGTCGTGCACGGCAATGTGCGGAGGACAGACTGCTGATTGTGCCGCTGGCTTTCGCGAGTGGGCGGGAGACAGACCCTCCCAACTGCGCCACTTCTGACTCCACTAAGCCTCTGTTTCGGTCGAAATCCTGGAGACCTAGACTCGTGTGGTCCTGGTGCTCAGGGGAGCTGGAAAGGCAGCGGTTAGAGGTACTGCGGGCGCGTGGTCACAAGGACCGCTCCAGCCATTACCCAGTCACGTGAGACTCAGGGGCCATGGAGGGCGGGCATGACTGGAAGGCAAGGGGGTCCCTTAAGCCCTGAGACTCCACCCTCCCAAGCTCAACAGAGGCTTCTTCGGTTTTGCAAGTCTGGTATCATAAGGCTGAATTCAACACAAAAGTTTCCCCGGCATAGTGAAAATGCCGAGACAAGGGAAGGGATCAGAAACAAAAGAAATGGAGGAAAAAAAAAACGACTGGATACAGAGTTCAAAACCACGCTTATAAGGTTTTTCAAGAATATGCTAGAAAAGTTGAATAAACTTAGCGAGAGCCAAAAGTAGATGAAAAAGGACCAACTAGAGATGCAAAAGAGCCAACTAGACATGGAAAAGGTCCAACTAAAGATGAAAAAGGACCAACTAGAAATTAAACATACACTGACTGAAATAAAAAATATTATACAGAGTCCTAACAGCAGACTAGAGAAAGGCAAGAATCAAGTCAAAAATTTGAAATATAAAGAAGCAGAAAACACTCAACTGGAAAAGCAAGAAGAGAAAAGAATCCAAAAATGTGAAGATAATGTAAGGAGACTCTGGGACAGCTTCAAACGTACCAACATCAGAATTGTGTGAGTGCCAGAAGAGAGAGAGCAAGATGCTGAAAACCTATTTAAAGAAATAATGACTGAAACTTCCCACATCTGGTAAAAGAAATAGACTTACAAGTCCAGGAAGCACACAGAACCCCATATAAAAGGAATCCAAAGATGACCACACCGAGACACAACATAATTAAAATATTAAAAGCAGCAAGAGAAAAACAGTTCATTACCTACAAGGGAGCACCCATACGACTGTCAGGTGATTTCTCAACAGAAACGATGCAGGCCAGATGGGAGTGGCAAGAAATATTCAACGTGATGAATAGCAAGAACCTACAACCAAGAATAATCTATCCAGCAAAGCTATCATTCAGAATTGAAGGGCAGATAAAGAGTTTCACAGAGAAGAAAAAGCTAAAGGAGTTCATCAACTCCAAACCAGTATTATATGAAATGCTGAAAGGTACTCTTTTAGAAGAGGAAGAAGAAAAAGGTAAAAGCCAAAAAATTATGAACAACAAATACATATCTATCAACAAGTGAATCTAAAAATTAAGTGAATTAAAAATTTGATCAACAGAATAAACTGGTGAATATACTAGAATCAGGAGCACAGAAAGGGAGTGGACTGATCATTCTTAGGGGGAAAGGGGAGAGAGGTGTACAGGGAAAGACTGGAGAAAAATCATACACCTATGGATGAGATCAATGGGAGGGAGGGAAGGGTGGGAGCTGGGTGGAGGGGTGCTATGGAGGGGAAAAAAGAGAAACAAATCTAATAATCTGAATAATAAAGATTTAATTAAAAAAATAATGAAAGTTATTGGTCCAAAAAAAAAACAAGCACATACAACTTGTGATAGTTTTTTACATGTATTTTGTAATAGTTATTTTACATATATTTTCCTTCTCTTTTTGAGAGATTTTACATATAGATTTTAGTTACACTTTTTGTTGTTGTTGAGGTATTGTTCACCTATCATAAAATTCACCGTTTTAAAGTGTACAGTTGGGTGGTTTTTAGCATATTCATGAGATTGTTCACCATTATCTATATAATGGTATATTCATGATGTTACGCACTTCTATCTAATTTTAAGTAGACATCTTTTATTAAATTTTTATTAACTTACCCCTGATTTTCTTTTCTACTTTATGGAAAATCTGACATACTAGAGCTTATTTCTGAGTTTTTGGTAGTTGTTTCTAGTTCTGCTGTAGTTTCCGTTAGAGGGGTTGATCATTTGTTTCTTTGTCTTTTTTTTTTATATTAGTCATTGGTGCTCAGTAAATTCTAATAGCTGGGTCTTCTCTTGAGGGAAAATTGTTGACTACTTTCAAGAATTCCTTAAACATCTGTCTCATTTTAATTCTGTTTCAGAATAAGAGAAGATAGAAAAAATGTATCATTTTGTGTAACTGCCATTAGGCTGAAAGAATGTTGTTCTTGACAGTGGAGCAAATGTCTGTTAACTTAATTATTCACTCCTTCTTCTTGCATGATTAGTTATGTTTTATTATTAGTTATATAAAATTGTGTTTTATAGACCAGCTAAGAATGATCATTTTCTTTAGAAGCTCACAAAACTGTCACACAAGCATTTTATGAACTGCTGTAAGTCTCTTAAATAATCATCTTCATTCATAGAGAAGCTTTCCCTTTCTTTCCATCTGAACAATTTCGATCAGATTGGTACAGGCATTAAAATTTTTCAACACATTGAGTTCCCTTGGACAATGAAAATATATACTTATGTAACTTTCTATCACAAGTAGATACAGATCAACAATAGATATACAATTTAGCTTTATCTAATATATGTCTTAGTAGCTGGTTCTCTGGAAAAAAATTAAATTATTTTAATTAATTTCGGAGAGGAAGGGAGAGGGAATGAGAGATAGATGAGAGAGAATCATTAATCTGCTGCCTCCTGCAAGCTCCCTACTGGGGTTCAAACCATGATCTTTGGTTCATAGGTCGATGTTCAGCCACTAAGCCACACCAGCCAGGTTGAAAAATACTTTTTAATGTTATTTTTAAATGTTATTTTCCAGTTTACTGTTATTTTCAACCCAAACTAAAATGTAATTATCTCATTAACTACAAAGCATGTCTCTTTATGTTCTTTAACTTCTAGTGGAGTAAAAACATTTTCACTTTTTTTTTTTAAGCATCATTCTTTACCTTTTCCCTTACACCTGAGATCATTTATAGGCTTTATATCTATATGCCATACTGTCCAAAGGGAGGAGAGACTCTCTTCTCCAGTACATTCTCTTGTGGGTTTAATCTGAAGAGACAGTTTAGTTCTTATATTCTTTCTTGAACTATTGTCAGGAAAATGCCATGTTAATTGCCTTAAGTCTTAGTGCCCCTCTGAAAACAAAGTGTTAAAGATATTGAGTTAATTGGCATAGAATTGATTTAGATATTCAACCTGCAGCATTCCCCCGACTCTCCCACTAGGCTAGGAACTTGGGGCTGCTATATAATTGGGGAAGAGAGAGAATAGATGCTAAAAAACATTTAATAATATGTTTATTGGACTTTTGTGTTCAATATTTCATTTTCTATTGATGTATTTATCTTTTTCTTATTTCTAACAGCTTGTTATAGATTTAGGACAATACCATTTCAAACTCTTGTCTTTAAATTTTGCTCACATTACTTGATATGCTAAGTTTGTCAGTCTTTTTCTTTTTGGTTTCAGGTAGGGATCAAGTTTAATTTTTCCCTAGTAATTAGCTGGTTGTCTTATCACCTTTATTGAATAATACATCCTTCCATTAATGTTTTTTTTTTTGAAGGGGGTTAATCCTCACCTGAGGATAAGTTTTCATGAACTTTTAGAGAGTGTGGGAGGGAGAGAAGAAGGGAAGGAGAGAAGAAGAGAAGGACTTTGTACTGTATTCTGTCATATGATGGACTTTTTTTCCCTTGACCATATATTTGTACTCATTGGGCACAAAAGGTAATTATTAGTCTTCAGCCAAGTTTATAAAACTCTGAATTGCATCAACTTTACCTTTGAATTGATTACATATGTAATTATAGCAGAAAAACAAAGAGAAAAATATAGAGTTAAAGTTAATCCTCATAAAAATTTTTGAGTATATTTATTTTAGAATATTTTAAATTTATATTTATTGCCTAGAAGTTATTGCTGAATAGGCTTTTCTAAACTACAGTATGAGAAATGGGTTAAAGTTTTACATAACTGAATATATCTAGAGTTAAATATTAGTATTAGAAGGGTAGACTATTAAAGTGAATTTTAATTCAGTGAAAAATCAATAATAATTATAGAAACCATTGAAGTTTTTTTAGGTAATAGTTAAGAGCTATATCAGTATCTCCTTGAGAGATTGATTTGTTAGTTGTTAGCTTTTCCTGGTTTTTATTTAATCTCAAGATAGCATAACAATGCTGAAGAAATTTAAAAATAGTAGATCACTTAATTAGCTGTTGCTTTGGTAGTGCTGTGTAACAATAGTGAAATGTTTGATAGCTTCAGCAATAAATATTTTGTTTTTTAACTCATGTTTCTGGTTTCTGGGGGTCTGTGAGGGAGACTATACTTCCAGCTGTGGATTAAATTCAGGTCTTCTTCACATGTTGCATTTTGAGTCCATGTTCTTTTCTTGGTCTTCTCAAGAGACCAATTCAAATAACTTAAGCAAATTTAAACTGTCTGTTCAGGTTTTGTTATTGATATTCTGTGGCTTAGCCCAAAATGATTTGGGCAGGGAAATATTTTGCCTTACTTACTCTCTTGGGAGGCAATACAAAGTCATATGGCCAGAGACACAAATGTACAATTCTGGAATAGAGAGGGAGTAAAAAAATTGGTAAAAATATCAGATCTATCACAGTTAACCTATGAATGTCATTATCCTAATACAGATTTTTCAATAAAATATTTTTTCCTGTATTACATTCTATTTTTATGACGTAGCAATAATCATAATGCGTCTACCATTTTAAATCCCTTTTTGTCCTTTGCTGGCTTCCTATTTTGGTTATAAAACATTCTTCTATTGTCTTTCAAACCATCCTTAGGTTGTAAGTACCACTTGTGTTATACTGTTTTTGTTCCTGTAATTATTTCAAGTAAGTAATTTCTCTATTTTTTCATCATATCCACTATACTGTTAATCTGGGAAATTATTGTCAACTTTTCAGATTTTCTGCTCTTCTTTTACCCAGATTTCTATTCTCATACCTACTATATGAAACCATATGGCCATCTGCAGCCTGTTATAAGCTTTTATGTCTTTTGGCTAGTATATAGTTATATTAGCACTCATTAGGCTTCAGCTGACAGAAACTCAATTTAAACTAGCTTATGCAAAAAGAATTTATTGGAAGGGATATTTTATAGAATTAAGGCAACAGTGGTTTTACCAAGACTGGGCATGGGAACAGATAGAGCTAGGCTTCAGGAGTGACTCAAAGTGATGGACTCAAGTAAGTCTCTCTTGCTTGTCTGTGTATAGGATTGACTTCTCACTCTCTCCCTACATACTGGCATTCTTCAGATGAGTAAAAACATGGCCACCAACAATTCCCAGTTTACATCTTAAAAGTTTCTACTGTGAGAGGGACACTGTCATGATGAACTCTTCGGTCATCAGTCCAGAAATCTTAGGAAATAGGTTAATTGGTCTAGTTTGGATTCAGTGTTTGTTTACCTTAGAAGCTGTTTGGCCACAGTGTTGAGGTTTCTATAAAAGTAATGTAGTTTGAATACAGGGAAGCCTTATTCTCAGAAATAAGTTTTGCAGATGATAGTTGGACTAATAAAAGTAGGTGTCCACTAAAGTAATGTGAATTAATAAGACCCTTTTGTGCCCTTTTCAGGGCCAAGGACGTACTTGTGTACACACATATACATTAGTATAATTGTATTCTTATTGTAAATTAAGAATATTTTTTATTTCCACCTTTGTAATAAGTCTACTATAGTCATTCTAATTGTCATACCTCATAGTCCTTCCTGCTTACCATATTTGGACTTACATTCATTTTTTTCAGTTTTCTATTTCAGTTTAAGAGCCACTTGAAAATGAATACATGCAAACATGTAATATAAAAACAAGAAGCAGACTAACCACATTTGGCACAGAAAGAATTTGGACTATGTACACTATGACTTTATCTTTTGAATGTGTTTGGTTATTTTGGGAAGAAGATAGCTGCCAGTTAGACTTTGCTGAATGTGGTTATATGGTTTCTAGTATATGTGAAAATTGTAGTTTTAGACATCCAAGTGAGATGCTAATTTAGATATATTGATCATTTGACAAAAATGATGTGGCATTAGAGTAAGAATTAATAGGGATTTCATTTGTTAAAATTGTCACAGGTGTGGGGATGTTTATGTGATTTAATTAAACCAGAAATATTTATTGAGTTTCTTTGGGTTCAGAGCAGGGGAGAAAGTAATGAATAGAAGAAAAAGATATCATATTTTTGGCAGCACTGATAGTTTTCTGTCCTTATTCTTATACCTTTAAAATGCCCTAAAAATTAAAATTTTTATTCCTAGACTATAGTTCCCAGTATTTTTTTTTATTTGAAGAGACATAAACATTCTTAGTCAGATTTTACATTCTAATTTTTAGATTATAATAGGTCAGCCTTTAACTAAATGCCTTTAAAAGCGGTTTTGCTTTTGTGTACTGCTCTGTTTTATTTGCTGAATTGAAATGAATCTATTAATCTTGAGTTCACAGAACAGCAAGCTCCATATTTAAAAGATCTCCGCAAATCTCATTTGAATTCTAGCAACCATTAATACTTATTAACACTCTAATTCAGAGATAACTCGCAGGTTACTTATCACTGATCTAAGAAGAATGCTTTGGGGGAAGAGTCAGGTAAGTTTTGATGTGGAAAAGAGTGCAGGAGGTCTGGTGTGCACAGTGACATTCTGTCGAGGCACATACCAACCCTGGTCTCAGCCAATGAGTAGACTCTAAAAAGTAATATAGGTGAGAGCACTACTCTGAAGTCAGACTTGAGTCCTGGCTTTACATTTGCTATTTTGTGAGAACTTTTAACTGATTGGTGCTTTTAGGAACAATTTGTTCCACACATTTATTGAATATCTACTATGTACTATGCCAGGAATGGAATATTCCCTGGTAAATAAAACAGTTTGGGTTTGAGAGGGTGCTTATTTAGATAGCCTTAGCATTGTGACGGCCTCAGGCTTTTCTGCTCTTCTTTCCGTATCTCAGCGCCTACTATCCCCACCCATACTCATTATGACCTAGCTATCACCGACTCCTTTCCATTCCTCAATAAGGCCTTTCTCACATCAAGTTCTTTCTCCCGAGTTCTTTCCATGGCTTACTCATTCTTATTAAGCCCTAATATCAGCTGGATCCGTATCACCTCCTGCCTTCTCCTTGCCTTTTGTAATACGTACTTATTCCAGTATGTGATCCTGATTTACTTTCTTCTGTATTATGTATCGCTTCCATAAGAATGTTAGCTTTGGGAAGACCAGGACTGCATTATTTTTACTCATCATTTAGTCTCCAGTTCCCATTAGTTTCTAGCTAGTAGGGATTTATAAAATATTTGTTGAATGGGTGAATGAAAGCGGATACATACGAAGGTAGGAAGCAAAGCTAAGACTGTAAGTTGGGACTGAATTTTCTGTGATTAAAGAGTTGAAATGATAAAGTGACAGAGGCAAGAGTGTGTTGGGCCTTGCAAGTGCTGTTAAGGAGTTGGGATTTTGTTTAATTTTAGTGAAAAGATTTCAGTCTGGAGTTTTAATGTAATTCAGTGTGTTTTCTAAAAGTGTTCTTCGGTAGCTCTATGAAGAGTAAGTTAGGGAGGAGTAGAATGGAGGAAGGAGATGGGTTAGAGACCTTTATAGTAGATGAAAACATTGCTTGGGTTAGGCTGGTAAAATGGATATAGAGCAAGATGGGATAGATGTGGGGTATATTTTAGAGGGTGGGGCTGACATGCTGATGTGAGGAATGCAGTAGAGATGAGTCAAGGATGAGACCCAGATATTTTGTGTGTGTAACTTGATAGAAGGTGTTGTTACTTACTGAAATGGGAAATCTGAATGAGAAGCAAGTTTGGAGAAGACATTAGAAATTCCATTTTGATCACATTTGCATTACTGAAAAGAATTCCATATGGTTCCAAATCAGGAATTCAGAGGAGTCATTTGGATTGGGATATAAATCAGCATATAGCTAGTATTTAAATTCATGACAATGAGAGATACTACTTATAATGTACGGCAAGGAATCAGAAAAAAGCTCAGGTCCTGAACTTGGGGAATTTCTAACATGTAGATATTAAGTAGAAGAATGGCAGCTGAAAAGGACTTGGAGAAGGATTTGCCACACAAAGAATACCTGGAATATGTCTTGGAAATCAAGGATTCATGGGGCAATCTGGAAGGGTAAAGTATGGTTGCTAACATATACTGCATTTTTAGAAACATATAACTTACCAAATGAAAAAAAAACTTTGAGAGGACAGATGAATGTACTTGAAGGATTTTAAAAAAGAAGGATATTAACATGTCTACAAATAAATGATGGCTATCTAATATTAAAAAATAATTATACTCCTAATATTAGCTAGGAGTATAATTATTTTTTATTTTGATATTAGTGGACTTTTTGATTTTTTTTACGAAGTTGGGAAGTAATTAATTTTTTAAAAATGTAACGAAGCTGCAAGTAATTTTTTTCTAAGGGCAAGGAGTAATGGTGTTAGTGTCACCTAATGGCAAAATGAGGTATTGCAAACCATATTTATATGCTGCAGTGAACAAAGTAACTGAATAAGAGAAAAAGAACATTTCTGGGGGAATTTAAGCTTAGATCAGCAGGCTTATTATAGTTACATGGTCCTCTCCTATTTAACCGTGGCTTACTTGTTTTACTCCTTTTTATATACTCTTGGTCACTGAGCAGGTCCTTTTTACTGTCTTTCAGGGTTCATCTCAAATATTTTCCTTTTTGAGAATCCTTTCCCACCACCTTACTTACAGTTGTCCATACACTCCTTACAGCTACGCTACTCTTTGTCACATTAACCTCTTTCATTATCTTCATAGCCTTTAGAGTGATATGGAATTACCTTATTTGCTTTATTGCTTGTTTTCTCACTAGATGTCAGCTCCAGGAGAGCAGGCAACTAGTCTGAGTTAAAGTGTGAATATTTGGAGATTGTTGAATTTCTGTGGTATAGAGATCTATTCAGAAAATAGAATTACACTGTATTTGATCACTGTAACATTGTTTGCTACCTAAATGTAATGTGAAAGCTTTGACATACCGCCCTCCCCCCGTTCCCCAATTTCATAAGTGGTAAAAAAGAAAAGATATATGGCTTAAGGTGTTGAATTGTATATTAGTTAATTTTAGTAACAAAATATTTTTTAAAGTACTGTAAATGGTCTTGAGGAGATGTTTTTTAAGACATTTAGATTTAATTACAAAATAATTCTGTTTATTTTTTTTTGTGTGAATTTGTAGATACTTCTAATATCATGCTTAATTATTTCCTCTACTTATTAAAAATAACAGAAATAGTATTTCTAGGAGAAAAATAGAGTTAAACAGTAGTAGTTGAGATATGGGCGGGTTTATATTGTTTTTCAGGTAACAATATGGTTCTTTCAGCCTGGAAACTCAGGGTGAAGAGAGTATATTTCCATTATGTGGCCCAGTCCAAGAGGGTAGCTTCCCTAGTTTTGAGATAATTACCTAGTGAGCAGAATTCTTCTTCAGATGAGCCATTTTTAAAGGCTGAGGATTGATCAGTTCATGTTTTTAATTCAATGGTTTTTGTTTTTGTTTTTAATCTCTATGGCTTTGACCAGGTGGATGTGGGAAGAGATTTTTGCAGAACTGAAATGGAGGTCAGAGCTTCATTACAGAAGGTTACTGGGTCATCGGATTATGTGGCTACACAGAACAGTGAAGAATTTGTTTTGGTTCCTCAGCATGCAGATGATACTTCTACAAAAGATGAAGAAAAACCTGAACTGAAGGTAGTTTTTCTTTCCTACAAAGATACTATTTTGAATTATGGCTTTTTTAACTAGGTAAAAGGAGATGTATAAAATCCAAAGGTTTTTCTCAAGTGTTGACTGTGAGAATAGAGGTAATATTTGATATATTTAGAGGCTTATTATTTTTGAAAAATTTTTGCTTTTGGTTATCTTTTAATTTGGAATTTAGAAAGAAGAAATAGATGAGGAGAAAGAAAAGATAATTGGGAATTAGACTTAATGGTAAAATCTTACATAAATATAATTTATCTGAATATTTTTGTCTCTCTTACTACTGGTTTAAGTTGATTATATAAATAGTAATGTTTACTTTCACTTTTTTTCATTATGACCTTAAATCAGCTGGTAACGTTGTATGTGATTTAATAATTGACTTGTTTAAACACTTTAAAAATATACGTCTTTTATTTTTAGAGTTTGTATTTGGTTATGCTCCTTTTTCTTTTTCATTTTTGTGTTGTCTTCCTTACTCAAAGAAAAAACAAGCAAACCCAGATATACATGCATGAGAATTGCATATCTATCCTCTAGAAACAGGAGTAGAGAAGTTAGTCAGAAGTGCTATATATTTTTTTAATGATTTTTGTTTAATTTAAAATATGGCATCAAAAGCATATTAGTATACAAATCTAATAAGATTATATAAAAATTAGGTTATTAAATACCCATTTTACATTATGTTGAAGATAAATAGTTTTATAATTTTGTTAAATAACCAGTAGCTTTATTTAAATTTATTTAAATTTTTTAAAATATCTGTATTTTTGTATTAATGTATTTAAGATGTTATTTATTACTTAGGTTTTGTGTCTTCTCTGTTTTTAAGAAAAATCTGAGTTAACATAAAGAATTAGGAACACTCTTCTTGGCAGCTAAAAACAAAATTTATAAAGAAATCAGAAATATGTTTATATTATAAGAAATATGACCTTTTAAATGATATCACAGTCGACTGTGGCCTATTTAAACTTTTCAAGTTTTCCCTTTAAAGCTCATACACTTAAGATTATTTGATTCTGGAATATGTTCTGAAATAATAAAAAGAAAATAACAAGAAAGAAAATCTCTGTAAACAAGTTCTCAGATCAGATGTAGTTGGAAACTGTCTGAAGCGATTTCTGAGAAATCCTTTTCTGAAACTAATAATCTTCTAGTTTGGCTGTTTTTGTAATTCAGGATTTTGTATTATATCTAGTAAAATTTTATAAAATTGTATAAATTCTTGATATAAATAACTATATTTAAACAAATATTTAGATTGTTTAATTTCTTCTAGAAGTGAAATAGTTTCATTCAGTTCCAGAACCATAATATGATTGAAACAGAATGTCTTGCTTTGTCTATAGATAGTTTCTGATGATGAACAATTGGAAAAAGCCATGGAAGAGATTTTGAGAGATTCTGAGAAAGGGCAAGGCAGCCTTCTTGTGGATCGTCAAAGTTCCAGTGACATTTCAGACCATTCACTTGGAGGAGTTTCAGCTAGCCAAACAAATAAGCCATCTCTTCAGTTAATTTTGGATCCATCAAATACAGGTACTGTACTGAACTCAGAAAAACCATAGGAGAAGTGGGATAACATGATACTGAAAATTTAAAAATTCTATTAATGTTGTTTTTAAGATGAGGGCCACCAGCTTTTCAGTGCTGTTTGAGAGCTCCCATTTTGGGTCTTATGTTTCTGTGAAATTTTGCATTGACTTTTGAGTGTTTTTTTTTTCTTTAGAAATTTCTACACCCAGACCATCTTCTCCAAGTGAATTGCCAGAAGAAAATAGTGTTTTATTTAACAAACTGACCTACTTAGGATGTATGAAGGTTTCTTCTCCACGTAATGAAGTGGAGGCTTTAAGGGCAATGGCAACTATGAAATCTTCGAGTCAGTACCCCTTTCCTGTTACTCTGTATGTGCCAAATGTTCCAGAAGGTTCTGTGAGGTGAGCTGTAATTCCATTTCTCCTCTTAGACATATTGCAGATTTTGTATGGTGGTGATGATGTTATATCATAAATCAGCCTAGTACTTACTGTTAATTCACTTTTACTCTGTAATGCAAAGTAAGCATGTTTAGACATAGATTATGTTCCTTATTTGCAAGGGCATGTGCAAAATTATGCTTAGAATATAAGTGGAAATATAACTAAAATACCTGTATTTCTGTTTTTGTATTCTGAAGAGCATAAAAACATGTCTCCACCTTGTCATGTAACAGTGGTTTAAAAAATTGGAGTGAGCACTTCATTTTAAGCTCTTTTCATCAGACTAGAAAGAAGCAAAATGTTTTTCCCCCTTTATGCTTAATTAGTAATAATGTTTAATGTCATCTGAACCTTGAATTTCTTTATTTTTAAAATATATTTTTATTGATTGCAGAGAGAAAGAGAGAGGGGAAGAGAGTTAGAAACATCAATGATGAGAATCATTGATTGGCTGCCTCCTGCATTCCCCACTACTGGGAATCGAACCTGCAACCTCAGCATGTGCCCTTGAGCAGAATCGAATTTGGCATCTTTCAGGTACGCAGGTTGACACTTTATTCACTGAGCCAAACCAGCTAGGGCGAACTTGAATTTCTTTACATGTAAATCAGATGTTAATCCAACATTCAGCCCTCCAGTGGCCTTCAATCACACTTGTGACTGACTATATTCTTTCTCCTCACTGGTTTTTTTTCTTTTTTTTCTCTTTATAGCACTTTTCCTTGACTAGACATTATATACAATTTACTTGCTTATTTGTTTATTGTCTACTTTCCTCACTAGACGTAAGTTCTGTGGGAGCAGGTTATTTCTATTTTTCCCTACTGTTACTTCAGTGTCTAGAGTAGTATCTGGTCCAAGTTTTCAGTAAATATTTGCTGAACGAACAAATAAATGTACCAGGTCTAGGAAAATAGGTTGAATGTTTCCTGAACTTATAATATTCCCTGAAAGTTGATTTAACTTTTTTCCTCTTTTTTTCCATTTTTATTTATTTATTTTTTATTTTTTAAATTTTTTTATTGTTTAAAGTATTGCATATATTAGTACATATATCTCCTCCCCCCTCCCCCCATCGACCTTCTGCAGCCTCCCCTACCTTCTATCGCATACCCTCAAACTCCCTCTGCCCCCCGTCCAGTGTCTTGTGTCCATTGGTGTGCTTATATGCATGCATACAAGCCCTTTGATTGATCTATTTCCCTTCCTCCCCAACACTCCCCAGCCTTCCCACTGTAATTTGACAGTCTGTTTGGTGCTTTTCTGCCTCTGTATCTATCTTTTTATTCATCAGGTTATAATGTTCTTTATTCTCAATAAATGAGTGAGATCATTTGGTATTTTTCTTTCATTGCTTGGCTTATTTCACTTAACATAATGCTCTCCAGGTCCATTTATGCTGCTGCAAATGATAAGAATTCCTTCTTTTTATAGCAGTGTAGTATTCCATTGTGTAGATGTACCATAGTTTTCTAATCCACTCATCTGCTGATGGGCATTTAGGCTGTTTCCAAATCTTAGCTATGGTGAATTGTGCTGCTTTGAATGAAGGGGTGCATATATCCTTTCTGATTGGTGTTTCTAGTTTCTTGGAATATAATCCTAAAAGTGGGATTCCTGGGTCAAATGGGAAATTTAGTTTTTTGAGAAAACTCCACCTTATGGCGGCACCAATCTGCATTCCTACCAGCAATGCACAGGGGTTCCTATTTCTCTGCATTCTCACCAGCACTTGTTGTTTGTTGATTTGTTGATGATTGCCATTCTGACAGATGTGAGATGGTACTGCATTGTCATTTGATTTGCATCTCTCAGATAATTAGTGACTTTGAGCATGCTTTCAAGTCTCTTGGTCTTCCTTCTGTCTTATTTCAAAAAGATTCTCTTTAGGTCCATTACCCATTTTTTTATTGGATCATTTATCTTCCTTTTATTAGGTTGTATAAGTTGCCTGTAGATGTTAGAGATTAAACCTTTATCAGAGCCAAAACTAGTTTGGCTCAGTGGATAGAGCATCGGCCTGTGGACTGAAAGGTCCCAGGTTCGATTCCGGTCAAGGGCATGTATCTTGGTGTGGGCACATCCCCAATAGGGGGTGTGCAGGAGGCAGCTGATCGATATCTCTCTCTCATCGATGTTTCTAACTCTCTATCCCTCTCCCTTCCTCTCTGTAAAAACAACAAACAAAAAAACCTTTATCAGTGATAACAAATTTGCAAATATGCTCTCCCAAACAGTGAGCTTTCTTGTTGTTTTGTTGATGGTTTCATTTGCTGTGCAAAAGCTTTTTATTTTGATGTAGTCCCATTTGTTTATTTTCACTTTAGCTTCCATTGCCCTAGGAGCAGTAGAGGTGAAGAAAATGCTTCGGCATATGTCTGAGATTTCACTGCCTCTGGATTCCTCTAGTGTTTTAATGGTTTCCCGTCTTATGTTTAAGTCCTGTATCCATTTGGTGTTTATTTTTGTGTACTTGTTTAAGTTGATGGTCTAGTTTCATTTTTTTGCATGCATTTGTCCAATTTTCCCAACACCATTTATTGAGGAGCCTCTCTTGATTCCCTTGTATGTTCATGCCTCCTTTGTCAAATATTAATTGAGCATAGTGGTTTGGGTCGTTGATATTTGGATTCTATTCTATTCTATTCCATTCTATTCTATTCTGTTCTGTTCTGTTCTGTTCTGTTCTGTTCTGTTCTGTTCTATTCTATTCTATTCTATTCTATTCTATTCTATTCGTCCATATGTCTGTTCTTGTGCCAGTACCAGGCTGTTTTGAGAACAATGGCTTTGTAATACATCTTGAAATCTGGAATTTGAGATCCTACCTACTTTGTTCTTCTTTCTCAGGATTGCTGTGACTATTCGGGGTCTTTTTATTTATTTATTCCAGATTAATCTTTGGAGAGTTCTTTCTAGGTCTGTGAAATATGCTGTTGATATTTTTATGGGGAGTGCATGGAATCTATAGATTGCTTTGGATAGTATGGGCATTTTAATGATGTTGATTCTTCCAATCCATGAACATGGTATGTTCTTCCATCTGTGTATGTCTTCCTCTATCTTTTTTTTTTCAGTATCCTGTAGTTTTCTGAGTATAGGTCTTTTACCTCCTTAGATAAGTTTATTCCTAGATATCTTAATTTTTTTGGTGCAATGATAAATGGGATTGCTTTTTTAGTCTCTTTTTCTGTAAGTTCACTATTGGTATATAGAAATGCCATAGATTTCTTGGCATTAATTTTGTATCCTGCTACATTGCCAAATTCATTTATTAAGTCTATTCATTTTTTGATGGAATCTTTTTTTATGTATAATATCATGTCATCTGCAAATAAGGACAGCTTTACTTCTTTTCCAATTTGGATGCCTTTTACTTCTTCTTTTCTAATTGCAATGGCTAATACTTCCAGTACTATGTAGAACAGGAGAGGTGAGAGTAGGCATCCCTGTCTTGTTCCTGTTCTTAGGGGAAATGGTTTTAGTTTTTGCTCATTGAGTATGATGTTTGCTATGCATTTATCGTAGATAGCTTTTATTATGTTGAGGTATTTCCACCTTGTTGAGAGTTTTTATCAAGAAAGGGTGTTGAATTTTGTCAAATGCTTTTTCTGCATCAATTGATATGACTATGTTATTTTTATCTCTGAATTTGTTAATGTGATGTATCATGTTTATTGATTTGCAGATATTGTACCATCCTTGCATTCCTGGAATAAATCCTACTTGGTAATGATGTATGATCTTTCTGATGTACTGCTGGATCCAATATGCTAGAATTTTGTTGAGGATTTTGGCAGTTATGTTCATGAGGGATATTGCCCTGTAATTCTCTTTCATTGTGTTGTCTTTATTTGGTTTTGTTATTAGGATGATCTAACTTCATAAAAGAAGCTTGGAAGTGTTCCCTCTTCTTGACATTTTTGGAATATTCTGAGGAGGATAGGTTTTAGTTCTTCCTTGAATGTTTGGTAAAACTCCCCCATGAAGCTGTCTGGCCCTGAATTTTGTTTGCTGGAAGCTTTTTCATGACTGCTTCAATTTCTTCCATAGTTATTGTCCTATTGAGATGTTTAGATTCTTCCTGATTGAGTTTTGGAAGGTTATATTTTTCTAGAAAGATTTCCATTTCCTCCAGGTTGTCCATTTTGTTGGGATAGAGGTGTTCATAATATTTCTTAACAATCCTTTGTATTTCAGTGGGGTCTGTTGTTATTTCTCCTCTTTCATTTCTGCTTTTGCTTATTTGGGTCCTCTCTCTTTGCTTCTTGGTGAGCCTGGTTATAGGTTCATCAATCTTGTTTATCCTTTCAAGGAACCAGCTCTTGGTTTTATTGATCTTTTGTATTGCTTTATTTTTTTTATCTCTATGTCATTTATTTCCTCTCTGATCTTTATTATTTCCTTCCTTTTGTTTACACTGGGCTTTTCTTGTTGCTCTCTTTCTAACTTTTTGAATTGTAGGGTAAGATAATTTATTACCATTGTTTCTTATATTTTGCAGTAGGCTTGTAGAGCTATAAACTTCCCTCTCAAGACTGCTTTCACTGTGTTCCATAGATTTTGGATTTTTTTTTTTCATTTTTGTTTGTTGTCATGATGTTTTTTTTTATTTTTTCTTTGATCTCTCTGGTAACCTAGTCATTGTTTAATAGCATGCTGTATAGTCTCCACGTGTTTGATTTTTTAAAAAATTATTTTCATTGTAGTTCATTTCCAGTTTTATTTGTGATGTGAGAAGATGCTTGATATGATTTCTATCTTCTTGAATTTGAAGGGACTTTGCCTGTGCCCCAATATGTAGTGTGTCTTTAAAAATGACCCTTGTGCATTTGAGAAGAATGTGTATTCTGTGGCTTTGGAGTGAAATGTTGATCTTTTGCGACTCCCCTAAATTTCCGTGCACTTCTCCCTTTCCACAGTCCAAACTTCCCCCGTGTGAGTTTTGGCTGGATCTGGGGTTTAGTGTTGTAGGATAAGGAGTTCAATGCCTTTGAGAGTCTCCGTCTCCCTCCTGCCAGAGAAAGCCAGCCCGGTTCTCCGGCACCTGCTCTCTCCGGATGCGCGTCTCTGTACCTCAGCTTTTTCCAGCTCCTCTGGGTCTCTGTGAGCCCCTCTTTTTCCTTCTAGTTTTAGAATTTCCACTTCGCTAGCTTTCCTGTGGTTCTCGATGATGTCCATTCTGTCTTTTAGTTGTCATTTTGAAATTGTTGTGCGAGGCAGCAATGTAGGTGTTTACCTATGCCGCCATCTTGGATTCTGCTAGCTACACTATGTCTTTTGATTAGGGCATTTAATCCACTTACTTTTAAAGTTATTATTGATAGGTACTTATTTTTTGTTATTTTTATTCTTTTTTTAATTTAATAAGTCTTTATTGTTTAGATTATTACAATTGTTCCTCTTTCCCCCCCCATAACTTCCCTCCACCCATCTCCCATTACGCCCTCTGTACTTATCTCCCTCCCATTGTCCTCATCCATAGGTGTATGATTTTTGTCCAGTCTCTCCCTTCACCCCCTCACACCTTCCCCCCTGAGAATTGTCAGTCCACTCCCTTTCTATGCCCCTGATTCTATTATATTTACCACTTTATTCTGTTCATCAGATTTTTAATTCACTTGATTTTTAGATTCACTTGTTGATAGATACATATTTGTTGTTCATAATTTTTATCTTGACCTCTTTCTTCTTAAAGAGTACCTTTCAGCATTTCATATAATATTTGTTTGGTGCTGATGAACTCCTTTAGCTTTTTCTTATTTGTGAAGCTCTTTATCTGCCCTTCAATTCTGAATGATAGCTTTGCTGGGTAGAGTAATCTTGGTTGTAGGTTCTTGCTATTCTTCTCTTTGAATATTTCTTGCCACTCCCGTCTGGCCTGCATAGTGTCTGTTGAGAAATCAGCTGACAATTGTATGGGTGCTCCCTTGTAGGTAATTACTTTCTCTTGCTGCTTTTAATATTCTCTCTTTGTCTTTTGCTCTTGGCATTTTAATTATGATGTGTCTTGGTGTGGTCATCTTTGGATTCCTTTAGTTTGGGGTTCTGTGTGCTTTCTGGACTTATATGTCTATTTCTTTCACCAGATGTGGGAGGTTTTCTGTTATTATTTTTCAAATAGTTTTTCAGTATCTTGCTCTCTCTTTTCTTCTGGCACCCTCATAATTCTGATGTTGGTACACTTGAAGTTGTTTCAGAAGCTCCTTACAGTATTTTCAAATTTTTGGATTCTTTTTTCTTTTCCAGGTGAGTATTTTCTTTGCATTTCAAATCTTTGACTTGATTCTTGCGTTCCTCTAGTCTGCTGTTAGGTCTCTGTATAATATTTTTTATTTCAGTCAGTTTATATTTAATTTATAGTTGGTCCTTTTTCATTTTCTCTTGAGTCTCGCTAAATTTATCCATCTTTTCTAGAAAATTTTTGAAAAACCTTATAATCGTGGTTTTAAACTCTGTCTAGAGTTGTTTGTTTCCCTCCATTTCTTTCATTTGTGATCTGTTTTTTGTCTCTGTATTTCTCTGCTTCCCTGAGTTGGTAGAGGAGCTTTGTGTCCTAGGTGTCCTATGTGGCCCAGTAGCTCTGCCTCCCCAGTTACCTGAGGAGGAATCTCTTGGTGCACCCCTTTGTGGACTGTGTGTACAGCCTTGTTAAAGTTAAGTCTTGATTGTTGTGGGTATCACTGGGGGGAATTGACCTCCAAGTCAATTGGTTGTGAGGATCAGTTGTCTATGCCGGGATAACTTCTGTGCTGGAGTCAGCCTTATGATACAAGACTTACAAGATTTCAAAAGTCTGTGTTCAGCTTGGATGGGCCGAGTCTTAGGGCTGAGCAGACAGCCTTGACTTCCTGTGAGCCCTGTCCTACACTACCCCTGGTTTAGTGTCCCTTGGTAATTTCTGCAGCCCTCACTCTGCACACTCACGCTCGCATGCCTCCAGATCTCTGCCTTTTGCATCTCCCCTGAGTTTCCATGCGCTCCGGGGATCAGTATGAGTCTGAGTCCCCAAGGTTTCACCCAAAACTGTGGTTCAGTGCAGTCGGAAGTGGAGTTCAGCTCAGTGGGAGGTTTGGTCTACCTCACACTAGAGAAAGCCAGTGGCACAATCAGCAGTCGGCCCTCTCTGTGTGCACTTGTGCTCGTGTGCCTCCACACCTCTGCCTTCACAGCTCCCCTAAGTTTTCATGTACTTCTCTCTTTTCACGACAGTCCAGCCTCCCCACCGTATGACTCTCACCCGGAACTCGGGTTCATTGCATTCGGAACTGGGGTTCAGTGCAGTTGGGAGTTTCCATCTCCCTCCCGCTAGAAGTAGCCAGCCAGGCACTCCGCCGGCCGACCTCTCCACATGCATGCGGGTCTCTATACCTCAGCTCTGTGAGCCCCTCTCGTTCCTTATAGTTGTAGAATTTCCACTCAGCCAGCATTCCTGTGGTTCTAGATGATGTCTGTTCCTCTTTTAGTTGTAGTTTTGAAATTGTTGTGCGAGGCAGCATAGTTGTTCACCTATGCCTCCATCTTGGTTTCTCTCCACCATTTTTCATTCTTTACTCCTGTGTTCCTTCTTCACTTTCTATTTCTTTTCTTTTAAATAGCAGACCCTTTAGTATTTCTTGCATTGCTAGTTTGGTGGTAAAAAACTCCCTTAGTCCTTTTTTGTCTGTGAAGCTCCTGATTTCACCTTTAATTTTGATTAATAGCCTTGCTGGGTACAGTATTCTTGGATTCAGACCCTTCTATTGCATGACTTTGTATATTTCATTCCATTTCATTCTGGCCTGATGAGTTTCTGTTGAGAAATGACTGATTTCTAGTCTGATGGGGGTTCTTTTGAAAGTAACTTTCTGTTTCTCTCTGGCCGCTTTTAAGATTTTTACTTTGTCGTTGGTGTTTGCTAATTTAATTATAATGTGCCTTGGCATCAGTCTTTTGGGATTTTTTTTTGGGGGGGGACTCTGTAAGCTTCTTGGATTTGTGTGGGTCTTTTCTCCCCTATACCAGGGTCTTTTCTTCTGCTTTGTAAATTTTTTTCTAGATGCTCCTCTATTTGAGTATTTTTTCCTACCTTGTCGTCTAGCTCAGTAATGCGATCATCTGCTTCTTTTAGTCTACTCTTGATAGCTTTCTATTGAGTTCTTTACAGCAGATAAGTCATTTTTCACTTTTTAGTTCTTCTTCATTTCCTCTTGGTTCTTACACATATTGTCGAATTTGTCTTCTATTCTTTCCAGCACCTTATGGACATTTCTCTGAATTCTTTCTCTGGAAGGTTGCTTGCCTCCATTTTGTTTACTTTCTTTTGTGATGATGCCTGCTTTTGTTTCATATGTGGGCTGTTTCTTTGTCTCCTCATTGTCTCTCTTTTTTGGGTGTCTGGTTATGTAATTCTCTCTCTCCTGCATTGATTTAAAGGCACAAAATACAACACAACCAGGTACAGCACACAAGGTACTGAACAGAAATGTATTCATGATATTAATAATCCCAAATAAAGGTGACCATAAAGAAAGGCAAATTAGAGGATAGGAGAGATAGAAGAGGAGAAAAAAAAAAGGAGTGCAAAAATGAAATTGGGAAAAGAAAGGTAATGGAGAAAAGAAAGAGAATAAGGAAGAAAAGGGGAACAAACTATATATATTGGGAGAAAACTCTAATAAAATAGCCACTAATCCCAAGAAATGCCATCAACAAGTACATGGAGATTAATACAAACTACAATCAACAATTAATATCAAGCGAGGTAAGGGAAAACAGAAGAAAAAAACAAACAAAAACAAAATGAACAAAAACAAAACAAAAATAATAAGCCAAACAATCTCACATGCTTAAAAATTTGATATAATCAACATTTAAGCAAACAACAAAAGGACAGAGAGAAAAACAATCTTTTGGATAGTGAAGACAGAGAAGGGAGATGTGTATGGACTTGGAACAGGGTATTGGAAATTAGATATGTAAGTAGGGTGAAATTTTAATAGAGTGTAAAAAGAAAAAATAGGGAAAATCTAAAGCAGGAAAATAGTAAGAGAAACAGGACAACTAAAGAGGAAAAGTTAGGAAGAGATTGATGTCATAAAGGTTGATATAGAGTAAAATGATGCTGAAGGAGAGATGAAAGTAGAATGCAGAACACTAATCCTAAAGTAAAATAAAAAGAAAATAAAATGACACTTTTTTAAAAAAAAAAGGTAAAATAGTATTAATAATAATACTGATTGAAAATAAAAATGTTATAATTGAAAAGGTAAAATCAAGTGAGGAAAAAAGAAAAAAATGAGTTCCTTAAGTAGAAGATGAAAAAAATAATAAAATAATAAAAAATAAAAAAAGATGTGCAGTAGTGAAGGTCATTCACTTCTTTATTGTTCTGTTTGGCACTCCTGTTTCCCATTCAGAACAGTATTGCAGTTCCCTGCATTCCACTGTTCCTCAGTGTTGTAAACCAGTCCTGATTTTTAAATAAGCTGTGTGTCTTAATTTCTTGTATTCTTTATTTGTGATTACACAAGAGTCATTTTGTGATTTAACCCCTGATGGCAGTGTTTCTAGCCTCTGCTTAGATCCTGCTTTCCCTGTGGCACTCAATACCAGTTTGTGGGAGTGGGCTGCCCCAGAGCTGGTTCTCTTATGGTTATTCCCCTCTCTGATCCCCAGGTTCAAGAAAAACAACTTTCCCCTGCAGTCTCTTAGCTTGTCCCCAACTGGGTGATCTTATGTATTAGGCTTAGTAATCAGAAGCAAGGATTTAAAGAGGAAAAAGCATAAGTGTGCAAACTCTGGGCCTGCGAGGGTGTCTGTGCAATTTTTTTTCACACCTTGTGTCTAAGCAGCCTGCACACTTTAAAAATTTTTTAAAGTTCTTTTATGTCAGATCAAAATCAGTTGCTTTTTAGAGATCCCTTCTGTTAGCAGCTCTGAGGACCCCCTTCCACATTCATGGGCCAGCCCCAACAGCCACAGATTTTTCTAGGTGCAGACTTTCCCAGGTCTCCAGCTCCCTCATGCGCGCATTTCTCTGTCCTGCCGGGACCAGAGACCTCATCTTATTCCAGGCGAAATCTGACCTTACCATGTGGAGTGTAGAGCTCCTCTGAATGCATATGTTTGCAGCAATTGGGGACTGGTGTTCTGGGGTTTACAGCTGTTCGTGGGTGTCATAGTTGTAGATTTTAAGGCTTCCAATAACATCCACTTTCCCCTTCAAAATGGCACGGTCTCTGCGTCCGAGCCAGTGGCTCTAAGAGGGAACCAGCAGCAGTGGGGGCTGCCTGGTCAGGGGATCCCTGTCCAGCAGTCCCCCACCTTCTCCTGGAATGTAGCTGCCCCTTAACTTGCCAACACACACTCCCTTTGCGACCCTCAGCTGTTCTTTCTATCTGCTCTGGGACAAGGCTCGGGACATGTCTGTCTATTCCGCCACCATTTTTTTCTCTGACTTAATCTTTTTTCAAACCCTTCCTGATTTTCATCATTCTCTAAAGTTTAGAATGTGAAAAAAATGTTAGCCAAGTTCTAAAATAGCAATATAAATTACAGGGTTTTGGTAAAAATGCTTTGAATTTTTCAGAAATGGGTTTTGAGATACAGTGGTACCTCGAGATACGAGTTTAATTCATTCCGTAACCTTGAGGCGGGGGAAACTATGAGAGGCTCGAGTCGCGGTAAACTGTTGGGTCGTGTGCAGCCGGCCGATCCGTGCGATTACTCCTATCTCAAATGTTGCTCGTATTTCAAAGCAAAAATTGCTCGCTCAACAGCTCGTATCTCAAAAATCTCGTATGTTAGGGCACTTGTATCTCAAGGTATCACTGTATATTGTTTGTATGATAACTCTTAAAAATGTCAAAATGGCTTTTAATGTTATTTATTTAGTTTCTTGACAAACACAGTGTTTTGACTTGCCTCTGTTATTAGTGCATTCCCCTCAGTTTCACAGTTTGAGACCCTGCAGTGTTCTTGAATTTTTAAATCAATCTAGGGCTTGGGATTATATAGGAAAATCAGAGAATAATTTGTTCTTAAATCCCACAGATTCCTTATACTTCTTTTTTCCCCCCCTCTCCTTATACCTTTTAAATTCTGCTATTAATTGGATCTGTGAAACCACTTTGACTGTTTTGGGGGTAAAAGAGGTCTCAGTTGAACAGTGACTTGCAAGTGCTGCTTTCAATAGAAATGAACTCTCTTTGGATCATCTATATTGTTCTGTGCTGGTATTCCTGTTCGTTTTCCTGTAATAGAACAAGACTAGCATTTAGAGATGGGTGACAGATTTTACCAGGCAATAAGTGAATTAGATCATAGGAAACAAAAGTGAAGTAATTGTCAAAAGAAGGTGTAGAATTTGTGTTCTTATACATTATATACATACTAGAGGTCTGGTGCATGAAATTCGTGCATGGGGGTGTGTGTCCCTTAGCCCAGCCTGCACCTTCTCCAATCTGGGATCCCTCTCACAATTCAGGACTGCTGGCTTCCAATTGCTTGCTTGCCTGACTTCCTGATTGCCCCTAACCTCTTCTGCCTGCCAGCCTTATCATCCCCTAACCACTCTCCTGCCAGCCTGATTGATGCCTAACTGCTCCCCTGCCAGCCCGATTGCCCCTAACTGGCCTCCCCTGCCAGCCTCTTCACCCCTAACTGCCTTCCCCTGCTAGTCTGGTCACCCCTAATTGCCCTCCCCTCCCAGTCTGGTCCCCCCTAACTGCCCTCCCCTGCCAGCCTCATTGCTCCCAACTGCCCTCCCCTGCAGGCCTGGTCACTCCTAACTGCCCTCCCCTGCAGACCTGGTCCCCCTCAACTGCCCTCCCCTCCGGGCCTGGTCCTCCACAACTGCTCTCCCCTGCAGGCCTGGGTCTCCCCCTCCCCCAACTGCCCTTCCCTGCAGGCCCAGTTGCCCCCAACTATCCCCTCCCTGTAGGTCTGGTCCCCCCTAACTGCTCTCCCCTGCAGGTTTGATCACCCCCAACTGCCCTTTCTTGCAGGCCTGGTCCCCCACAATTGCTCTCCTCTGCAGGCATGTCCTCCCCCCTCCCCAACTGCCCTTTCTTGCAGCCCCAGTCAACCCCAACTTCCCTCCCCTGCAGGCCTGGTCACCCCCAACTTCCTTCTCCTACAGGCCTGGCCCCCCCAACTGCCCTCCCCTGCAGGCCTGGTCCCTTCCAACTGTCCTTGCCTGCTGGCCATCTTGTAGTGGCCATCTTTTGTCCACATGGTGTTGCCATCTTTGACCAAATGGGGGCAGCCATCTTGTGTTGGAGTGACGGTCAATTTGCCTATTACTCTTTTGTTAGATAGTCTAGCAAGAATATGAAGACAAATGGTTTTCTCTTACTATGGTACCAATATTGTGATTTTAAGATAATTACGTTTATAAATTATTGGCATAGTAAAACTGTTTGCTTCTGTTCTTTGATAGTTAATATTTTATTTCATTTTCCACTACTGTTCTGCAGAATCATAGATCAGTCCAGCAATGTGGAGATAGCATCTTTTCCAATCTATAAGGTGCTGTTCTGTGCACGTGGACATGATGGAACAACAGAGAGCAATTGCTTTGCATTTACAGAGAGTTCCCATGGTTCAGAAGAATTTCAGATACATGTTTTCACCTGTGAAATTAAAGAGGCAGTAAGTATAATATATTTGCTAAAGAGATGAATTAGAGTAGTATTTTTGAGCCCTAATCTTACTGTAATAAATTTGTATGTATGAGTATGTACCATACTATATAAATTTGGAGTATATTTCTAAAGAGAAAGAGCATATTTGTACTGGAATAAACTGAATATGGAAAAGTCAAATCTTATAACTATGTAGGAAAGTGGTATTAAAGGTGAGACACACTCAGCTTTACAGATATAACAGGAAAAGGCCATTTGAGAAGCTGTCCTCCCACCCCACCAATGTAGTCATTGCAGGATTAGTTAGGAAGAGGGAATTTTTTTGTACCTTTTTATTATTTTACCCAAGTTAAGTGGTCCATGTGATTTGAAAAACTGCTTCTAACAATACCTTTTCCTCTGCCAGGCATGATGGTTGCATATTGCTTACACTTGGATATTGGTTTCATAGAGCTCTGTGGTTTCACTAGAGATTGTTTGTTATGTACATTCACTTAGCGGCTGGCTTTGGCTAGAGAACTGGCCTAATTAAACATACAAATGCTCACATACAGCCGGGTGTCAATTTGGAGGCCTTTGAAGGGGCCAGGAACTTCCTTTTAGCCATTCTTAAGTGATGGTATCTTTTAAGACTGGGGAAATAATTCAGAATCAAATGGCTGGTAAATACAAGCGGAAATTTCCTTCATTTTTGCATCTGTTAATTCTCCCCAAATTAAAAAGAAATTGCACTTTTAGAACTTTAGTACTTAGGCTTTAATCAATAGGTTTGAATGAGCAAGGTCGCCAGTGTGTGTGTGCTTTGGGAAATATAAATTGTCAATAGAAAATGCTGAAAGCTGCAGTTATTCTCTTTGCTCTTTACCATGAAGTGTAAACAACCATTGTATTAACAGGAGTCTGAGAGCTTATTTCTGGCCACAACATCTAAAATCATAGAAATGTATATTTCTGTGCATTTGATACTAAGCACGAGGAGCATGTCAGTCTTTATTCCCTGAACACCAAAATGAACGTGCACAGACACACGTAATTTAGATTGTAGCCATAGAGTTCTCTACCAGAATCCATGCCTATGTGAGAAGTAGTTCTGAATCTATTTCAACCAACATTTATGTACACACACACACTCTGATGGTAGAGTGCTGGCATTTCATGTTGGCAGTCATCATTTAATATCCCTGTGTGGTTTCTGGACAATTGGCACTCAACAGCAAGGAAGTGAACATTGAAGAGTTGCAAAACCTGCTGCTTGGAGAGGCAGAAACACTGCGGCAAAAAGGAAGTGGAAAGGGACCTGGCTGCAGCATTCTTCTTAATTGTGACGGTATGAAACTCTCTTTGGATTATTTATGGGTGGGGAAATCTTTCTCATTTTTGAAGTTTTTAAAATTTTTAATTTTTTATTATCCTCATTCAAGGACATGCTCATTGATTGATTGATTGAGAGAGAGAGAGAGAGAGAAACATCAATTGGTTGCCTCCTGTATGCACCCCTACCAGGGATTGAACTTGCAACCTAGGCTTGTGCTTTGACTGGGAATTGAATCACAACCTTTTGGTGCTTTGGTTGATGCTCCAAACAACTGAGCCACCCTGCCAAGGCATCTTTGTCATTTGTTAGAGCTTTAAGAGTGAGAAAGCATGGACAAAACTGGGGAATTCTTATCCTTACCATTTTGGATATGTTATCAAATAGTATTTCTAGAGAGGATATTTGGTAATTGCGAGCAAGTGATGTCCATGTATTTTTTTTTTAATTTCCACGTATTATGAATTTTTAGAGGACATTTTTCTAAGTGTTGCATTATAGGACATTGGTGGTAAAATTCATTCCTTGAAGGAGAATACATAATTGTCATTAAACTTTATTACAAGACATCCTTTCTAGCCCTGGCTGGGCAGCTCATTTGGGTAGAGCATTTACCTGATATGCCAAGGTTGCGTGTTCAATTCCTGGTCAGGGTACATACAAGAATGAACCAATGAATCCATAGATAAGTGGAACAACAAATCGATGTTTCTTTTTCTCTTTCCCTTCCTCTCTCTCAAATAGATAAATCTAAACATTTTTATGAAGAAAGACATAATTTTTAAGGGAAGATAACCTAGTATAAATATAGAACTTATGTCTGGCACTATGCTGAGCACTTACTCAATACTCATCACATCTCCATGACATACATAGTATTTATTTACACTGGTGATCTCATGTTCCTCCTTTCCTGGAGCAGTCATAGTTTATCCCTCTTCTCCATATGTATTATTAATGGCACTCGTGTTCTCAAAAGTGCTCTGGTTTGTTTGACACATGTAGTTACCCTTTGCTTATCTGAAGGCTAAGAGAATAGAGAAGGGAGTTGGGTTTCCAATGGAAGTCTCTGACTCTGAAGCCCCATGTAATTTTCAGTAATAACTTTTCTATTGCTTTAATATTGTAACAGGTAAATATGGATTTTTGTCATTCACTTATACTTTATAAAGGGATTGATTGGTCATAGAGTTTGCATTCCACCTGACTTTGGTTTTTACCCAGGCTTTTCTAGAAGATCTTCCTCTCCCCTCAAAAAATAATTACCCTTTAATTAATTTGAAGTCTTTTTCTTACATCTACCAGTTGTCTGGTTATTTGGTTCCCAGAAGTTTCTTGTTCTGTGATGAAGGGTTGACTTTAGTCTTTAGTATTTGGGCTCTCTTGGTGAGCACATACAATTGGCAAAGATAGTTTAGGACAGTGGTTGGCAAATTGCAGCTCGTGAGCCACATGCGTCTCATGAGCCACGGTTTGCCACTCTGTTGACTAATGAGTTTCCTGACTACGATTAGGAACATGTGATAGACATTCTTATTGCTTAAATATGTACTGTGTAGCAGTGTTGCTAATTAATTTGTTTTCCGTTGTTTTCAGAATCCTGGATGAGACGTGAAGAAGTTTGTTAAAGGCAAGAAGATGTCTTTTCAAGTAGGATAAGCAATGTGGCTACCACTACCAGCTGTACTGTCATGCTCTTATTTCACCATAGAGTCCCACCGGCAGCAGGCACCAGCAGTGGCACTGGGGAAGCTGGTGAGGGCGACTGCCGCTTTGGACCTGTGGCATAAGGATTAGGGGTTCTAACCCCACAGAAGATTTAGGGTACATTTACCTCACTACCCTAGAAGTTCTGCAGGACTCTGCTGGAGTGAATCTCAGGGATCTGTGGTGAAAGAGTTGGGATCCAGCCCGAAGAATCCTGATGCTGGTGATCATTGTACAGGAGAATGATGGGCTAGGTTTCTGCTAAAAAAGTGAAATATCAGAAAGCATAGAGAAAAAAGACAAGAAGGCATCTGTTCTTGTTACATTTTTATGGATATGTAATACAAAACTGTTCTTAAAGATACTTTAAAAGGCTTAGTTGACTCTTTAAGAATTTATTTCTATTAGTCACTGTGATCATTTTCTTCAAAACAGACTTTGATGTTTGTGTTATTTGTATGTTTTAACATATTTATCATTCATTACTAGCAATTCTCAGTGCTATATTTTAGAAGCAGAGTTGTTATCATCTGGTTTTAGGCATTCAGAGATATTTCATGAGAAATATTAACAGTATCATTGGGAAGATCTTAATTCTTAATGCACTGGTATTTATTGATGTTATTTTAGCAAATTACTTTACATTAGAAATTAATTCAGGAGTTATGCTATTAGTATTTTCCGTAGATTTCTATAAATTTTAAAAGATGTTTATTTTATGATATGCCTCTTATTTGAGCTCCTTTCACTGAGTAATAAATTTGAACAAGATGTTTTTAAAATTTTAATATGTATCTTTCCAGCTGTTTTTTTATAGAATGATTTTTCTACATTTATTTTTTGGGTGAAATGTTCTTAACGTATGGTGTTTTTATTTATTTACTTTCTACTTACAGTTTACATTTAATATTATATCAATTTCAGGTATACAGTGTATTGGTTAGACATTTATATAGTTTACCAAGTGATTCCCCCTGATAAGTCTGGTACCCACCTAGTACTGACATATGTTCTTTTTAAAAGAGTTGATCCTCTTTTACCAATATTAGTAAAAATATTTATTTTTGAAAAATTGGCTATGTTATTTAATTAACTATATTATTTTAAGTAAATGTCTTTTTATTTAAAAACTATTTTTTATTGATTTTTTTACAGGGAGAAAGGGAGAGAGATAGAGAGTAGAAATATTGATGAGACAGAAACATTGATCAACTGCCTCCCGCACACCCCCTACTGGGGATGTGCCTGCAACCAAGGTACATGCCCTTGCCCAAAATCAAACCTGGGACCCTTCAGTCCACAGGCAGGTGCTCTATCTACTAAGCCAAACTGGCCAGGGCAGTAAATGTCTTTTTTAAAAAAATCCTCACCTAAGGATATATTTTTAATGATATATTTTATTTACTTATTTTTTGTTGTTGTTAATCCTCACCTGAGGATATTTTTCCATTAATTTTTGGAGAGAGTGGAAGGGAAAGGGAGAGATAGACACACACATCAATTGTTTGCCTCCCGCACACATCCTGACCAGGGCCAGGGATTGAGCCTGCAACCGAGGTACATGCATTTGACCAGTATTAAACCTGGGACCCTTCAGTCTGAAGGCCAACGCTCTATTCCCTGAGCCAAACCATCTCGGGCTGATGATATATTTTAGAAATCAGGGAAGAGAGAGAGGGAGGAAGGAAGGGAGAAAGAGAAAACATCAATGTGTGAGAGAAATATCAATCTGATAACCTCTTCTATGCTCTCTGGCTGGGTATGTACTCTAACTGGGAACTGAACTCATAGCCTTTAAGTGTATAGGACTACACTCCAACCAACTGAGCCACTCAGCCAGGGCTAAAATAGCACTTGAAAAAAACCCAAAACTATTAAAATGTGGTACATATTTGGGAATTTGGAAAATACTGGGGAAAATAAAAAGTTACTCAAAATTTCACCAGAATTAAGATTTTGGTATTTTTCCTTTCCATGTATTCACTCTTCTTTTCACTTCTTCAGAACCAACAACACAATCCCAACAACAACAGTCCCAACATAGTTTTGTGTTTAATTAGTGCTTTTTATAGGTACTGCATTCTGGGGGGAAAATTATAGTGTATTATTTCAATAAACTTTTGGCTTCTGCAAAGAAAAGGCCTATTCTAGTACTTTTTGTGTGTGTGTGTGTGTGTGTGTGTGCACGCACGTGCGCACAATAGTTAGCATATATAGAAATGTTTGCCATGACTTTTGTTAATTTTCTTGTCATGATATTGGTTACCCAATTTGTTCAAGTAACATAGATACATATTGGTCATTATTATTTCTGAAGCTCTCTACTTTACTAATCTGTGGATACAATTCCAGCTTATTTATCCATTCTAGAATTCACAAATGTTGGAAATAGTAACTTGTAAGATACAGGACTAAATGCAGTTCGATTGCTGTTAATTATGCTAATGTACTGTTGTGTCCTTCCTCCAAAGAGGGAGAAAGGTATAGTCTGATCTCCCTACCCCCTATTATTCTCTACCTACTCTGGCTCAGCTCCATACTTAACCTTTTAAAAGAGAAATTCCTGAGCCTTGCCATCTACTTTAGAATTTGCCAAATTTTTTGACTTTTTTTTTTTGATGTGGTAGACTTGCTGATAGCCTTGACACAAAGAAAGTGAAATAGAAGATATTTAAGAGGAGAAAAAAGAAATATAGTAGGGGTTTGACTATACAAATGTATGAAAAATTATGTGAAACAGGGAAAACAGGTTTTTCCCTGTTTTTACATATAGTGTTTTTTAAAAAATATGCTGAAGTTGAATGTGTAAGAAGGAACCAACAGACTTCACATTTTATTGGGGGTTAGGAGGGTAGGGAGTATTCAAAGAACCAAAAGTAGTTTGAAGTTCATATTTACACTTTACTTTGTAGGCACAATATTTAATGACTTATTCTTAGCATGTTCTTTGGTTCTGTTTTCTTCTATAATACTTATATTACTGAGCTAAGTCAAATAAGGATTCAGTTAAGATTAAACATTTTTGCTTTTGGCTTACCTAATAAGTCTGCATCTACCTCAAGCAGATTCAGCTTTCATATATGTGCTGGGATGTAAGCTCCATGTTAACTGCTGTATAATATGTAGGACACTGAACATGTTCAAAACATATTTGCAGAAAGAATGAGTAAATTTATCATTGTTTTAAATGTATAAGATTTGAGACCTACAGTTTTTATTAATGCCAACCCTTGTTTTTATTCATTGGTATAACATTAAAATCAGATGACACATTAAAATATTAAACATTTTTATGTGCAATATGATGTTGCTGAAGTTAAACATTCTTATACAGTTAAAAGTGTATATTTAAGAAGTTATGAATTTGGCATTGGCAATGCACTTTAGGGTAATATAGGTTAATATGTGTAAGTATGGCTGATTGAGGTTTGAGAATTACTTGTTTTTGAATGTGATAGACTGAATGTATGAGAAAAGGTAGAATATATGAATATAACAAAATAGAAGAATGGGAAAAGACCCCATATTTTAAGAAATTCTACTGTTGAGGAAAGTGTTCTTGTTTCAAGCAAATTACAAAATATTACAGTCCTAGACAAATATAATTCAGTGAGTAATTTGAATCCACTCTATTTAAAGTGAAGGATTTATTAACAACCAGAGAAGTCTCACTTGCTCCTCCCAATGTGTGGTTTTGAAAATAGGATCTTTGTTAAACCCTTCTTATTTCATCTTGTTTTCTTCATTCAACCCATGAGTGGCCCAAGAGTTTTGGAAGGTCTTTTGTGCTTTAGGCTTACACAGATGTGAAATGGTATGATGCTTCTTTTGGAACTGAGGAAAAGAATAACTTCTGGAATAGTGTGTGATATTTCTCAACTTTAGGGGAAGTGTAGGAGGATGACTTAATACTAGTAAAGTAGATAAGACCACTTCAGCATGCATTCTGGAATTCTGCAATGTGTTTATATCACTACCACAGTGCATAACAACACTGGGAACTAACCCGTATTATTTTGTTTGTTTATTGCAAAAACCAGTATTTACTTTATTCTATGCCTAAATGTCTAATCCTCTGAAACTGAGGGAAGTGAAAAGAGAAATTGATGACTTGGGCTAAGACCTTATTTGTGTGTGTTAATTGGGAAGGTTTAGATACTGGCATCATTCTTGTAATTATCTTTGGATTCATACTATCTTTTAAGGTCTAGACACATCTATAAATAAATAGAGTTCTTTTGTGAACTTAAATATCTTTATTACTGTGTTTAAATGCCAGATCAAAAGAAGTAGCTATATATATGTATATATATACACTATATTACAGACTATATAACATATTATAAACTATATATATGCTTATACTTTATCTGCTGAGGAAAACTGTGTTATGGTAAATTATAGATTCAAGAATTATGAGAGAAGGGTATAAAAATGCAGTTAAAGCCTTTTCTAATGGTACTCTCATATTTATTCTTTTAGGTAAGCAGAATTTTATATAGTTTCTGTACAGCATTCAAACGTTCTTCCAGACAAGTATCTGATGTTAAAGACTCAGTTATTCCTACCCCCGACAATGATGTGTTTACCTTCAGTGTCTCCTTGGAGGTAAAAGAAGATGATGGAAAAGGAAACTTTAGGTGAGGTTATTTGGAAAGAATAAAAATTGATATTGTGCCTGAAATATGATATTGGCTAATATAAAGATGCTAGAAACTGTACAATGTTCGTTTAAAGCTTTAAAATGCTAAAGAAATATTTAGTGAATGAATATTTCACTTTTCTCCTGATTTTAAAATATTTTATGTGCTTTTCTTAATATTTAAAAGTCTTGATATTTATTATAGAAAATATAGTAAAATAATAAAGGTAGAATAAAAAACAGCTGTAGTGATTATTAGCTAAGACAATCACTTAATATTTTAGTTATTTCCTTTGTTTATTTCTAGGAAGTATTTTTTAATTTATTTCTATACATATAAAGTTTTCTTTTAACTTTATAAGAATTTTTCATTAAAATGTTCTTAATCAAAATTATTTTTAATGGTTACCAATAGTATATTATGTGGTTTAACCATCATTTACTTAACCAGTTCATTCTATTGTATATTTGGAATGTTTTCTCCATTTCAAAAATAGGACACAGTTATATTCTTTGGTCTTTAATCCTCACCTGAGGATATTTTTCTTTGATTTTAGAGACAGTGGAAGAGAAAGGGAAAGACAGAAATATTGATGTGAGAGAAACAAATTGATTGGTTGCCTCCTGCACATGCCCTGTGACCAGGGCCCAGGCTGGGGAGGAGCCGGTAACTGAGGTATGTGCCCTTGATCTAATTGAGCCGGGGACTCTTTGGTCCACTCCACTGAGCCAATATGGCAAGGGCTCCATGTCTTTTCTTCATTCATTCCTAACCCCTGTTGGTCCTTACACTTGGTGAAGGATTTTTATTCCAAGCTCTGTGTGAGCCAGACCTGGTAGGCCAATCATATTCTAATGATCACTTACTAATAAGTGCCTTAACTGTGCTTTCAATTTTAATAATTGTTAGGAAAGTATTTTATCTGTTTATTATAGATACAAAAATTGATCCTAGGTCAAATATGTTACTCAAAGTTTTTTTTTTCAGATAAGACAACCTATGTTTTAGACATTTATTATTTTAATAATAATTCTTATGAATATTCAGTCTTCTTGCCTAGGCTAGATTGCTGCAATCTATATAATTTTGTCCATTTTTTACTGTATATTTTCCTAGATATATCACAGTCATCTCACACTCTAAATATTTAAAAGTAAGCTCATCGCCCTAACTGGTTTGGCTCAGTAGATAGAGCGTCAGCCTGTGGACTGAAAGGTTCCAGGTTCGATTCCAGGCAAGAGCGTGTACTTTGGTTGCAGGCATATCCCCAGTGGGAGGTGTGCAGGAGGCGGCTGATGAATGTTTCTTTCTCATCAGTGTTTTTAACTCTCTATCTCTCTCCCTTTCTCTCTGTAAAACACCAATAAAATATATTAAAACAATAAAATAAAAGTAAGCTCGTCTTCTAATTTTCTTTTGCCTAGGGTTTCACTATGTTAAAAGAACTCAGAACTGCACTTACAGCTAAATCAGACATCGGACTGTTTTTAAAAACAAACTATTGCCCTAACCCAGTGGTTGGCAAACTGGCTCGTGAGCCGCGGTTTGCTGACCTGTTGACTAATGAGTTTGCCAATCACTGTCCTAGCCAGTTTGACTCAGTGGGTAGAGTGTCGGCCTGTGGACTGAAGGGTCCCAGGTTCGATTCTAACCAAGGGCACATGCCTGGGTTGTGGGCTCAATGCCCAGTGAGGGGCGTGTGGGAAGCAGCTGATCAATGATTCTCATTCATCATTGATATTTCAATCTCTCTCTATCCCTCTCCCTTCCTCTCTAAAATCATTTAAAAAAGTTATTAAATTATATTCCTAAATTTGTTAAACTTAAAAACTAAAATTTGAAATGATGTCATTTACAAAATCTTTTTTTTAACCTTTGTTGGGTTTTGTTGATTATAAACTTACTAGAGGCCTGATGCACAAAACTCGTGCAAGAATAGGCCTTCCTTCCCCCTGCTGCCGGCGTTGGGTTCCCTCACAACCCTGGCTTCCGGAAGTTCGTCTGGAAGGATGTCCAGAAGGACATCTGGTCTAATTAGCATGTTGTGCTTTTTTTTATTATAGATAGTTACTGTGTGGCAGGATGAGAGTTGAGTACATTTTAAGAATAAGGGTGTTGTTGATTAAATACCTTGTTATCTCATTCTAATGTTGGAATAGGTTATTTTATGTTATTGTATTACTTATTGTATTGATAATTTCTGTTCTTTTTGCACATTTCAGTCCTGTGCCTAAGGACAGGGATAAATTTTATTTCAAATTGAAGCAAGGAATAGAGAAGAAGGTAGTGATTACAGTGCAGCAACTTTCTAACAAAGAATTAGCTATTGAAAGGTAAGCAGCTTGTTCCTAAATGCTACCCAAACTTGTATTGACACTGTTATTGTGTTTCAAGAGACATGAATCTCAGCTGTATTAGTTACTGTGGCTTTTCACCATACTTTAATTTCTTCATTTAAAAAATGAAGATGAGGATGAGAATCCTAATACTTTCTGTGCTTAAATAAGTTAGATATAACTGGTTCATTGAAATCTTATTGATGGGAGCAATAAACATGAAACGACTATGTTTTTGGTAACAACTTCTTCAACCCTGTTTAGTCAAATCCATCTTTTTTGCTATTCCTCATTTATATATATGAGACAGGTACCTTCTCAGTCATTTTTGATTACTAAACATTCCATATAGTTACTGAGATTTCAGAAGCTTTAAAAGATGGATCCATATGTTTCAAATATATAAATGTGCACATATACATATGCACATACATATATATGTGTATGGGTGCAATTATATTTTTATGTATGTAGTGACCATATAAAAACAAAACAAAAACTCTTGTAGCAAAGAAGATACCATAAACAAAGTTAATAAAAAATGATAGTTCTGGAAAAAACATTTCTAATATAGATGACAGATGAAAGGTTAATAGCTATAGTATATATACATTTTGTAAAAGTTGGTAGAAAAAAAGGAGAAAATCAAGGTACAGATAGGAAAGCTCTTCACATGGCCAACAAACATATATGTAAAGATGTCTCAATTCATGAATAAGCAGGGAAATGCAAGTAAGGTAACGGTAAGATATCTGATTGGCAAAAATAGCATACAGAGCTGATGGGGATATAAGCAAAAAAGGGTAAAGTGTATGTACCTACTTTTTGAGAGCAATCTGGCAACATCTATGAAGATGAAAAACTATAATGAGACACATTGGTCCCATTCTAGGGAGTGTGTCCTGTTAGAAATAAAAGTATACCACTAATGACATTTTTAAAGGATATTTATTACAGCATTGTTTATAGTGGCATACAACTGTAAATAAAAACAAATACCTACTAGAGGAGTGGGAGAAATTGATAAGAATCACAGAGAAAGAAAAGCCCCTTTGATGTGTATTATGACCGCTCTTTCATTCAATCTCTAGACTGGGGTGAGGGTCAGGGCCACTTGTGGTTCTGACTGATACATCATGGTAGCCTCTGTCCCAACTGAATATAGGAGAAGGTGTCTAGCCCATATATATCTACAGCTTTCTTTAAAGTGTCAGGCATTTAGCTCTACTTTCTTCCCATCTTTGGGTCCTACTGTTAGTGTCCAGATAACAGGAAAGTCCTGTTAAGCATCTTGGTAGAGTGTGTTTTTAATTGTTTGTGAAAACACAATAAAGATGATTTCATCAATTTTAAGAGGTACATCTTATATAATAAAAGGCTAATATGCATATGAACTGAATGGCAGAACAACTGGTTGCTCTGATGTGCACTGACCACCAGGGGTCAGACGCACAATGCAGGAGCTGCTCCCTGGTGGTCAGTGCACTTCCACAGAGAGAGCGCCACTCAGTCAGAAGCTGGGCTCATTGCTGGCGAGTGCAGCAGCCTGTTCTCCTCAACTGCTCTCCCCTGCAGGCCTGCGTCCCCCCAAAGTGCCCTTCCCTACAGGCCCAGTCACCCCCAACTTCCCTCCTCTGCTGATCTGGTCACCCCTAACTGCCTTCCCCTGCAGGCTTGATTGCCCCCAACTGCCTTCCCTTGCAGGCCTGGTCCCTCCCAACTGCCCTCTCCTGCTGGCCATCTTGTGGTGGCCATCTTGTGTCCACATGTAGGCAGGATCTTTGACTATATGGGGACAGTCATCTTGTATATTGGAGTGATGGTCAATCTGCATATTACTTTTTTATTAGCTAGGTTAGAGGCCTGGTGCATGGGTGGGGGCCAGCTGGTTTGCCTTGAAGGGTGTCCCGGATCAAGGTGGGTGTTTCCTTGGGACGTGGGGTGGCCTGGGCGAGGGGCCTGTGGTGGTTTGCAGGCTGGCCATGCCCCCCAGTGACCCAAGTGGAGGCCCTGGTATCTGGGATTTATTTATCTTCTACAATTGAAATTTTGTAGCCTGGAGTGGAGCCAAGCCTCCTGTTTGCTCCATGGCTGCAGCCATTTTTGTTGGGATTTATTTATCTTCTATAATTGAAACTTTGTAGCCTTGAGTGGAAGCCTGGGCCTGCCAGGGTGTGTGGAAAGCTTGGCTTCCTCCATTGCCTGGGAAACGCAAGTCTTTTGCTCTCTCCATGACCTCAGCCATCTTGGTTTGGGTTAATTTGCATATCCCTGATTGGCTGTTGAGTGTGGCTTGTGGGTATAGCAGAGTGATGGTTAATTTGCATATTATTCTTTTATTAGATAGGATTATTGGTATAGACACCTGAATTCCACCCTCCTCTCTCCTCTGCCCCTCACCGGAAGTTTAATTCCCTACAGTGCTTAATTATTTTGGTACTTAGATGGTCTGAGAATTTGCCAGTGGGAGTGGCTTCAAACTCTATGTCCTTAGGATATGCCTCCAGCACTTTTTTCTGGCATAACAGAAGGCAACTTTCCTTTAATTAAGTCTGTAATAGCACAGGCCAAGAAGTATTAGATGTTGAGTAATTTAACTTTTAGTAATTACTTAAAAATCTTGGAGTTTTATGATTAAGAGATCTATTACACCTCTACTCTAGGGGCATATACTATATCTATCTTTATCTATAAAGTGCAGGACTTCCTTTTTCCAATGAGAAGCTCCCAGTTTGAACTCCTTGAATGTAGAAACCTTGATGAATAAAGGTGAAATCATTGACTGCCCAATCATAATATTTTCTTGGTTAATTTAAACATTTGCATATATATTTAAAATATATTAGTAACTCAGAAATGTTGCCTTTTGTCCACTCTCATTCATAAGACAACTGTAATTAGAATCTCTTCAATAATCTTCAACATCAGTGTTTTCATTATCACTTCAGCTGCTTTTGGAATAATTTTAAGTCATATTTTAATGTACATTATGTGAAGTCTGCCTAAGTTGAGGTAAAGCACTTTTGTAATCAGAACATATTGCTGTATCATTAGAAATTTTTATCTAAGTCCCAAGAACCCACTTGCATAATATTAGGGAGATTAAAAATAATTTCCTATTTAACTACTTACTATATTATTGCTTTTATTTTAATATAAATAATCTTGATGATAATATCTAATATATTAGTACATATATCTCCCTTTTTCCCCCCATTGACCTTCCCCCAGCCTCCTCAACCCCTTATCGCATGCCCTCATCCCACCCCCCACAATGTCTTGTGTCCATTGGTGTGCTTATATGCATGTATACAAGTCCTTTGGTTGATCTATTTCCCTCCCTCCCCAAAAACTCCCCAGCCTTCCTGCTATAATTTGACAGACTGTTTGGTGCTTTACTGCCTCTGTATCTATCTTTTTATTCATCAGGTTATAATGTTCTTTATTCTCCATAAATGAGTGAGGTCATGTGGTATTTTTCTTTCATTGCCTGGCTTATTTCACTTAACATAATGCTCTCCAGGTTCATTTATGCTGCTGCAAATGATAGGAATTCCTTCTTTTTTATAGCAGCGTAGTATTCCATTGTGTAGATGTACCATAGTTTTCTAATCCACTCATCTGCTGATAGGCATTTAGGCTGTTTCCAAATCTTAGCTATGGTGAATTGTGCTGCTATGAACATAGGGGTGCATATATCATTTCTGATTGGTGTTTCCAGTTTCTTTGGATATAATCCTAGAAGTGGCATTACTGGGTCAAATGGGAGCTCCCTTTTTAGTTTTTTGAGGAAACTTTATACTATTCTGCACAGTGACTGCACCAGTCTGCATACCCACTAGCAGTGCATGAGAGTTTCTTTACTCCCCATCCTCACTAGCACTTGTTGTTTGTTGATTTGTTGATGATTGCCATTCTGACAGGTGTGAGATGGTATTGCATTGTCATTTTGATTTGCATCTCTTGGATAATTAGTGATTTTGAGCATGTTTTCATATGTCTCTTGGCTTTCCTTCTGTCTTTAGAAAAGATTCTATTTAGGTCTGTTGCCCATTTTTTTTATTGGAGCATTTATCTTCCTTTTATTAAGTTGTATAAATTCCCTGTAGATGATGGAGATTAAACCTTTATTTGTGATAACATTTGCAAATATGTTCTCCCATACAGTGGGCTTTGTTGATGGTTACTTTTGCTGTGCAAAAGCTTTTTATTTTGATGTAGTCCCATTTGTTTATTTTCTCTTTAGCTCCCATTGCCCTAGGAGCAGTATTGGTGAAGAAACTGCTTTGGCATATGACTGAGATTTCTCTGCCTGTGGATTCCTGTAGTATTTTTATGGTTTCTCTTCTTATGTTTAAGTCCTGTATCCATTTTGAGTTAATTTTTGTGTATGGTGTAAGTTGGTGGTCTAGTTTCATTTTTTTGAATATATCTGTCTAATTTTCCCAACACCATTTATTGAAGAGCCTGTCTTGACTCGATTGTATGTTCATGCCTTCTTTGTCAAATATTAATTGTGTATAGTGGTTTGGGTCGATATTTGGGTTCTCTATTCTATTCCATTGGTTTATATGTCTGTTCTTGTGCCAGTACCAGGCTATTTTGAGAACAATGGTTTTGTAGTACAGTTTGAAATCTGGTATTGAGATCCCACCTACTTTGTTCTTCTTTCTCAGGATTGCTGTGGCTATTTGGGGTCTTTTTTTAATTCCAGATTAATTTTTATAGAGTGCTTTCTAGATTTGTGAAATATGCCTTAGGCATTTTAATGAGGAAGTGCATTGAATCTATTAAAGATTGCTTTGGGTAATATGGACATTTTAATGATGTTGACGACAAATAAGCACCTATCAATAATAAATTTAAATGTAAATGTCAATTAATTCCATCTGGTCTAGTGAGTCATTTAGGATTGATGTTTCTTAGCTGATTTTTTGTTTAGAGGATTTGTCCAAGGGTGATAGTGGGATATTAAAGTCTCCTACCATGATTGTATTGCTATCAATCTCTCCCTTGTTATCCTCTAGGAGTTTTTTTTAATAATATTTGGGTGTTCCTGTGTTGGAGGTGTATATGTTTACCAGAGGTGTTTCTTGTTGTTGAATTGTTCTCTTTAGTATTATGAAGTGGCCTTCCTTATTTCTTGTCATGTCCTTCACTTTGAGATCTAATTTTTCAGATATAAGTATTGCTACCCCAGCTTTTTTTCATTTTCATTTTTCCATCCCTTTACCTTCATTCAGTCTATGTGCGTCTTTTTTTCTGAGGTGGTTTTCTTGTAGACTGCAGATACATGGATTGTGTTTTCTTATCCAATCTGTTACCCTATGTCTCTTGATTGGGGAATTTAATCCATTTACATTTAAAGTTATTATTGATAGGTGCTTATTTGTCGTCATTTGTATTCTTTACTCCTCTGTTCCTTCTTCACTTCCGATTTCTTCCTTTCTTTTTTTTTTTTTTTAAGCAGGCCTTTTAGCATTTCTTGCATTGCTGGTTTGGTGGTAATAAAGTCTCTTAGTCCTTTTTTGTCTGTGAAGCTCCTGATTTCATCTTCAATTTTTATTGATAGCCTTGCTGTGTATAGTTTTCTTGGATTCAGACCTTTCCTTTGCATTACTTTGTATATTTCATTTCATTCAATTCTGGCCTGATGAGTTTCTGTTGAGAAATGACTGATTTCTAGTCTGATGGGGGTTCCTTTGAAGGTAACTTCTGTTTCTCTCTGGCAGCTTTTAAGATTCTTACTTTGTCGTTGGTATTTGCCAATTTAATTATAATGTGCCTTCACATCGATCTTTTGGGGTCCATTTTTCTTGGGACTCTGTGAGCTTCTTGGATTTGAGTGGGTCTTTTCTTCCCTATATTAGGGAAGTTTTCTGTCATTATTTCTTCAAACAGGTTTCTATTCCTTGCTCAGTTTCCTGTCCTTCTGGCACCCTATTATGTGGATGTTGTTTTGTTTTGTGTTTTCCCAAAGTTCCCTTAGGCTCTCCTCCTGCTTTTTAATTATTTTTCTAGAAGCTGCTCAACTTGGGTATTTTTTCCTATCTTGTCTTCTAGCTCAGTGATGCGATCCTCTGCTTCTTCTAGTCTACTCTTGATGGCTTTCTATTGAGTTCTGTACAGCAGAGAAGTCACTTTTCATTTCTTCTTGGTTTTTACACATATTGTTGAATCTGTTTTTAATTCTTTTCATCCACCTATGACCATTTCTTTCCATTCTTTCTCTGGCAGGTTGCTTGCCTCCATTTTGTTTATTTCCTTTTCTGGTGATGTCTACTTTTCTTTCATATGTGGGCTGTTTCTTTGTTTCCCCATGATCTCTCTTTTCCCAGGTGTCTGGTTATGTAGTTCTCTCTCTCCTTATCCCAGGCTAAATCTGACCTTTTCATGGTGGAGTGTAGAGCTCCTCTGAATCTGCATGTTTGTGCCAATTGGGAACCAGTGTTCTGGGGTTCGCAGCTGTTTGATGGGTGCCACAGTTGTAGATTTTCAGGCTTCTGATAACATCCACTTTCTTCTTCAAGATGGCGCGGTCTCTGCATCTGAGCCAGTGGCTTCAGAAGGGAACCCAGCAACAGTGGGGGCTGCCCAGTCAGGGGAGCACCATCCAGCAGTCCCCCATAGTCTCCTAGAGTATAGCTGTCCCTTAACTCACCACCAAACACTACCCCTGTCACCTTCAGCTGTTCTTTCTATCTGCTCTGGGACAAGGCTTGGGACACATCTGTCTATTCCGTCGCAATTTTTTCCTCCTCTTTGCAAAAGTCTTTATGCATCATTCATCTCATAATATGCACATCAGATGTCAAACTGGATAGGAGCCATGAGTGTCAGAATTATGGAAAGTAGACATATAAGTTCAACATATGTGAGAGAGCCTTCAGTTATCTCTCATGTTTTGAAAAACATGGAAGAAATTACAGTAGAGAGGAAAAACCTGCAAATGACCTGTTTTGTGCTCATGGTGGATGAGATAGAGGGCTGTGGTCATGCTATTGCCTCTTAGTCTGTCCGCCGCCATCGCTCCCTCCTATTATTATTATTATTATTATTATTATTATTTAAAAAAACACACCCTTGCCTTTTTTTGGTTATATGTGGTATTTAACATTTTTAAATCTCAAAATGTTAAATTCTGCAATTTAAGGTAATCCAGCAGGTGGCAATCTTATCAAGAAATTCTTAACATCTATGGATTGTAAAAGTTGTTCTGGCAGTTACCTCTTCTTAAGTTATTTTCTTGAGGAAAAGATTTCCAAACCAACAGATACTGGAAAAAAAATCATCAGAGGCTATTTTCTTCTTATAGTCCAAACAATTTTCTGGCATGGTTTGACATCACTAAAGTAGACAGGTGATAGTGTTGGAGCTGGTTGTTATTTTTGTGCTGATTTACTTGGATGTTAGTCCATTCTGAGGGTCTTTTGCTGAATTTACCTAGCATATACTTTTGCCTTTACCCTAGGCAAGTTGTTCTCATTTGATTTAGAAAGAAGCTCAAGTCACTGATTTCAAGTTGCCTAGATGTTAGTTTTAATTGCATTTTTTATCCCCTTATGTAAGTTAGTGTATCTATGAAATCTTTTAATCTAATCAAGAGTCTGAGGTATCTTAATAACTTCACTTAATGGACATCATTCTTTTCCATCCTGAAAATGAGAAAAATTTAGTAGAAAGATAACTCTCTTTCCTTAGGAAAGCAAAGTATAGTTATATAAAAATGATTTCATTGTCTTTGATAGTTATTTTAGATGCTTTGAGAGTTAATAATTGGAAGCTTCTATTTTTCAGCCTTTGGACTGGAACTTGTGATTAGAACAGAATTCTCAATGTCTTTCATTGCTGGCTTCTGCTAGCACCCAGTAGATGGAATTAGCACTATAAATGTATGTATGTAGTACTGCTACCTTTTTAGCATCAGATACTAAGAAATACTGTGTTTGTATAAGTTCATCTATTCCAGATGTTGGAGCTCATATTTAAGTAAACTTTTAAATTTGAAATAATTATGGACTCACAGGAAGTTACAAAATAATATAGAAAGGCTCCATGCACACTTCCCCCAGCTTCTGTAAATGGGAACATTTTACATAACACTAGTGCAATTGGAGAATTAGGAAATTGACATTGGTACAATCTATAGATTTCTATTGGAGTTCTTTTTAAAAAATATACTTTTTATTTCAGAGAGGAAAGGAGAGGGAGAGAGAGATAGAAATACAAATACTGAGAGAGAATCATTGATTGGCTGCCTCCTGCACAAACCCCCTAAGGGGGATTGAGCTCCAAACCTGAGCATATGCCCTGACCTCCTGGTTTATAGTTCTTTGCCCAATCACTGAGCCACATTGTTTGGGCTATTGGAACTCTTTTTGAATTCTTTTATAAATCATAGTATACTTCTATAATATAATAATCTATTAATTAATTGATTGTTTTTCTAGTGGCTTTTACTTAGCTTTATTTAACTTAAGGTGACTAATCAAACTGTTATGGACAAAGGGGCTCTGGGCTAAGGAGAGTTCCAGGTTGTTCAGAAAGAAGTAATTTTTTATTATGTTATACTAGTGGCCTGGTGCACAGATTCGTGCATATTGAGAGGAAATTAATTAGAAGATTCATGTGGTAATTACGTTATTGAAAAAAATTACATGTTGCCCTGACTGGTTTGGCTCAGTGGATAAAGCGTCAGCCTGCAGACTGAAGGGTTTCAGGTTTGATTCCAGTCAAGGGCATGTACCTTGGTTGCGGGCATATCCCCAGTTAGGGGGTGTATAGGAGGCATCTGATCAGTGTTTCTCATCGATGTTTCTAACTCTCTATCCCTCTCCTTTTCTCTCTATAAAAAAATCAATAAAATTAAAAAAAATTACATGTCAAAATAGTATTTATAATATAGTATTATATTGGCACCAGTGAGAGCTTTATATGTATCTCGCATTCACAAGTCCAGGTTTATTTTTAAATTACCAGTACATGTCATATGTACTAGCTGGTAGGTTGATCAGATGATTGATGAATAAATTACGATGTGGTTCACATTGAATGTCAACAAAAACAACCAAATTCACGATCGACAATGACAGATCGAAACATGCATGTGATTGACGCCAGTCAGAGCTTTACATGTATCATGCATGCACGAGTTAATGTTTATTTTTAAATTGCCAGTGTGCATCATATGTACTGGTTGGTCGGTCGGATGGTTAGATGGAGGTACAGTTGGTCACTTAGCCTTTTATATATATTATGTTATTATGTTATATTAATATATCACACTGTAAATTTAAGGTGTACAATGTATTGATTTGATATATTTATGTATTATAGTATAATAATATGATTGCCATTGTAGTGATAGTTAGTACCTCTATAATGTCATATAATTATTTATTTTTTTGTGATTGGAATAATTAAGAATTAGTTTCTGAGCAAGTTTGATTATACCACAGTACTTTTCTACATTCACTGTACTGTGCATTAGACCTCTGTTCCTTATTTACTGGTAGGTGCAAGTTTGTGCCCTTAAACAACATTTATTCCCTACTCTCACAGCATAGTATCTTCAAGGTTCACTTACGTTGTTGCAAATGGCAAGATTTTCTTATTTATCATGTCTGAATAATATTCGTGTGTGTGTGTGTGTGTGTGTGTGTGTGTGTGACATCTTCTTTATTCATCCATTGATGGGTACTTTGGTTGTTTTTATATCTTTGTTATTGTGCATAATGCTGCAATAAACATGGAGTGCATATATCACATATCTCTTTGATATCCTGTTTTCATTGTCTTTGGGTATATATCCAGAAATGGTATTTCTGGATCATATGGTAGATTTGTTTTTAAATTAAAATAAAATTTTTTGAGGTACGTCCATATTTTTCATAGTGGTGAGCCAATTTACGTTCTTAATTTACATTAAGAAAATAATTTCTTATTTATTGGTTTAGAAAATTGCAATTTCAAACATGGCTGTTAAATAATTAGAAGAGATGGGGTATTTTAATTATATCCTATGCTGATAATCAGAGGTTCCAAATCTACCCTTTTTGTCTGCATTAGTTGAAGCTTTACCTATTTCTTCTTTGCAAGCAAGCACAATATTAAATTGTGCCAGTAGAGGGTGCTGGAGGGATGCTGCAGGAGGAAGGAACTTCTTTTCCTGGTTCTGGTGTGATTATTTCTTGCTCCAAGATTCTGGAACATCCAGCGGTGCTGTGCTCCATCCAGCTGGGCATCCAGTGCATGCTCCCCCTCTATGAGCCCACAGTCCTGGTCCTGACTCAGCGAGACCTTCTTGTGGCTCTCCAGACACAAACACTGTGGGCCCCGGGCTTGCATCATTCTGCCAGTAAGCTGGCTCCAGGAGTCCTCATTTCCATTGTTGCCTGCCCACCTTGGCTGCCTGCACCTCGAGGGTTGTTTCTTGCTTGCTTGTGGCCTAGCTTTGCCTGAGCAGCCCAGTAAACTTCATTGTCTTCAATTAGGTCTAAATAAAGCTTTAGGGAGATAACCCTCTGAGTTTGCTGCTCTTTGGGGCTCTCTCTTAGCCTTAGGGTATTTTTCAGAATTCTCTTTCTATTACATTTAATAATGCTTTTTTTTGTAATTGTTAATCCTTGCCTGAGGATATTTTTATAACTTTGCAAACTCATCAAATAAGAGTGTCTTTGGACACCCAGAAGTAATCTTTTCTTGATGCACTTTATGTAAAACCTCCTCTACACTCATGTAGTCTGTTTCCCTTCCTACACTCTCCCATCAATATCAGTAAGAAGATGCCAAGAGCCCCACATTCCTCTGATAATCCTATCCCTCCCTTGACTTGTGCACCTTAGTTATCCAAAATTATTGTGAAGCAGGGTACTTCAGAGCTCTGCATACTCTTGCAAAGGTCCTTTTTCTTACCTTCAACCTTCAGTCTCACTGAAATAATCTATTTCTACTTTGCCTGTTTCTCTTAAGCCTTACAAGACTACTGGGTTTTTCATTAATACTCAGATTTTAATCCCCAAATGACTCTATGTCTCCCCTCTCTCCATCTTTCACCTGGGCCCAACTTTCTAAATTACTCCATTCTACACTCTAGAACTCATAGTCCATCATCAGCACAATTCCTTTTTTCCTCCACCTCTACCTTGTTTCTGAATGTCACTTTCACTTTGCAGGACTTGGCTTTGCCTTTCAAATGATGGCTCTTTCCCACTGCCAGTACCTCTGGCCTAGAGGTGTAAAAGCATCTTTCTTGTATGCCTTTGCTTCTTCCACACTGTTGTTCCTCCTCCTTTCTTAAAAACTCCCAGCTTTAGAGTTTATGCTCTCAGGTTTTATCATCTGCTCACATGTCTCGCTGCAGTTATCTACAAATCCTTGGGGTTCCCATCATTCTTTGAAGATTTAGAATCTGGCTCACTGTCACTCTAATTATTAGGCTTATTTTAATTTTAGAAGTTTTAGCACCTATGTAGATCATTTTCCCAATAATCTAACTTCTTAGAGTCTTGATCTCTGCTTGACCTAAGATCTTGTCCTTTTCTCTATCTCAGCCACCTACTTCTGTGGTCACACTCTAGAATTTGTTATTACCAGTATTTAAAGATCACAGAACAATCACATTCCCCCGCCATGGATTAAAAGGTAACTTCTGCACAGTTCCAGCTTGTAAGGTTATTGTGGTTCCACACTACTGTGCATAGTGAGGAATGCCTGTATATCCTTCTCTCCTTAATTCCTTCAGTAAAGCAAAAACAATCCAATAATTTAATGTCAGAGGCTTTTCTATGTTTTGCTTTAAATTCTCTAGATTAAAACGAACTCGGATTTTAATTTTAATGAAATTGTTTGGAGTTTTATATGTTCTTAAAAATATGATTAAATTATACCTTTTCTTATTTGTGGTTGTTTGCCCCTTCTATTAGACTGTAATTTTTTTCATTTTAATAACAAAAGTTTAGCCTGCCTCCTTTTCTTTTACTTTCTTTTCTTATTTTTTATCCATAATTTCCATGGAAGTATATAGAATCCTATTGATTTGAGGGACAAAAAGCAAAAATTGAAAATAATTAGTTTCCTATTGCAGTGCATTAACATATCATCTTTATCTTTCTCACTTATTTTCCCACTGTTAAGTCTAAAGCAGTGTTAGGTACACTGAGCTTTTGTTGCTGATATGGGTACTAACTTGGTGTTAAAAGCTGTTTAAAACTGTTTTGAGTAAAAACTCAGTAGGTATTACGAAAGGTTGAACTTCTTCTTTGGTAATTGTAATAATAGTTTATAATTGACATTGCTCTGTAGTTTGCAGTTAGTCTACCATTAGTTTTTTTCATTTCAACTTTACATTAGCATAGAGAACATGTAAACAGATAATATTGGTATTTCAGAAATGTGGTAGAACTTTGAAGTGTGTGACTTGCCCAGGATTACCCAGGAAATGTATAATCTGTTCTACCAATAGTTTAGGGAGGCAGTTAGAGTATAATGTGTGAAAAACCAGGTGGTTTCAGAGTCACAGATAAGAGCTTGAATCCCAGGGTTATAATTTAATAGATTGTGGTTTGGGCAAATCACTTCTACTTATTGAAAACCAGTTTTATTATTAAGTTATTAGAAGGTTGTTTTGAAATATAAATGTAACAATGTAGTAATGTCTGACTTAAAGTTAAGGCATTCAATAAACAGTAGCTGGCATAATTAATATGATAATATCATCTGATTCGCAGAAGGTTTGATTTCAAATTTTGGGCAGTCAGCTACTTATTATATTATAAATAATGCTGGGTGTGTCCCTGCTCTGCTTGTTAACATTCTGCATTTACAGCTATCAGAGAATTCACCATCTCAGGTTGTAATTGTCCGTTTACTAGCCTCTGAACTCCTTGAGAAAATAGGTGTGCTAGCAATTTGCTTTCTACATTATTTATAGAGTTAATAAGTGAAGATTGAATGCTTTGAACTCCCCAGTGAAACACTTACTATTTGCCTTAGGTATTAGTGGTGATAATAATATCTATCTAATTACTGACACCTTATTCCTAATAGACCCTGCTTGTCCCACAGGAAACCTGATATGCTTTAATGAAGTATAATTTTGGAAATGACTAATACAGCTTGATAGGAAAAAATTGTGCAAATTTAGTGCTGGAAGAACCCTCAGAGTGTATCCATTATCCCCCTTTCTGAAAGAGGAAGCAGAGGCCCACGGGGGTTGGGTGCTTTCTCTAAGGTTACATTGCTAGGTGGTGGCAGGATTTTTTTTTATAACCCAGAAAAAGAACAGTGCATCAAGGATCATCAAAAGAAGGTAATATGCATTGCTATTTAAGGAATACCTAAACTTCCAAGGCTCCTTTTGCAGTAGATCTTAACAAAGGAATTAAAGAAATATAAAACTGTACTATTATAAAAGTATAGCATTTACCCATAAATGCTAGATGAACAAAATAAGAATTTAAATTTTCAAAAACAGCAAAAGAAAAGTATGGAGGATGCAACTAAATTTTGCCATTAGTTTCTAACGGGCCTAAGATAGAGAAGAGAGAATTAATTTTTTTCCTGTACATTTTGGTATCTATTAACTTTTTACACTAATTATATAATAGTTTTATAACTTAAAAACCTTATAATATAGGGAATTGTTCTTTTAACAATCCATGATTGTTAAAAGCTGAATCAAAATGTGTAGTATTTTTTTCTAATCCTTAGTTTTACTTTCTGCGGTTTCAGTTAGTTACCTGTGGTCAACCAGGTACGAAAATATTAAATGGAAAATTCTAGAAGTAAATAATACATAAGTTTGAAATTACATGCTGTTTTTTTTTTCTTTTTGTTAATCCTCACCTGAGGATATTTTTTCATTGATTTTTAGAGAGAGTGGAAGAGAGGGAAAGACAGAGAGAAATATCGATTTGAGAGAAACACATTGATTGGTTGCCTCTTGCAGGAGTCCCAACCAGGGCTATGCTGGGGAGGAGCCTACAATTAAGGTAGGTGCCCTTCACTGGAATTGAACCCGGGCCCTTTGGTCCACAGCATGACTTTATCTACTGAGCCAAACTGGCTAGGGGTACATGCTGTTTTGAGTAAGGTGATAAAATCAGGCCATATACTCTCCCTACCTGTTAATAACTTAGTTACCACCTTGGTTTTCAGATCTACTGTTGAGATATTGCTGTACTTGCATTCAAGTAACCCTTATTTTACTTATTAATGACCCCAGAGTACAAGAGTAGTGATGTTAACAATTCAGATATGCCCAAGAGATACAAGGTGCTTCCTTTAAGTGAAAGGGTCTGTATGTACAGCATAAACATACTATATATGTGATTCGGTACTATCTGTGGTTTCATGTATGGAATGAATCCCAGTGGATAAGGGGAGAATGTTATATAGGGAATGTGAGACAAATCTTCTGTTTTTATTGACCTGACTTTTTAGTTGGGGGACAAAATTTCATATCTGAAAAAAATTAACTTTTATTTTTGTTTATCAAGAATTTAAGGCAATAATCAGAGAAATAATACAATGAATTGCATAATTAGTTACTATTTAGTTTATACAGGTAATGTTTATTATAGTAGTTCATTGGAGAGAAATCAAATAGTGAATAGTAGTAATATTGCAATTATGACTATTATAATTATTTTCATATTAGTAGATTATATTTTGTTCGGTGATGCAATAATATGCTTGGAAAGTTATTCTCAGAGATTTTCAACTTTATCTTCGTTATGTACTTAATTGTTTTTGGATGCCAAAGAGAGCCCTGAGCAAAATATCTCAAAGTACGCATAGGAAGTATATATTGTTTCACTGCTTATTGAACTCTTGTTTGGATAGGATCAATCACTTACCTAGGTCATAGAAAAAGCTGGTGCTACTAGAAAAGTAAACCTTTGGAAAACAACAAAGATCCGATTCAACATTGACTGGTTAGCTGCCACTATTTTCAAATTTGAAAAATCTCGTATTTAATTGATTTACATTCTCTACCCCTGGTATAAACTGCTTCATAGCATATTAAATTTTGGAAAGCTACAATAAAAACACTAGTACATGTGGGTATATGTTGTTGGCTGAGGGACACTGTGGAGAGATCACATTGCTTCTTAAGTTACAAGACCTGTGGAATAGCCATGTTAATATGAATAAATTGTTTAACTTCTCTGGCCTTTACTTTTCTTCCTTATAAAGGAGAATTAACAATTATATCCTAACAAATCAAAAATGTTAGATTTCACTGAATGTTGCTGCTTATGAAAACTTCCTACAAATAAAGGGATAGTGTTGATGGGATTTCTAACACTTCTTTTGCATCGGGAAGCATGGAATAAAGTAAATGGTTACTAGTATATAGTACTTTGGATAATGTTTTCACTAAATAATAGTACTTTTAGTTATGTGTGTTATATTACTATTTTTTTCAAATGAGGACATAGTTCTAATAAATACTCAGTGAACATGACTGGTGAGGGCCAGGGTGATTGTTCCTATTAAGATAGCTTGATGCAAAAGGAGAACCATAGTGTCTTATTCTTATTCCTTTTTAAAAAATCTCCTTTTTAATTTAATTGGGTTATATGATTTTGACCTATATGTTTGGAATAACTTCAACTGTATTCTGTTTCATTTAATAATTTTTGTGGCCATTTTTATCACAGTTTCTGATCACTGGTAATCTTTTACATGCAGAAATAAAGATTTGGCAATTTAGATAAGTTATTTCTATGTGATTTTATTATGTATCTTAATGAATTTTTATCTGTGCTGTTTCTCTATAATAAGAAAGCTATTTGTAATTACAGAGTTCAGATTATATAGTTATTATAAAAATATTTTTTGTTCACTGGGCTTCTATATATTTTTGATACTTTATTTCTCCTTTTCCCCTCAAATTTTCAGATGTTTTGGAATGTTATTAAGCCCAGGTCGAAACGTGAAGAACAGTGACATGCATTTACTGGATATGGTAATATTAACCTTAAACACTTTAACTAAGTATAGATATAGTTATTTTATATTTTTAAAATATTGCCTACTTTAAAATTGTCATATTGAGAGATCTATTTCTAACTTTCAGCGGTATAATAGTAATAATGAAATTTGAAAACCCAAACTTAAAATAACTTATGAGGGAGAGATTTGGGACAATTCCCACCAAAAAATCATATGCAAGTTCAAAGCAAATGGAACAGTATTATGACAATGTTCATCTATTCATCTGTTTGGTTTCTTGGGAGGATGTCTTTTCTTTGAGCCAAAAATAACAAGGACATGATTATCACAGGCATATCCAGAGTGAATATGGTACCTTTTACTTATTTTAATGCACTGTTATTAATTTGAATCCTGTGATGGAGGCTTTTATTTTCTTAAAAGCATTTCTCTTTCTGATATCTCCTCCTTGATTACCTGTCCTTAGCAAAGTATATGTATTGTGGGAGTGCTATTTATTTCAGGAATACCCTTAAAGATCAATATATATTTAAGAGCTGGTATTTGATATAGAAATAGCAATCATCCTAACTTTTAAACAGGAACACTTTCTAATATTGCAGTTAATGAAAACATTTACTTTGCAATTTAGAAATGGTCATCTTAGAGTAAGCATAAAACCTTTTACTTCACTGCAGTTTTTATATTTAGTGATAACAAGTACTAAATTTTTTTTTCAGCTGTGTTTTTCAAATGTCAGATAAATGTCACTAATTATGTCAATGTTTTCTTTATTTCATGGTGATGATCACGTTGGTATTCTAGTTGTACTGGATGTTTCAGTCAGCCTTTTTGAACTTCAAACTTATGTGCAAGCATTGTGTGAAGTGCTGGGGTTATAGATAAGGTAGAACACAGCTCTCACCATCTGTGGGTCCATAGTCTTATGACAGAGCAGACCTTATGAGTCTGTAACTATCGCAGTGGGTTAAGTGCTTTCACTGAGTTGGTTCAGTGAGCCACAGAAATTTAGAGGAAGAACCCCATGGATAGGTCAGGTGGGGACAGCCAGTTATAGCGAACATGCAAACAAATGAGCTATTGATTCATCTCTCCTTCATCCCCTTTACAGCACAACAGTAATGCAAGTGCTTCTACCTAAGGCAATCCAGAACATTTCAAGCCCTGAAAATTCGATGAGGAGATCAAGGACATTAAATACTTAGATGCTTCTAGATCTTAACTAGTCATGGTCTTTCACAGTTTAAGAGATTAAGATGAATCACTGGCAGAGATTTTTCCATGAACTTAAGTTCACATTATAGAATTATAGCCTGGCATGAACTCCTGAGGCCCCTTGTGTGTTTCATTGTCGTGCAGTCTCCACCTTTAAGAGTCCATGTTGAAATTAAAGGGCTTGTCAGCATTAAAGCTCCTGGAAAGAGAAGTGGGCCGACCTATACAACCAAAATTGGCCAGGTGGGAGGGCTAGCATTTGCAGTTATCAACAGTTGTGACTTACTACCCAGTGCTGTTAATCCTCATACCGTCTTAATACATGATTATTGAGCTTTGACTAGACTATGCCTAATAAAAAGGAACTTGTTACTTTATAATGAAGATTATGAGACAGTGCTGGTTATTCCAAAGTTATTTTTTTGTGATCACCTGATATTGTATTCCTTGTAACTTAGCTTTGATCTGTATTATTTCTTCCCTATAGTGCAAGACTTAGATACTTCTCTGTCTTCTATGACATGTCCAAATATGTGAACACTTTTGAAAACAAATTTCACCTTCTTACATATTACTCTGACAAACTTTGAAAGTTTTGCCTCTTTCTTACCTTCTTTCCTCCTTCTCTTTCCTTCCCCTTTCCCTTCTTATCTTCCTCCCTGTCTCTTCCCTGCCTTTCTCTTTCCTCTTTCCCTCCATTCCTGCTTCCCGATATTTGCCTTTGTTTTTTTGACTGTGTGACTAATTATTTTAAAGGATTTAAAAATGTTCTTCATTTCTCTCAGCATTTAGCAATTTCCTCATACTCTGCTGTTCTTGATCTATTTTACCTGACATATAATTTCTGTTATCTCCACATATTTAGCTTCACTTTATTTATGTTTAAAATTTTATTCAATTTACTGAGGTGACATTGATTAATAAAATTATATAGGTTTCAGGGGTACATTTATATAATGCATCACCTGTATATTGTATTGTGTTCACCACCCCAAGGCAAGTCTCCTTCCAGCATCTAATTGTATTTTATACTAGTGGCCTGGTGCATGAAATTCATGCACAGGGGAGGGGTGGGAAATTCCTCAGCCCAGTCTACACCCTCTCTAATCTGGGACCCCTCGAAGGATGTTCTACTGCCAGTTTACAGGGATTGGGCCTAAACTGGCAGTTGGACATCCCTCTCACAATCCAGGACTGCTGGCTCCAGCCACTCACCTGCCTGCCTGCCTGATTGCCCCTAACCATTCTGCCTACCAGCCTGCTCGCCCCTACCTGCCTCTTGCCACCCAAATATACCCGCTGCCAGCCTGATCACCTCCTGCTGGCCTGTTCACCCCCAACTACCCGCCCCCTGCTGGCCTGCTCACTCCAACCTTCCCTCCCTCCTGGCCTGCCCACCCCTAACTGACCCCCTGCTGGTGTTCTCACTCCAAACTTCCCTTCTCCCGCCCGCTGTTCTGATCACCTCCAACTGATCCCCACTGATGGCCTGCTCACCCCCAACTGGCCCCTCTGCTGGTCTGCTTACCCCCAAACGGACCCTGCCATCCCATCCTGGCTTTATCACACCCCAGTGACCCAAGGTGCCAGCCACTCCTTGTTTTTTGTTTTTTGTTTTCAGTGCCTCCTTGAACAGAGGCCAGGACTGGTTGGAAGCAAATATCTAGGATTTACTTATCTTCTATAATTGAAACTTTGCAGCCTCAAGTGGAGGCCAGGGCTGGCCAGGGTGGGCGGGAAGCTTGACTTCCTCCATTGCTGGGGCAACCCAAGCCTCCTGGTTGCTCCAACTCCATGGTTGCTGCCATCTTGGTTGAATTAGTTTGCATACTGGCTCCTGATTGGGTGGTGGGTGTGTCTTGGCATAGTAGAGTGATGGTTAATTTGCATGTTTCTCTTTTATTAGTATAGATTAATGTTTTTTTAATTTAATAAATTTTTATTGTTCAGATTATTATAATTGTTCCTCTTTTTCCCCCCATAGTTCTCCTCCACCCGGCTCCCACCCCACTCTCTGCCCTTACCTTCGCCCGACTGTCCTCATCCATAGGTGTATGATTTTTTGTCCAGTCTCTTCCCACGCCCCCCTCCTCCTTTTCCCCCTGAGAATTGTCAGTCCACTCCCTTTTATGCCCCTGAATCTATTATATTCACCAGTTTATTCTGTTCATCAGATTTTTTATTCACTTGATTTTTATATTCACTTATTGATAGATATGTATTTGTTCATAATTTTTATCTTTACCTTTTTCTTCTTCTTCCTCTTCTTAAAGAATAACTTTCAGCATTTCATATAATACTGGTTTGGTGTTGATGACTCCTTTCACTTCTTATCTGTGAAGCTCTTTATCTGCCCTTCGTTCTGAATGATAGCTTTGCTGGTAGAGTATTCTTGGTTGTAGATTCATGCTATTTATCACTTTAAATATTTCTTGCCACTCCCATCTGGCCTGCATAATTTCTGTTGAGAAATCAGCTGATAATCGTATGGGTGCTCCCTTGTAGGTAATTAACTGTTTTCTCTTGCTGCTTTTAATATTCTCTCTTTGTCTTTTGCTCTTGGTATTTTAATTATGATGTGTCTTGGTGTGGTCCTCTTTGGGTTCCTTTTATATGGGGTTCTGTGTGCTTCCTGGACTTGTAAGTCTATTTCTTTTACCAGATGTGGGAAGTTTTCAGTCATTATTTCTTCAAATAGGTTTTCAGTATCTTGTTCTCTCTCTTCTTCTGGCACTCCTATAATTCTGATATTGGTACACTTGAAGTTGTCCCTGAGGCTTCTCACACTATCTTCATATTTTTGGATTCTTTTTCAGTTGACTGTTTTCTGCTTCTTTGTATTTCAAATCTTTGGCTTGATTCTTGTGTTCCTCTAGTCTGCTTTTAGGTCTCTGTATAATATTTTTTGTTTCAGTCAGTGTATGTTTAATTTATAGTTGGTTCTTTTTCATCTCCTCTTGGGTCTCTCTAAATTTATCCGTCTTTTCTAGAAAATTCTTGAAAACCTTATACCCATGGTTTTGAACTCTATATCCAGTCATTTGTTTTTCTCCATTTCTTTCTTTTGTGATCTGTTTCTTTGTCACCGCATTTTTGCTGCTTCCCTGAGTTGGTAGAGTAGCTTTGTGTGCTAGATGTCTTATATTGCCCAGTAGCTTTGCCTCCCCAGTAACCTGAGGTGGACACTCTTGGTGCACCCCTTTGTGGGTTGTGTGTACAGCCTTGTTGTAGTTAAGTCTTCATTGTTGTTGGTATCACTGGGGGACATTGACCTCCAGGCCAATTGGCTCTGAGGTTCAGCTGTGTCTATGCTGGGAGAACTTCTGTGCTGGAGACAGCCTTATGATACAAAACTTGCAAAATTGCAAAAGTCTCTGTGCTCGGCTTGGATGGGGTGGAGTCTTAGGGTGGAGCAGACAGCTTTGGCTTCCTCTCAGCCCTGCCCTATGAGGCCCCTGGGTCTCAATGTACCTTGGTAATCACTGCAGCCCTCTTTGCGCGCATGCTTCCAGACCTCTGCCTTTTGCTCTCCCCTGAGTTTCCATGCGCTCCGGGGACTTGTATGAGTCTGGGTCCCCAGGGTCTTGCTCGAAACTGGGGTTCAGTGCAGTCGGAACTGGAGTTCAGTACAGTCAGGAGGTTCCATCTTCCTCTTGCTAGACAAAGCCAGTGGCACAATCAGTAGTCAGTTATCTCTGCGCACACTCATGCGCACTCCTCCAGACCTCTACCTTCTGCAGCTTTCCTGAGTTTCCTTGCAATCCTCCCTTTTTTTGACTGTCCAGACTCCCCATGTATGAGTCTCACCTGGAACTGGGGTTCAGTGCAGTAGGAACTGGGGTTCAGTTTCCATCTCCCTCCCGCTAGAGGAAGCCAGCCAGACACTCCACCTCCTGTCCTTTCCGTGCACACATCTCCATACCTCATCTTTTTGCAGCTCCTCTGAATCTCCGTGAGCCCCTCTCTTTCTTTCTAGTTGTAGAATTTCCACTCAGCCAGCTTTCCTGTAGTTCTGGATGATGTCCTTTTTGTCTTTTAGCTGTAGTTTTGAAATTGTTGTGTGAGGCAGCAGTTTAGGTGTTCACTTATGCCGCCATCTTGGTTTTCTCCTAGATTAGTGTTGATGTGACCTGGCATCACCTGACTTCTTACCAAATCTTTTAGCTCTACTTTTACTGTACACTTTCCTTTTATTTGTTAATTTAAGGAAAGAATTTTATTGGTCTAGCTCAGTGTTCAGCAAACTCATTTGTCAGCAGAGCCAAATATCAACAGTACAATGATTGAAATTTCTTTTGAGAGCCAAAATTTTTAAACTTAAACTATATAGATAGGTACATTGTTATTAACTTAATTAAGATACTCCTAAACTGGCCTTTGCTAAAAACACAAGGGGCCAAAGAACCACATGTGGCTCGTTACCCATAGTTTGCAACCACAGATCTATCTCTTCTTTTTAGACTCAAGCATAGTATGGTTCTTGTCCACAGGTGGATTGTGTTTTTTTGGGGGGTTGGGATTAGATGCTCATAGTTGAGGGTCTAATTAGAGGGTAGGGAGAGAGGATAAAGGAGAAAGAAGAGGGTGGAGATGGGAAGAGGGAGAATATGAATATGTGAGTATTGGAAGTACTGAGTGAGTTTCCTTTACATGACCTTGAGTGTATTTCATTGAATGTGGTCTTTGCACTAAATCTAAGCAGTTCGATTAGTGAAATATCACCAATCACCAGAAAAATATACCAAATGACTGAAACAATTTTATAGGGATTTAGAGAAGCATATGTAGAAGAGGGGTAATTTTGTAAACAAAGTTTTCTCTTTTTTTGTCTGATCCTTTGAAGCCTCTCTGTTCATAATAGGAAATTGGTACAGAACATTGAAGGTATTGTAAATAATATTCCTTTTTGCATATGCACATGTTGGTGTTTTGTGTGCCGTTTTCCCATGGAACAACCTTTACCACCCCTAGCCCTTAGCCCTTTCCACACAACTATATGTATGTGATCTTGCTCTCAGTATAGAGAGTTGCTGGTTCTGTAGTGGCTAGGTAAAAGTCTTAAAGAGTGGAGGAAATGAAGAGGAAGGGGAGAGGAGAGAGGAAGAAGGAGGGAGTGAGAGTAAGGGTGGAGGGTGATAGTAAGCTTCCATGTTGATTATAAATCAACTAGAGCCCCAGTGCATGAAAATTTGTGCACTTGGTGAGGGGGGGTGTCCCTCAGCCCCGCCTGCGCTCTCTTGCAGTCTCGGAGCCCTCGGGAAATATCTGACTGATGGTTTAGGAGGCAACAACTGGCTGGTGAGTGGCCAGCCCCGCCACAGACAGTCGCTGCCCCCTGGTCTCTGTCTCCTCTCTTTGCCTGCTGACACTTGCCTTGGCTGGCCTGGCACTGCCCACTTGCTGGCCCTGCCCCCTGCCAACCTAACATTCTACCATTCAGTCAAATTGCATATTAGGCTTTTATTATATTAGGATATTGGTCTCCTACTATTGACTTGTAATTTTAAGAAAGTGTATATGTATATGACATATATAGCAGGAAAGTATTCACTTTGAAGGTATTGATTTTGACAAAATAAATTAATATTTTAAGAATATATTAAAAATGAAAGTATTGGAGGAAAATACTCTCTTGTGATTAGCTATAAAGTTAATTTAACTGTCTTCAGTGAGATCTGTTCTATAGTTTTCATAGCAACTACATACATCCTTGTATGAGTATATGAGATTTTGATAGCAGCCTAAGATAAAGTTAAGTATAAATTCTTAGCAATATTACGTTTTTGTGATCAACATGAACTCTTTTATTTGAAGGGGTATGTGTCTTTATTTTTTATTTTATTTAAATTTTTTTTTTTATTGATTTTGGAAAGGAAGGGAGAGGGAGAAAGAGATAGAAGCATCAAGATGAGAGAGAATCATTGATTGGTTGATTCCTGCATGCCCACATTGGGGGTTGAGCCTGCAGCTGCAGCATGTGCCCTGATCAGGAATTGAACCTTCACCTCCTGATTCATAGGTCAACACCCAACCACTGAGCCATGTCAGCTGAGACAAAAGGTGCATGTCTTTAAAAGAAACTCTATTTGAAGAAAGCTGTAGGAGAATTTTATATTCAAAGAAATGTTTTTGTAGGGTGAAAAAATTTATAGAGAAAATAAACCCCCCTTTTGCTTGTAAATCCAAATATTATTAAATTGGATTGTTTAAAGTAAGACACATTTATTAATTAAAATGGTGATTTTCTTGATGTATATATTTCTGTTTGGACTTTCACAGGAATCCATGGGAAAGAGCTATGATGGGAGGGCTTATGTTATCACTGGCATGTGGAACCCCAATGCACCTATATTTCTGGCACTTAATGAAGAAACCCCAAAAGGTGAATTTTCTTAAAAGCTTCCTTATTATTTGCTTAAAATTTTACATTATGGACAATGTTGTTTTGCCATGTTTTAAAAAAATATATTTGGTGCTCATTTAAAATGGAGTATTTTTTCATTAATAGATTTTACTATAAAATTTAGCCCAGACTTGTGTTATGCACAATAAACATATCTGTTAATAGTTTTCTTACTATTCATTTTGCAGTTCTACATCCAACACTATTTCTTTAGCATAAGGAGAATGGTCTATTGCAGGGAAAATAATAGCCTAAGTTAATGTGTGTTAATGCATTAAAACATGCTAAATCTTACGTGGTTTCACATGATAACTACACGTATATAATTAATTGACGCTGAACACTTGTATTGAGGATCAATAGAAAATAATACTTAGGTTCAGTGTGAATTTTAAGAAGATTGTTTTTTACATAATACTATTTAGAATGGTGCTCTAAGTTTTGTGAGAAATCAATTTGTATCTCCTGTCAGTCCTTCAAATTTTCTTTTTTTAAAATGTTTTTATTGATTTTAGAGAGAGAGGAAGGAAGAAGGAGAGAAAGAAATATCAATGTGAGAGAGAACCATCTATTGGCTGCCTCCTGCATGTCCCCTACTGGGGATTGAGCCTGCAACCATGTGCATGTGCCCTTATTGGAATTGAATTAGTAACCTTTTGGTGCATGGGATGATGCTCAATTAAGTGAGCCATACCAGCCAGGGACGAATTTTCTTTTAAAAAATTAATTTTTATTTTTTAGTTATAATTGACATACAATATTATATTAGGAGTTATTCTTTTTTAGAGCTTAAAGTTTCCTTTTCTATTTTACCCATCTATTGGGGGAAAATCTCCACTATTCAAAAGAATTCTCCCTAGAGATACATGAATTAATTTTATAGATTATGTAGAAAAGTATTTGTGCTTTGTGTTTTATTATTTTTATTTTTTGTTAATCTTCACCTGAGTATATTTTTTTCCATTGATTTTTAGAGATAGTGGAGGGATAGGGGAGGGAAGGAGAAAAAAAGGGAGGAAGGAAGAAACAGAGAGAGACAGAGAGTGAGAAAGAAATTTATTGCCTCTTGCATGTGCCCCCACCGAGGCAGGGATAGAACCTGGAACCCAGGTACATGCCCTTGACCAGGAATCAAACCCGCAACCCTTTGGTGCACATATGACACTCTAACCAATGAGCAACACTAGCTAAGGCTGTGCTTTGTGTTTTATATGACATTATAGAGTGATTTAATTTGGAGGTAAAATGACGGAAGAATATGAATGAAATTATGAAAGTAAATTCTAAAATTCTGTGTATTTTTGATAAGCATTTTAACTTTAGAAATATAACTTACAATTTTTTTCCAGTCTTTTGACCTTAGGAAGCTTAGATCTTAGTAATGTATAGCAAGGATATCATTTATGACAAACACTTTTTTCCTTGTTATTTACCTTTTCATTTTGTTTAAGATGACTAGTGTTGAACAGAATTCATAAATGGTATATAGTCACATTGGTCATTTTTCCCCACTGTGTTTATTTTTATTCCTACTTTTTCGAGGTATCTGTCAATTACCTGGTTTTTTTTTTTTGCTCCTCCATTATCTGCTTTCAAACTAACATTAATTACCTCATGAATTATAATCTTACACTAAATTCTTTACTGTCATTCAAACAATAATTTTTATTAAGAAAACAATGGATTTTTTTAATCTTTGTCTTACATTTTGTTTGTAACCACAGTAGATTTTTGGTTCAACACAGGAGCATTAGTGAATATTGATATGAAAGCATAATATATTAATGAAGAACATTAAAATGCTAATTATTCTCAAATTTCTTTAAAGAGCCTTTTCCAGTCCCATAAATTGCATGTATTTTATCACACAGCAAGCTATTTCATATTGAGGGCTAAAAAGGGAGAAAAAATAATGATTATATAAAATTTAGCTTTTCATATATTAAGAATAAATAATTTTTACTACCAGTTTTTTATTGCTGGAGATAAACTTATAAATACCAGCATATTAACTTCTTTCTTATTATCATTCAGAAAGAAACCACAAAATGATAAAAATAAGCCAGTTGATAATTTTGAAGAATAAAATATCTGAATTTCAAAAAAGTAAAGCAGTTTTTAATCTGTTTTTAATATAACACATAGTTCAGTTTCATTTTGTATTTTAATACACATTGAATCCTCAAATAAAAGACAATATATTTTAAAATTTATGTTTTGTTAAAATAAACTTCATGTAATACTGAATTATAATAATCTTCTGATCCAAAAGATAATGTATCTTAAATTTAAAATTATTACATATATAAATCCAAATGTTGACCTGATTGCTAAAATTTTCATATGGTTTCCTTGATATTATAAATTATTGAGGAGGGAGATTCACGAATTACAGTTTGATTTTTACAGAAGAAGTTGAGGCCTGGGAAGAGGAAATATCTTGGATATTTTCACTATACCAAGTTGTGTATTATAGTCTGTGTTTTGTATTATTCTCTTTACCTCTCTACATTGTTTCCTTAGACTTTAAGGTCTTCTAGGTCAAGTACAATAATATCTAGAGAATCCTACTTTCTCTCGAATTGGCAGCAGAATGCATGTGAGAATGTAATGCAATATTTGAGTTTGATGATATTAATAGACCTGTGGTTGATGAGTATAATTGTTGTAAAATGTTTTTAAAAGCACAATGTGAATGTTTCTTTTAGTGAGCTTGGCCATTTGATCCTCCCTCTAACTCAGAACTAAAAGTAGTGGGCACAGGAAATTGGAAAAATGTTTTTAAAGTAATGAAGAAATGACAAAATGGTATGGAGTAACCAAGCCACATACTCAAAAGCCCAGTAGGGCAAATGAAATAAAGTGAAATCCATATTTCAACCTATCATGAAATTGTAGAAAACCAGTAGCCAGTGGCCTGGAAGATTCTACATTCAAATTAAAGGAAGGCCATGGCCGCGTAAACATTTTAAATAGTAACTGAAATTTTGACTGTAATACCATACTGTTGTTCTGAAAAAGGACTCAGGTACATACAATATATATGAAAAGCACAGTGATTTTCCTGGGGGTCAATATATTTTATGGACTATGAGGAAGGTAACAGATATCTAGGGAGTTCTCTTAAAGCATATAATGTTGAAGTACAGTGGTACCTCGAGATACGAGTTTAATTCATTCCATAACCTTGAGGCATGGGAAACTATGAGACACTCGAGTCGCAGTAAACTGGTGGGTCGTGTGCAGCCAGCCGATCCGAGCGATTACTCCTATCTCAAACGTTGCTCGTATTTCAAAGTAAAAATCGCTCGCTCGAAGGCTTGTATCTCAGAAATCTCGTATGTTAGGGCACTCGTATCTCGAGGTACCACTGTATTCTTTTCAATAGCATCTTCCTATGCACATTTAATATAGTGAAGTTCGAGCAGCTCTTCTGACTTGATGATCTTTCCCAAGCAACTAAACAAACGTAATTTCTAGTATCTCTTTTTATGAAATGAAAGAGCAGGCCTCTGTGATTTTTCCAGAGTTTTTTCTGGGAAATCTGAAAGATAGTTTTAGTGTAAAAGACATCCTAAAGACTTTTATTTATACAGTAGTAAGACCTGATTTGGGGAAATAAATATTAAAGTTGTCAGAGAAGATTTGGACAACTGATTAAAATAGGATTCTGTGTGGTGAGAAATATATTTGGAATACTTGGTTTCCTACTTAATCAAACTGACATGAAAATCTTTAAAATTAAACATAGAAGGTAATGTGAGAGTAAGTGAGGAAACTGTTTTCTTAAATAATCAAGGAATAATAAAGCCAGCATAAAACACAGAAAATTTCTGCTGCAGATAAACGAGTGTACATGACTGTGGCAGTGGATATGGTAGTCACGGAGGTGGTGGAGCCTGTGCGCTTTCTCCTGGAGACAGTAGTGCGTGTATACCCTGCAAATGAGCGATTCTGGTATTTCAGCAGAAAGACTTTCACGGAGACTTTCTTCATGAGGTTGAAACAGGTAGGACCTTTTTGTTCTCCTCATGAAATAACATATTTTTTTTTCTATCATTCTTTTTAAATGTCAAGATAGTTTCTTAAATAGCAATAAAAAGCCATAAAATTTCTGTAATTAAATGATGTTTAGAGTCAACCAATGGATTATTTGAAAAACCCACATCTAGGTAATATAAGTTAAAAAAAAAAGCTAGTGTAATAATTATGTACTTTATCCCCTAGAAACCTGTAATGTGCACCTGTAAAGCATCAATATATTTAATAGAAATATTGATTCTGTATTTAAAACAACTTTTCTTTATTTTATATATAATAATTAAAACCCAAAAGACAGGGCACAGAAATATTATACGTTTGTAAAGTTATAATGAATAAATATTCAAGTAATACCTGATTACTTTTCATAATTATTTCTATCTATAATATTATATAAATATAGGGTGGGGCAAACATAGGTTTATAGTAGTAAGTATGCAAAATGAACATAGGTTTATTTTTGTGTTATTATTTATTATTATTTTATTTTCCATATCATCAACTATGTTTGCCCTACCCTGTATATTGTTTGATTTACTAGAAAGATTATAAAGTTATTTTAATATTAAATGGACAAAAAGGTTTCCAAGACATTTTTAAATTAGACAGTGTTAGTAGGAGTTGTGCCCGCAAGCAAGGCACATGTCCCCGACTGGAATCAAACCTGGGAACTTTCAGTCCGCAGGCCCTTTCAGTCCACAGGCCGACGCTCTATCCCCTGAGCCAAACCGGTCTCTGCCATATAATTTTTATTTTATAGTGAAGGAAGAAGGTAACCATTGCCAGTCATTCATTCCACTGATATTTATTGAGTACCTATGTGTCAGGCACTGTACTCTTTCTGGTTGAAAATCAGCATAGTCCCTGTCTTTAAGGTGCATACTGTCTAGTAGACAGGCTAGCCATTAAACAAATGATTATGATAAATGTGTAATTACCAGTGGTGAGTGAAGTGAAGGAAGAACAGGATATGAGAATCAAAACATAGGGAACTCAGGTTAAATTCTTTGTAGAAGTGAAAGGATCTAAGTTTGATGGGGGTTAGCAAAGAGTAGGAGGAAAAGCTCGATTGGCAGAGAAAAAAGGATGCCCCTACACCTTTAGGTGGGAGAGAATTTAAAGATTCCCAGAGTTGAATGAGGCCAAAGTGGCTGGAATGTATTGACATACTAAGTGTGAGATAAGGTTAGAAGCAGTTTATCTTGGGTTTTGTAGGCCATGCTTGATTAGTGAATTGGCACTTTCATTAGTTTTTCCTTCTTAAATAACCCCATATATAATGTAAACCAATATATATATATTATATATATATATTGTAGAAACTATTTATTTCCATGAATTAGTTGAGGGATGTTATGGTATCTCTTTACCTCAATGTGAGATAGTAAGTCCTAATGTTGTGATATCTCTTTACCTCAATGTGAGATAGTAAGTCCTAA
>JAAGEH010000042.1:25832147-25853313 GCA_011751065.1 Lasiurus cinereus | reverse complement strand
TAATGTTGTGATATCTCTTTACCTCAATGTGAGATAGTAAGTCCTAAGAATCTAGCAACATTCGCTTACCTGCCTGTCCTAGAATCTGTGGTGTCTCGGTTTTTATGATAAAAAAGATTGAGTTCTTCCAAAATGGTCATCAGATTTCATTGTATTGATTAACACAATGCTATAAGAACCATACATTTAGAATACCATGTAAAGAACAAAGTACTTCCAAATTTTTTCAAGCATGGCATGCTGCTTTTCATTACAGTGCTTTTAAAATATATATATTTTTTATTGATTTTAGAGAAGAAGGGAGGAGAGATAAAATATCAATTATGATGAAAATCATTGATTGGCTGCCTCTTGCACATCCCCTACTGGGGATTGAGCCTGCAACCCAGGCATGTGTCCTTAATCAGAATTGAATGGGACCCTTCAGTCCCGAGATCGATTATCCACTGAGCCAGACAAACCGTCTGGGGCTTATTTCAGCGCTTTTTAGTGGACCATTGAAATACAGTGTTTCCTTCACATTTCTCATATTGAAACACATGTTTATCTCTTTCTCAGACTGAGGGAAAAGGTCACACCAGTGCTGGAGATGCAATCTATGAGGTGGTGAGTCTACAGAGAGAGTCTGAAAAGGAGGAACCTGTCACTCCTACTAGTGGAGGGGGGCCAATGTCACCCCAGGAGGATGAAGCAGAAGAGGGTAAGAAGGGACACTTACTCAGTTGCTTTTCTTTATGTAGCTGCTTTATGTGTGTGTATCTCCTAGTCTCTGCCCTTCTCAGGCTAGATTCTGCTAGATGCAAAGAGAATTTGGTTCATTGGGTTTCTTGGTTGTATAGTCCTCATTGCCACTTATGCAACTGCTTAAATTTGACAGCCCCGCTTTGCTGTTTTGCTTCCTATTTTATTTGAAGTAGTTTTAAAGTGTTTAATGAGAAGTTTCAAATTCTCTCAAGTGCTATTAGAATTTCAGTGAAATGTTATGTCCTACTTCTCATGAGGCATTATTCACTTCTGACTTTTTTGTTGTTGCTTTATATAACACTTACCACTCACTTTTTTTTGAAATAGTGTGATATCTGCTGTTTTCTACCTGGATGCTGCTGAACCTCCAGCATAAGAGTCATCCTTATTTGGCTCTGTGCTCAGTAATCTTTTTATAGAAACTAGAGCTTAATGACAGATCTTTACTTTAAGCCCATATATTATCTGCAAATAGGGTAGAGTTTATTAAAAATAAATTTCTGGCTGAGACCGGTTTGGCTCAGTGGATAGAATGTCGGCCTGCGGACTGAAAGGTCCTGGGTTTGATTCCGGTTGGGGGCATGTACCTTGGTCGCAGGCACATCTCCAGTGTGGGGCGTGCAGGAGGCAGCTGATCGATGTCTCTCTCTCTCATCGATGTTTCTAAATCTCCCTCTCCCTTCTTCTCTGTAAAAAATCAATAAAATATATTAAAAAAATAAATTTCTGAATTTATCTCATTTTGAATAAAGCATCTTAAAATTCTCAGTCTTTCTATCTAGGAAACCATTTCTCTTTCTTGAATTGCCATAAAAATAATAGTTATTTTTAGCTAATATTTATTGAGTGCTTATATATACTAGACATTATTCTAAGTGTTTCATTAAAAAACTTTAAGAAAATATAGTTTATGTACTATGGAATATAACTGTTTATAGTGTATATAGTTCATTGAATTTTTACAAATGGTATATCACCAGCAGAATCTATACTAATGAAAGGGTAATATGCTAATTAGACGGAATAGACCGGATATCTTCTGGATGTCCTTCCAGTCAAAGCTACGGTGGCGGGGGCCAAGGCAGAGGTAGTTAGGGGCAATCAAACAGGCAGGCAGAACTTTTAGGGGCGATTAGGCTGGGAGGAAAGAGCAGTTAGGGGCAATCGGTTCGGCAGGCAGAGGTGGTTAGGGGCGATCAGGCAGGCAGGCAAGGCAGATAGGGATGATCAGGCAGGAAGGCAGAGGCAGTTAGGAGCGATCAGGCAGGCAGGGGAAAGCAGTTGGACATCCCCAAAGGGTCCCGGATTGGAGATGGTGCAGGCTGGGCTGAGGGATCCCCTCTCCCCCGTATAGTCATAATATGAAACTTTTCCATCACACAAAAAGCTTCCCTTATACCATTTAGAGTCCATCCTTTCCCCTCATCTGTGATCCCTGAGCATTGTGATCTGTTTTCTGTCACTATGTTTACTATTTCTACAATTTCATGTAGAAGAAATCATGTAGTACATTTTTTTTGTATATGGTATCTTTACATAGCATAGTACTTTTGAGATTTATCTATGTTGTGTCAGTATTTGGTTCCTTTTTACTACTGAATAGTAACCTATTGTAAAGATATATCATAGTTTGTTTAACTATCTAGTCACCAGTTAATGACCATTGGGTTGTTTTTAGCTATTGGCTATTAGGAATAAAGCTGCTATAAATATTTGAGTACAAGTCTTTGGTGAATATATGCTTTCATTTGTTTTGGGTAAAAACCTAGCAGTGGAATGGCTAGGTTTTATGGTAAGTGTATACTTAACTTTATACTAAACTGTATTTCAAAGTAACTGTACCATTTTCCATCCTTATCAACAACATATGAGTCAGTTGCTCCATATCAGCATTTGGAATTGTTAATTAAAAATTTTTTAGCCATTATGGTGGGTGCATAGTGGTATTTTGTGGTATTAGTTTGCATTTCCCTCATCACTAATGGTGTTGTCCATCTTTTCATATAATACCAGAGGTCTGATGTACGAAATTTGTGCATAGAGAGGGTCCCTACGCCTAGCTGGTGATGAGGGCTGGCCAGGGTCTTCCTTTCCATGGCTACTTGCTGCCGGCTGCTGGCCGGGGCCTTCCTTCATTCCGTGCTGCCTTCTGGTGGTCAGCGCATGTCATAGCGAGTGGTTGAACTCCCGGTCAGTTGAACTCTTGAGGGCACAATTTGCATATTTGCCTTTTTTAAAAAATTAAATCTTTATTATTCAGATTATTACATTTGTTTCTCTTTTTCCCCTCCATAGCACCCCTCCACCCAGCTCCCACCCCTCCCTCTGCCCTTAGCACCCTCCCATTGATCTCATCCATAGGTGTATGATTTTTGTCCAGTCTCTCCCTGTACACCCCTCACCCCTTCCCCCCTGAGAATTATCAGTCCACTCTCTTTCTGTGCTCCTGATTCTATTATATTCACCAGTTTATTCTGTTCATCAAATTTTTAATTCACTTAATTTTTAGATTCACTTGTTGATAGATATGTATTTGTTGTTCATAATTTTTTGTCTTTTACCTTTTCCTTCTTCCTCTTCTAAAAGTGTACCTTTCAGCATTTCATATAATACTGGTTTGGAGTTGATGAACTCCTTTAGCTTTTTCTTATCTGTGAAGCTCTTTATCTGCCCTTCAATTCTGAATGTTAGCTTTGCTGGATAGATTATTCTTGGTTGTAGGTTCTTGCTATTCATCACGTTGAATATTTCTTGCCACTCCCGTCTGGCCTGCATCGTTTCTGTTGAGAAATCAGCTGACAGTCGTATGGGTGCTCCCTTGTAGGTAATAAACTGTTTTTCTCTTGCTGCTTTTAATATTCTCTCTTTCTCTTTTGCTCTTGGCATTTTAATTATGATGTGTCTTGGTGTAGTCCTCTTTGGATTCCTTTTCTTTGGGGTTCTGTGTGCTTCCTGGACTTGTAAGTCTATTTCTTTTACCAGATGTGGGAAGTTTTCAGTCATTATTTCTTTAAACAGGTTTTCAGTATCTTGCTCTCTCTCTTCTTCTGGCACCCCCACAATTCTGATGTTGGTACGCTGAAAGCTGTCCCAGAGTCTCCTTACATTATGTTCACAGTTTTGGATTCTTTTCTCTTCTTGCTTTTCCAGTTGAATGTTGTCTGCTTCTTTATATTTCAAATTTTTGACTTGATTCTTGCCTTTCTCTAGTCTGCTGTTAGGACTCTGTATAATATTTTTTATTTCAGTCAGTGTATGTTTAATTTCTATTTGGTCCTTTATCATCCTTAGTAGGACCTTTTCCATCTCTAGTTGGCTCTTTTGTATCGCTAGTTGGTCCTTTTTCATCTCCTCTTGGGTCTCACTAAATTTATCGAATTTTTCTAGCATATTCTTGAAAAACCTTACAAGCGTGGTTTTGAACTCTATATCCAGTCGTTTTTTTTCCTCCATTTCTTTTGTTTGTGATCCCTTCCCTTGTTTCGGCATTTTCACTATGCCGGGGAAACTTCTGTGTTGGATTCAGCTTTATGATACCAGATGCAAAACCGAAGAAGCCTCTGTTGAGCTTGGGAGGGGTGGAGTCTCAGGGCTTAAGGGACCACCTTGCTTTCCAGTCGGCCCCGCCTCCACGGCCCCTGAGTCTCACGTGACTGGGTAATGGCTGGAGCTGTCCTTGTGCGTGCGCGCACCCGCAGTGCCTCTAACCACTGCCTTTCCAGCTCCCCTGAGCACTAGGACCACACGAGTCTAGGTCCCCAGGGTTTCGCCTGAAACAGGGGCTTAGTGGAGTCAGAAGTGGCACAGTTGGGAGGGTCTGTCTCCCGCCCACTTGCGAAAGCCAGCGGCACAATCAGCAGTCTGTCCTGTGCCCAGCACCGTCCGCGTGCGAGACCAGACTTGATCTTCTGCGACTCCCCTAAATTTCCGTGCACCTCTCCCTTTTCACAGTCCAAACTCCCACCGTATGAGTTTCGCTGGATCTGGGGTTTAGTGTCATAAAATAAGGGGTTCAGTGCCGTTGGGAGTCTCCGTTTCTCTCCCGCCAGAGAAAGCCAGCCAGGTACTCCGGCACCCGCACTCTCAGTGCGCGCGTCTCAGTACCTTGGCTTTTTGCAGCTCCTCTGGGTCTCCGTGAGCCCCTCTCTTTCCTTCTAGCTGTAGAACTTCCACTCAGCCAGCTTTGCTGTGGTTCTGGATGATGTCCGTTCTGTCTTTTAGTTGTAGTTTTGAAATTGTTGTGCGAGGCAGCAGTGTAGGTATTTACCTATGCCGCCATCTTGGATTCCTCCTCCCTTGCCTTTTATTATATAGGATTTGCCACTTGTATATTTTTTGGGGCAAGAGTCTATTAAAATCTGTTACTCATTTTTAAATTTGGCTACTGGTATTTATTTGTCTAAATTTTCAAAATCTCTTTATATGTATTGATAAAAAATCTTTTATTAGATATGTTTTGCAAATATTTTCTCCCATTCTTTAGTTGGCCTTTTCATTTTCTGAACAGTGTCTTTTGAAGAGCAAAAGTTTAATTTTTATGAAATCTATAATTTGTCAATATTTTCCTTTACGATTGTCTAGGATTTATTTAAATTTTTATGTATGGTTGGAGAGAGGTAGAGGTCAGAGTTCTTTTGTTTTTGGCTTAAAAAAGTAAAAAATTTATTATTTCTTACAGTGTCTGTGGGTCAGGAGTTAGGGCATGGCTTGTCTGGGCAATTTTGGCTAAGAGTTTCTTATGAAGAGTCAGATATAGTCTGAGTTTGTACTCATCTGAAGATTTTATTGGGTAGGGCTGAAAGCTTGGAGAAACTTCCAAGGGCTCATGCACATAGCTGCCAAAATGATGCTGGTGGTTGGTAAGAAACTTCTCTTCCTCTCCATATATGCCTCCCCATAGCAGCTGCTTGGATGTCCTCATGGAGTAATGGCTAGTTTCCCCTAGATGGCAATCCAAGAGACGAGCTAAGGTGGAAGCTGCAATGCTTTCAATGTCCTAGCCTTGGAGTCACACAACATCATTTCTCAGCATTCATTGATCACAGAGTTCAGCCCTTGCTTCCATGGTGTGACTCCAACTGTATTCTGTATAAGACTTCCAGGAACACCATTGTGATACACTTCATCCTAGCCAACATGAAGAGGAAAAGAGATCACACAGAGGAGAATTCCAGGCCAGACAAAAATTCTGTGCCCGTTATTTTCTGCTAATTTACAAGAACCACAGGGGTGGTTGGAGAATGTAATTGAGACATGTGCTCAGAACAAAGAATAATAAACAGGTGTGACAGGCATCTACCAGCAAGTTATTTAAACACAATATTTCAGGCAGTTTTTTTTTGCAAAACTGCCATTTCCTTTAAAAGTGAAAAATATATGGAACTAGAATTGGGAAAGACCCAAAATGATAAATGACAGGCACTTCTCAATAAGAATACGTTGTGCAGCTTAGTATTCCATAATTAAGCCTCTTATTATATTTTAGTAAAGACAGTTCTTCATAACTTAAAGAAGGATAGCTAACTAACATGGATTAAGTTCTTTTTGAAATATAATGATTAGCTATTAAGTAGACCTACTTACATATTTTACTCACATTAGCTCTGAGATATAACTATTATCATCTTTATATTTTGTGTGAGAAAGTAGATTAAAACTTTTAAAGTAAATCACTCAAGGTCATAGGGCTAAAAAGTATAATATAACTTGCAAAATCCAGGTAATTTTTTTTAAGGTTTCTCTACATTTTATTATTTATTTATTTTTAAATTTAATGTCTTTCCTGTGAAGATTATTGCAATTTTCCTCTTTCCCCCCCATAACTCCCCTCCACTCGGTTCTCACCCCACTCTCTGCCCTTACCTCCCCGCCCCATTGTCCTCATCCATAGGTGTACGATTTTTGTCCAGTCTTTCCCCATATCTCCCTCACCCCTTCTCCTTGAGAGTTGTCAGTCTACTCCCTTTCTATATCCCTGATTCTATTATATTCACCAGTTTATTCTGTTCATCATATTTTTTATTCACTTGATTTTTAGATTTACTTGTTGATAGATATGTATTTGTTGTACATAATTTTTATCTTTATCTTTACCTTTTTCTTCATCTTCCTCTTCTTAAAGAGTATCTTTCAGCATTTCATATAATACTGTTTTGGTGTTGAACTCCTTTAGCTTTTTCTTATCTGTGAAGCTCTTTATCTGCCCTTCAATTCTGAATGATAGCTTTGCTGGGTAGAGTAATCTTGGTTATAGGTTCTTGTTATTCATCACTTTGAATATTTCTTGCCACTCCCATCTGGCCTGCATAGTTTCTGTTGAGAAATCAGCTGACAATAGTATGGGTACTCCCTTGTAGGTTATTAACTGTTTTTCTCTTGCTTTTTTTAAAAAATATATATTTTATTGATTTTTTACAGAGAGGAAGGGAGAGGAATAGAGAGTTAGAAACATTGATGAGAGAGAGACATATATTAGCTGCCTCTTGCACGCCCCCCAACAAGGGATGTGCCCGCAACCAAGATACATGCCCCGGACCGGAATCGAACCCGGACCTTCAGTCCGCAGGCCTATGCTCTATCCACTGAGCCAAACTGGTTTCAGCTCTCTTGCTGCTTTTAATATTCTCTCTTTGTCTTTTTCTCTTTGTATTTTAATTATGATGTGTTTTGGTGTGATCTTCTTTGGATTCCTTTTATTTGGGGTTCTATGCGCTTCCTGGACTTGTAAGTCTATTTCTTTCACCAGGTGGGGGAAGTTTTCAGTCATTATTTCTTCAGATAGGTTTTCAGTATCTTGCTCTCTCTCTTCTTCTGGCACCCACATAATTCTGATGTTGGTATGCTTGAAGTTGTCCCAAAGGCTCCTTCAAATTTTTGGATTCTTTTTTCTTCTTGCTTTTTCAATTGAGTGTTTTCTGCTTCTTTGTATTTCAAATCTTTGGCTTGATTCTTGTGTTCCTCTAGTCTGCTTTTAGGTCTCTGTATAGTATTTTTTATATCAGTCAGTGTATATTTAATTTCTAGTTGATCCTTTTTCATCTCCTCTTGGTTCTCACTAAATTTATCAATCTTTTCTAGAAAATTCTTTTTTTAATATATTTTATTGATTTTTCACATAGAGGAAGGGAGAGGGATAGAGAGTTAGAAACATTGATGAGAGAGAGACATCGATCAGCCACCTCCTGCACACCCCACACTGGAGATGTGCCCGCCAGCAAGGTACATGCCCCCAACCGGAATCGAACCTGGGACCTTTCAGTCCGCAGGCTAATGCTCTATCCACTGAGCCAAACCGGTCTCGGCATAGAAAATTCTTGAAAAACCTTATAACCGTGGTTTTGAACTCTGTATCCAGTCATTTGTTTCACTCCATTTCTTTCCTTTGTGATCTGTTCTTTTGTCTCCATATTTTCACTGTTTCAATGAGCTGGTAGAGTAGCTTTTTGTGCGAGGTGTCTTATATGGCCCAGTAGCTTTGCCTCCCCAGTTACCTGAGGTGGACTCTGTTGGTGCACCCCTTTGTGGACTGTGTGTACAGCCTTGTTGTAGTTAAGTCTTGATTGTTGTTGGTATCACTGGGTGGAATTGACCTCCAATCCAATTGGCTGTGAGTATCAGCTGTGTCTGCACTGGGAGAACTTCTGTGCTGGAGTCAACCTTATGATACAGACTTGCAAAAATGCAAAAGCCTCTGTGCTCGGCTTGGATGGGGTGGAGTCTCAGGGCTGAGCAGACAGCCTTGGCTTCCTCTCAGCCCTGCCCTATGAAGCCCCAAGGTCTCAGTAATTGCAGCAGCCCTCTCTGTGCCAATGCCTGCATGCCTCCAGATCTCTGCCTTTCTCGTCTCCCCTGAGTTTCAGTGTGCTCCGGGGACCCGTATGAGTCTGGTTCTCCAGGTCTCATCCTAAACTGGGGTTCAGTGCAGTCAAAAGTGACGTTCAATGCAGTTGGGAGATTCTGTCTTCCTCCTGCTAGAGAAAGCCAGTGGCACAATCGAAGTCAGTCCTCTCTGCACACTTGTGTGCGCGCCCCCCCCAGACCATGCCTTTCCCGACTTCCCTGAGTTTTCGTGCACTCCTCCCTTTTACTGACAGTCCAGATTGCCCCCCATATGAGTCTCACCCAGTGCTGGGGTTCAGTGCAGTTGGAACTGGGTTCAGTGCAGTCAGGCATTTCCATCTCCCTCCCGCTAGAGGAAGCCAGCTAGGCATTCCACCCGCCCGTCCTCTCCATGCATGTGTCTCTGTACCTCAGCTTTTTGCAGCTCCTCTGAGTCTCTTTCCTTCTAGTTGTAGAATTTCCACTCAGCCAACTTTCCTGTGGTTCTAGATAATGTCCGTTCTGTATTTTAGCTGTAATTTTGAAATCATTGTGCGAGGCAGCAGTTTAGGTGTTCACTTATTCCGCCATCTTGGTTTCTCCCAGGTATTCTTATTTAAACCACTGAATTGGTATTACTTCACTCCTAATGTTTAAAAGGTGGTATTTTTAGTATTCCCTTTACAGACTACATATCTTGCTCTTACATGTTCTAAATCATGTTCTAGATCTCTCCAGAATTGAAGACTTTGAATAGAAGAATATATTATGAAAATATAAGATGAGACCAAACAGTATTGTTTTATGTGAAAGCATTTTTGAAGAGTAATTTCAAGCAATGGGTAAACAGTGCATTAAAAAATAACTTTAGGTTTAGTTTTTAAATGATGCCAGCTGGAAGCCACTTATACTTCTTTTTTTAAAATTTAAATTCTTTATTGTTGAAAGCATTACATATGTCTCCTTTTCCTTCATCCTGCTACTGTCTGTGTCCATTGATTATGCTTACATGCATACATACAGGTCCTTTGGTTGATCTTTTACCACTCCCCTGCCTTCTCTCTGAAACTTGACAGTTTGTTTGATGCTTCCTATGTCTCTGGATCTATTTTTGTTCATCAGTTTATGTTCATTATATCCCACAAATGTGTAAGACCATGTGATATTTATCTTTCTCTGACCGCTTATTTCACTTAGCATAATGCTTTCCAGATTCATCCATGCTGTTGCAAATGGTACTCGTTCTTTTTTATAGCAGCATAGTATTCCATTGTGTAGATGTATCACAGTTTTTTAATCCACTCATTTGCTGATGGGCACTTAGGCTGTCTCCAAATCTTAGCTATTGTGAATTGTGCTGTTATGAACATAGGAGTGCATATATTCTTTCTGTTGGTGTTTCTGATTTCTTGGGATATATTCCTAGAAGTGAGATTACTGGGTTAAATGGGCATTCTATTCATACTTCTTTAAAGATCAGGTTATAGGAAATCTATTGGAAGCCTTAATAATCTCTTCAAAGGATGTCTTTCAGCCCTGGCAGGTGTAGCCAAGTGGTTAGTGTTAGTTCATGCACTGAAGTGTCTCTGATTTGATTTTGATTCTGAGTCAAGGACCCATAATTGGGTTGCAGGTTCGCTCCTGCCTCTGGTTGGGGCGTGTGCAGGAGGTTACTAGTCCATGTGTCTCTCACATTGATGTCTCTCTCCCCGCCTTTTCCTTCATTGGAAAGGTCATCATTTTTAGTCTTAGCCGAGAGCTGAATTTGAATCAAACTTCATTTTTGACATAGCCATTTTGACATTTTTTGGACATAGTTGTATCAAAATAGCTACCTCTAAATGTAAGAAATGAGGGAAGAGGAGATAGATTTGAAAATATTCTGGAGGTAAAAAATCAGTAGTTTTATGGATTAATTGGATGTCCTGGGCTGCAGAAGAGAAGGGAGGAAAAAGAATCCAAGGTTATATCCAGGTTTCTAGTTTAAGTGCCAACCAATGAGATAGAGAATACAGGAAGAGGAAGGGTGAGTTTGGGGGTGAAGGTAATATTTATTCAGTTTTAGACACTGATGAGTTTGAACTCACTGTGGTATGAAAGTGGAAATGATTTTTCAGTTGTTAGAAATAGCCTCAAATTGTGAGAGAGGGTGTATAGCTGGAGGTAAATGTTTGAGAGTCATTAGCATGAAACAGTGAGAAATGCTGGAATTTCTTTGGGGGGGGGAATGTGGGAGACTAGGGTTGAAAATAGAGTTTAAGAGATTATTAATATTTTAGGTGTAGGTTCAGGAAGAGAAAGTCCAGCTAAAGGAACTGGCCAAGAAAATGATCAGAACAATATGAGGAGAACTAAGAGGGTAGTCATAGACAAGGAGTGGAGATTTGCAAGGAGTAAGTTAGTGATGGGCAGTGCTGTCCAATGGAAATGTGGAGGTCTAACATGATAAGGGCAAAATATTGCTGATTGGATTTGGTAATTTTGGGAGATGAACTAACCCCTATGAGAGTGATTTTAATAAATTTGGGAAGAATTGAGGGATTGACTAGAGGCAAGGAAGAATATAAACTGTTCTATTCTTTTACGAAATTGGCGAGAAGTGGAAAGAGGTTGGACTAAAACCACTGGGTTTTATCTGACTAAGAAAGAGTGTTTTTAGTATATAAGAGATTTGAGCATATCTGTAATTGGAAATGGAGAGGAGTTACCTCCCTAACACTTACTCCTAACCTTACAGTTAGTTCCCTTACATGCTTCTGTGTCTTTCCAAATGTTATTGCTCCGTTTAGAGGCTTTTCCCACTTGTTTCCACCTGAGTAAACTCTTCAACAAAGGCATGCTAGTAGTAGAAAGAAAATAGTAATTTTAGCATAGGCCATTTTTTCTACTTAGAAATGTTTCAAAATATTTTTATGGCATTTTTAGAAGGTTTTCAGTCAATTTACATGTACAATGAATTTAATGCAGAATGGCTGAATGAGGAGCGTGGAAAATCCACTTACCAAAAAACCATGATAGAAGTTGATAAAATTGTCAAAAACAGCCAGTTTAGGACTTGAGAAAGTGCCTAACACTACAAAAAATAATTGAGAGGCATTTGTTCAAGAAAAATATCTGAACCTATAAGAATAGTTTGGTGTTTTAGCCCTAAGGCTGCTCCTATATTCTGCTCATTCCCACCACCAGCTGTTGTTACCATAGTTTTATTGGGGTGGGGTGAGCTGTGGAGAACAGTAGCTTGGGCCTTCACTGCTGGAAGTGGTTTACTTGATTTGGAGCAAATATAGAAAACCCCATCTTTCTGGAATATTGTAGAAAACAGTAGTGATTTTTGCTGAAAAAGAATGGGGCGGCCCAAAACTGGCCAATAGCATGAGGTTGCTATTATGGTAGAGAAAAGCCAAAGATGGGCCAGGATTTTAGCCGGAAGATTTACAGTGTGAGTGGGCCTTCATAAGATCCAACATGTTGCTGGAGGTCTGGAAGGCAATGTATGAGTGCAATGCTATGCACATACTTAGGAGAGACCAGAGAGGGCCTGACAGGTCACTCCTGTACTGGATGAAAGGCCTTGCATGTGTGTGATGGAGGTCTGTTTCCAGAATTCTGTCTTCTGAATAATTTTGCTTCCTTCTTTTTTACTCTATAGCGAGAACCCATGTTCTAGGTAGAGAAGGTGGTTGAAGCCTATTAGTCTTCCTGTGTCAGCCAGTGGCAACTTCTCAGAGCCCAGAATCCGGCCTCTCTCTGGGCCTGTCATTTCTTGTGTTGGATTATTTCAGTGCCTCCTAACTGGTCTCCTGCCTGCCATCCTGTGCCTGTGTTCCACACACCAGCCAGATTTCATCCTTTTGAAATTTGTCAGATCACGTTATTGCTCTGCTTAAAATCCTCTGTTGGCGTCTCATTTCATTCAGCCAGACTTTTTTTTTATCATGGTTTACAAGGCCATATGCAGTTTGCTCTCTGATTTGTTCTTTTCTGACCTCATTTTCTGCTTCCCTCTGTCTCACAAATCCCACACTTGTCCTTTTGCCATTTTGCCGACAAACATAGGTTTCTGGGCTGTTTCTCTTACTGTTCCCTTGGCTGGAACTCTGGTTTTCCTAGATTGCCAACTTCTCTGCCCTCTTCTTTCTAATCTTTTCTCAAATGCTACCTTCTCAAGGAGATCTTGATTGCTCAATAAATAGTATGAATAATGATGAATGAACAAATAATGCTATATAATAAAAGGCTAATATGCAAATTGACCCAATGACTATCATGCACACTGACCACTAGGGGGGAAAACACTCAATGCAGGAGCTGCCTCCTGGTGGTCAGTGTGCTCATCAGCCGGGCTTACGGCTGGTGAGTGCAGCGGTGGTTGCGGGAGCCTCTCCCGACTCCATGGGAGTCAGACATCCTCCAAGGGCTCCCGGACTGTGAGAGAGTGCAGAACAGGAGAGGGACACCCCCCCCTCTTGCCCAAGTGCACAAATTTTGTGCACCGGGCCTCTAGTAAATAAATGAAAAATACAATATATGTTGTAACAAATATTATAATAATGAATATTTTTCCTTTTATAATGCCTCAAAATAATTTAGTAGTGAGGAAGACTGAAAATACACAGGTAACACTTCTGGAATTGAATTTAAAATTATGAAAAACATATATAAAGTTTTCAATTTCTCCTTCTTACGTATGGTCTGAAAAAAAGCAATTCACCAGAGTTCTCTAAAATTTTTTCACTTTTTTTCTTAGCAATTTTTTCACCTTGTCTTTTGAAAATGTACTAGCCATCACCTATATTAAAACTACAAAAATCACAGAGTAGGAAGTAATAGTTCCTATTCTTTTATAGATCAGGCATTTCATACATTTTCAATACACTTTATTATTAGTTCTGTAATTGACATTTCTGTCAACTCAAGCATCAAAAGTTAGAGCTGGAGGTGGCATAGAAATGTTTTACTGCTAGGGTGATTGGAATATTCTTTTATTTAATTATTTTCAACAATTTGCCTGTCAAAGCAAAAATGGAAGTTCAAGTCACTCTAAATTGTCTTGCCTTAGCTTGTAATTTAACTAAAAAGGGGTAAATTTAACAGGACTAAAATTGCTCTTAATTTTGGGGGAAAGATATATAATAAAATGGATTAAGGTATCTTTGCATATTTTTCAAATGCTGTTCAGAAAAATCAAGTGTGTTAAAGAGTACTAATTTGAATGCAAGGAATCTTAGCAGAAAGTTAATTTCATCAATCCACTATTATAGGGATTATTTTTAAATTACCTTGTCAACCTCATATACTCCCATATGTTCTGAGTGGCTCCTGCTTTTGAAACTTGAGGCACACTAGTGTTGCTTCATTTGAATTTCAAACTGGCTTCCTGTTGGTTGACCTGAGACTGGTACAGTGAGTCTCACTTAATGTCACTGATAGGTTTTGTGACTTCAAGCGAAACGATGTATAATGAAACCAATTTACCATGGGCTAGTTGCTATAAAGGAGAGTTGAGTTCCTATGGCATCTCATCAACATTATAACAAAATGATGTTGAGCGATAAGACTATGTTATTCGAGGACCTGCTGTATTTAGTTACTTGTGACATGGATAGTAACTTACAAGAAGGCAACAGATGGGGAGTACAGTATGACCTCCTTTAGGATACATGCTTAATTATAAAATACCAGATTCACAATAATAATAGGTAAGCTTTACTCTTGGTTGTACCTTTTATGTTTAGTATATTCTGCATTTTTTGTTTTTGTATTTGGTTTGGCTATGCTATCTAAAAAAAAAACAAGGATTTTTTTCCCTTGGTTTTTGAAATGATCTTAATTAGAGCATCTCAAGTTTCATGAGTTGATTTTGTTTTTCATAGAAAATATGTTTGAGAGGAAATATGAGAAGTAGCAAGAAAAAAGATAATATAAAATTTCATTCCTTCATTTCTTTTTAAGGGAAATAATTATCTCATGACCTGATGACTTTTTTTTCGTCTTATTGAAATATATTTTAAATGTGCAGAAATCTTACATATTTACATACAAAGCTGTCATCTAGAAGTATGCTAAAGTTAGTGTTTCCTCAGATAAGTTTCGTGATAGACATCCATCTTTCTCATTAAGTACTTAAGTGTGCCTAAACAGTTTGGTAATTTGCAAGCTACGACTGTATTCTTGGTTGTTTTGGCAACTCCCAAATGTGTACTTAATTCAGACTATCATAAATGGATGATCCAATAGAAAAAGTACATCTTACTATCATAAATATAGTTTTTAATTTGTTACATAAGCTTTTTCAGGGAGGATTGATTTTCAACGTTAATATGAAGTAGAATTTTTGGTAAGAAAATCAACCTTGACAATTTTATCCAAAAGTTTAAAAAATATAAATATATTACATAATGTTTAGTAATTATAAGATTGTGAATATAGTAAATATGAGTTGTAAATTTTATATTGTATGCGTTTAGAAAAGAATTAAGTGTTGATTTTAAAATGCTTCTATGTAGTTATTAAGCTTCTATAGGTTTGGTTGTTTTTGGTGGTTCTTTTATTATTATTATTCTTAGTTTGGTGTTTTTGTTTTTATTTTAATGTCAAATTTGGTTTATTTAGTTCTTTGTAGATATACTATTTATATTTTCTGAAACATTAATGTAAAGATTCATTATCAAGAATTGCCCTGACCAGTTTGGCTCAGTGGATAGAGCGTTGGCCTGTGGACTGAAAGGTCCAAGGTTCGATTCCAGTCAAAGGTATGTACCTTGGTTGTGGGCACATCTCTAGTAGGAGATGTGCAGGAGGCAGCTGATCGATGTTTCTAACTCTCTATTCCCCTCCCTTCCTCTCTGTAAAAATCAATATTTTATATATATATATATATATATATATATATAATATATATATATATAAAGAATTAAGGGATCATGTTTCCCTTTATATATATTTTTCTAATTTAAAAATATTCATTTCAGAAGTTAGAAAATTAATTTTTAATTAGCCAGTACCCCATAGAAAGTTATCCCTAGTTCTTTCTTAATTAATACTATTTTCATGTCATTCCAGTATGCATGCAACTGTCCTTCCTCATATTTCTAACTTCAGTGTGATTAAATGCCTCACATTTCCCAACCCTCAAATTCTCCTGATTGCCAGCTAATGTGATGCTTCTTTGCCAGGCGTCATGCTTCAAACTTCTTGAAAAATGGAAATTAGGATTAATGTATAATTTATTTTAGAGACATTGTTACAAGGCTGCCTTTGTAATTTCCCTGTCAACACAGGCTGAATAGGAAAGGATATTATAAGATAAGAGGGAGGTTGAATTAAGTAAAATATGTTATGCAAAATCTTGGATTAGCCCTGAGGCTGGTGCTACCTCAAGTTTGGGTGAAAGCTCATGTTTCTCATTAGTATTCAGAGTTCACATTATATACCAAGTTGTTTTTATTTGAAGTTTTACTGAAATGGAATTTCATCACTATTCAGTAAAATCCTATTCTCCTAACTTAATTTAGTCCATAGAATAATTGGGAATCAAAGGGAAAAATCTTTGATATCTAAAGTTTTAAGATAATATAAAATTTCATTCCTTCATTTTTTTTAAGGGAAATAATTATCTCATGATCTGATGATTTTTTGTTTTGTCTTATTGAAATATATTTCAAATGTATAGAAATCTTACATATTTACATACAAAGCGGTCATCTATATATATAAAAGCCTAAGCCAGTGGTCGGCAAACTCATTAGTCAACAGAGTGGCAAACTGCGGCTCATGAGCCACATGCGGCTCATGAGCCACATGCGGCTCATGAGCCGCAGTTTGCTGACACTGGCCCAAGTGATCAGACAACCAGATGACTGGATGACCAGCTGGTAGCTATGATGTGCACTTACCACCAGGGGACAGATATTCAACACAGGAGCTGCCCCCTGGTGGTCAGTACACTCCCACAGCAGGAGTGCCTCTCAGCTGACAGATGGGTACCAGATGCCAGGCTGATGGCTGGTGAGCATAGTTGCAGTGGTGCGAGTCTCTCCCCAGACACTCCCCCTGCATGCCTCAGTGGCAGCAGCGGCAGGCACAGTGGGGTTGAGATGAACGGGAGAGGCACAGCACCTAGCCCAGGCTTGGGCACCTTCCTGGCCGCTGCCACTTCCCACACTACTTCATGCTGTGCAGGATCGACATGGATAGCGGGCTGGAGTCTGATGAGCTGGTGGGTAATCTGGGATGCACTGGCTCAGAGGTCCACTGATCCCCGCAGGCCAGGCTGAGGGATGAATCTGTGCACTGGGCCTCAAGTCTTTGTATCTATATAAAGAGGTAATATGCTAATTGATCCTAACCGTGTCCCAGTCATGCACCACTATTGGAGCTGGTAGGAGGGGATGGGGACAAGGACTTTACCAGCACTAACTAATGTCATGCTGCCTAGAAGGTGGAGGCCACCCCCAATAGAGGCATGCTCAGGCAGGAGCTGCTGGGATGGGCCGGGGACTTCTGCCCCCAGCGGAGGTGCATGCAGGCCTGTCCAATGCTAACATGACGCTGCCTGCATGCGTATCCACCCAGCGCTGAGGTGAAGCTGCCTTTCTGCCATCGAAGATCTAGCTGTACATCCCAAATACTTTTTCTTGGATGGTCCAGGTAGTAGTGGAAAAACATAACTTTATGACGTTTTAATACATTAGAGGTTGAAGTGGTACTGTTTCACCCCAGTGTCTACAGCAATGGTTCTCGGTCGAATGACCCTTTCACAGGGGTTGCCTAAGACCATTGGAAAATGCAGATATTTACATCACGATGCATAACAGTAGCAAAATTTCATGGTTGGGGGTCACCACATGAAGAACTGTATGCAAGGGTCGCAGCCTTAGGAATTGCTACAAATTTACTTCTTGGTGGAAAAACCATTCATTCCCAATATAAATGACCAATTCCATTAAATCAAACTTCAATTTCAAGATGCGATATAAAGAGTGAAGTTGCTAAAACCATTAAAAAGGCCAAACTCCTCATTATTGATGAATGCACCATGGCATCCAGTCATGCTATAAACGCCATAGGCATATTACTAAGAGAAATGATGAATTTGGATGTTGCATTTGGTGAGAAAGTTCTCCTTCTCAGAGGGAATTTTCGACAATGTCTCAGTAGTGTACCGCATGTATGAGATCAGCCATAGTACAAACGAATTTAAAGTACTGTAATGTTTGGGGATGTTTCAAAATTTGTTTCTTTTTTTAAAAAAATATATTTTATTGATTTTTTACAGAGAGGTAGGGAGAGGGATAGAGAGTTTAGAAACACTGATGAGAGAGAAACACTGATTGGCTACCCCCTGCACACCTCCTACTGGGAATGTGTCTATAACAAGTTACATGCCCTTGACCGGAATCGAACCCAGGATCCTTCAGTCCACAGACTGACACTCTATCCACTGAGCCAAACCAGTGAGGGCCAGAAAGTTGTCTCTTAAAACAAATATGAAATCAGAGGATTCTGCTTATAGTGAATGGTTAGTAACACTTAGAGATGGCAAACTTGATAGCAGTTTTCATTTAGGAATGGATATTATTGAAATCCCCTGTGAAGTGATTTGTAATGGATCTATTACTGAAGCTACCTTTGGAAATAGTGTATCTATGGATAACATTAAAAATATATATATAAATGTGCAATTCTTTGTTGAAAAAAATGAGCACGTTCAAAAATTAAATGAAATTTTGGATGTACTTGGTGGAGATTTTCACACATATTTGAGTGATGATTCCATTGATTCAACAGATGATGCTGAAAAGGAAAACTTCCCCATCAAATTTCTTAATGGTATTACTCCTTTGGGAATGCCGTGTCATAAATTAAAATTGAAAGTAGGCACAATCATCATGCTACTGAGAAATCTTAATAGTAAATGGGGTCTTTGTAATGGTACTAGATTTATTATCAAAAGATTATAATTTAACATTATCAAAGCTGAAGTATTAATAGGATCTACAGAGGGATAGGTTGTTCTGATTCCAAGAATTGATTTATCCCCATCTGACATTGGCCTCCCATTTAAATTAATTCAATGACAGTTTCCCTTGATGCCAGCATTTGTGATGACTATTAATAAATCACAAGGACAAACTCTAGACAGAATAGGAATACTATTCCTACCTGAACCCGTTTTCGGTCATGGTCAGTTATATGTTGCTTTCTCTCGAGTTGGAAGAGTATGTGATGTTACAATTAAGGTTGTAAATACTTCATCACAAGGGAAATTAGTCAAGCACTCTGAAAGTGTTTTTACTCTTAATGTGGTATACAGGGAGATTAGAATAGGTTTAATCACTTTATCAGTCATTGTTTGCATCACTGTTATTTTTATATCATGTTTTTTGCTATTTTCATATGTTTTTATATCACGCTTTGTTGTTATATCATTTTGTTATTGTTTATTAATACATTTATATATTATTTTCATATAAATTTTACTAATTTCCTTTCATCTCTGACATTTCTATTATAGAGGAAGGGCAAATAGCAATATTAAAAGATTTCCTCTAATTAATTCCCATGTGTTTTTTTTTACAGTATTATTAACTTTTTGTTTTATTTTTTTCCATTTTTTAAATTAAGGTATTACATGTGTATATATCTTTCCACTGCCCCTCCCCATTCCCATACATGCCCTCACCTCCCAGTGTCTTGCGTCCATTGGTTATGCTTATATGCATGCATACAAGTCCTTTGTTTGATCTCTTATCTACCCTACTTCTCCCTAACCTTCCCACTGTAATTTGACAGTTTATTTGATGCTTTACTGTCTCTGTATCTATCTTTTTGTTCCTCAGTTTATAATGTTCTTTATTATCCACAAATGAATGAAATCATGTGGTACTTTTCTTTCATTGACTGACTTATTTTAGTTAACATACTGCTCTAGTTCCATCCAGGTTGCTGCAAATGGTAAGAATTCCTTCTTTTTTTACGGCAGCATAGTATTCCATTGTGTAGATGTACCATAGTTTTCCGATCCAGTCATCTGCTAATGGGCACCTAGACGGTTTCCAAATCTTAGCTATTATAAATTGTGCTGCTATGAAAATAGGGGTGCATATGTTTTTTCCGATTGGTGTTTCTAGTGTCTTAGGATATATTCCTACGAGTGGGATTACTGGATCAAATGGAAGTTGCATTTTTAGTTTTTTGAGGAAACTTCATACTGTTCTCCTCTGTGGATACACCAGTCTGCATTCCCACCAGCAGTGCCTAAGGTTTCCTTTTTCTCTGCTTTCTCTCCAGCACTTGTGGTTGGTTGATTTGTTGATGATTGCCATTCTACTGTACCTGCGGTGGATAGGTCTCACTCCCAGTGGCAGCTCACAGGAGCACCCGCAGTACGTTTGCCTGCGAGGCACACTGAAGCTCTCTGAAGGGCCCTGGCAGTGTAGCTGCGTAATTGAGGCGCCTGTGGGCAGGTCTCCAGGATGAGTGAATTCAGATTTCTCCTGCCAGGGGCAGTGCATCCCTGTTTGTCCAAGATCACACCAGGCCAGGACTTACAGCAGCTCTCACAAGTGCCCTGTGGGTAGATGGGCTCAGGGTGCCTGCCTGTTGGAAGTGCACACGCGGATTGGTGGTGCGTTTGCCTGCGCAGAGCTCTGACACACTTTGAGCAGCGGCCCTGCCACTGAAGTTAAACAGCTGGGGTGTATGTGGGCAGTTATCCAGGAGGAAGGAGTTCAGAGTTTCTACTGCGGGGCAGCACGCCTGTCTGTTCAAAATCACTCCCAGCAGGAGCTCAAAGCAGCTCCCCAAAAGACCCTGTGGATATCTGGGCTCAGGGTGCCTTCCCTTGTCTGTGGCGGTGAGTTTGCCTGCGCAGAGCGCTAATGCACTCTGAGGGACCCTGGCCCTGAAGTTGCACAGCTGGGGTGTCCATGGGCAGTTATTCAGGAAGAGGGAGTTCAGAATCTACTGCTGGGCTGTGTGCCCTTGTCTGTACAAAATCATACCTGTGGGGGCTCCCAGTGGCTCCCAGGCACTGCCTAGGGAGTGGAGTGCCCTGGCTGCATGTGCATGCTGGAAACGTGCGAGTGTTTTGTCCGGAGTTCTGCCACTGGGGAGGGGAAGGTTGCACTTACTGCTGCCAATCGGTGCATCTTTAGAGGTGGAGGTCCCAAGGTCCGCAGGTCTGTGGGTGGGGCAGCAGGATTTGGCTGGAGTGGCTCCTGGGTTGCAGGGAAGTTCCAAGGCCTGTCTGGTTGGTGAAATTGATGAGTTTCTAAAAAAGGCCGTTCTCCCCTTCAAGATAGTGTGGGCTCCGTGCTGGAGTCCCACAGTCCCGGGAGTACCCGCAGTGGTGGTAGTCTCTCCTTGTCCAAGAGAGCCTGTCTGCCAGCCCCTGCTGCTCCTGTGAGATCTAACTGTCCCTTACTCACACACACCACACATCCACACACTCTTCTTTCATACCCTCACTCATTCACTTCCTCTCCCTCACCTCCATCCTGCCAGCCTCCATCTTCCTTTTCTCTTTAATTCCCTTTAATGTGCACAAATTTTGTGCACCAGGCCACTAGAATATATATATATATATATATATATATATATA
>JAAGEH010000042.1:25817031-25831747 GCA_011751065.1 Lasiurus cinereus | reverse complement strand
CTCTTTATCTGAACTTCAATTCTTGAATGATAGCTTTGCTGGAGTAATCTTGGTTGTAGGTTCTTGCTATTTATCACTTTGAATATTTCTTGCCACTCCCATCTGGCCTGCATAGTTTCTGTTGAGAAATCCGCTGACAATCATATGGGTGCTTTCTTGAAGGTAATTAACTGTTTTTCTCTTGCTGCTTTTAATATTCTTTGTCTTTTGCTCTTGGCATTTTAATTATGATGTGTCTTGGTGTAGTCCTCTTTGGATTCCTTTTGTTTGGGGTTCTGTGCGCTTCCTGGACTTGTATGTCTATTTCTTTCACCAGATAGGGGAAGTTTCAGTCTTTGTTTCTTCAAATAGATTTTCAGTATCTTGCTCTCTCTTTCCTTCTGGCACCTCCATAATTCTGATATTGATACCCTTGAAGTTGTTCCAGAGGCCCCTCACACTATCTTTACATTTTTGGATTCTTTTTTCTTTTTTCTTTTCCAGTTGAGTGTTTTCTACTTCTTTGTATTTCAAATCTTTGGCTTGATTCTTGTGTTCCTCTAGTCTGCTATTAGGTCTCTGTATAATATTTTTTATTTCAGTCAGTGTATGTTAATTTCTAGTTGGTCCTTTTTCATCTTCTCTTGGGTTTCACGAAATTTATCCATCTTTTCTAGGAAATTCTTAAAAAACCTTACAACTGTGGTTTTGAACTCTATATCCAGTCACTTGTTTTCCTCCATTTATTTCATTCGAGATCTGTTCTTTTGTCTCCACATTTTCACTGCTTCCCTGAGTTGATAGAGTAGCGTTGTGTACTAGGTGTCTTATATGGCCCAGTAGCCCTGCCTCCCCAGTTACCTGAGGTGGACACTCTTGGTGCACCACTTTGTGGACTGTGTGTACAGTCTTATTGTAGTTAATTCTTGATTGTTGTTGGTATCACTGAGGGGAATTGACCTCCAAGCCAATTGATTGTGAGGATCAGCTGTGTCTGCGCCCTGAGAACTTCTGTGCTGGACTCAGCCCTAAGCCTTGCAAGATTGTAACATCCTCTATGTTGGGCTTGGATGTGGTGGAGTCTTAGGGCTGACCAGACAGCCTTGGCTTTCTGTTAGCCCTGCCCTATATGGCAGCCCCTGGGTCTCAGTGCCCCTGGCTAATCGCTGCAGCCCTCTCTGTGTGCACGCGTGCGCTCCTCCAGACCTCTGCCTTTCTGGCTCCCCTGAGTTTTCGTGTGCTTTAGGGACATGTATGAGTCTGGGTCCCCAGGGTCTCGCCCGAAACTGGGGTTCAGTGCAGTTGGAACGTTCTGTTTTCCTCCTGCTAGAGAAAGCCAGTGGCACAATCAGCAGTCAGTCCTCTTTGCGCACACCTCCAGACCTCTGCTTTTCACGGCTCCCCTAAGCTTCTGTGCACTCCTCCCTTTTCATGACAGTCCAGACTCCCCCTGTATGAGTCTCGCCAGGAATTGCCACCATCTTGGTTTCTCTGCGTGTTACAGAGAGGAAGGAGCATTTGGTACTCCTGCCTGGATTGCCCGCTGTCCCATGCCTCAGCCCACTGAGTCCACCGAGCACTAAGCTGGCAACTTGCTTTTTTCATTAAACAATTTTCTATGTAGACTACATTAAATGATTTCTCACTCTTTTTAATTGCATATATTGCTGGTACTCTTTGGCATGGATATAGCTTAATTTACATTTACATTTCTCCTTTGAGGGTTTTAAAAGCAATTTCTATTTTTCTTTCTTGCTATTGCAAATATTGTAAAGAATAGGCTTCCTTGTGCATATACTCCGACACACACACACAAATGTCTAGATTGATCTCCTGAGCTGGGCCTGATCTGATTGTTGATGGGATGACTAAATTGCTCTCTAGAAAAACTGCAAATGTATGCCCACCTATCACTCTCTCTCCTTTGTGCCTTCACTAACAGCAGATATGATCAGTCTTTTAAATCTTTACCACTCTGATTAGGGACAAGTAGTGTCTCATTTTATTTTCATTTCCCTGATTACAAAGTGAGGTTGAACATGTTTTATGTTTGTTAGATAGTAAATTTTAATTTTGTAAGTGGATCTTAAACCTCATTTACACTGCTCTTCCTATCAGAGATTTAATATTTCATAATACCTACAGTTAAATTCTAAACATCTCATTAGGTTTGTATGTCTGCCTGCATGTTAGTCTAAAGGGCATCAGGAAGACAGTGAGCATTGCTTTCACAATAGTGTGTGGGAGGAATCATGAAAAACTCTTCCTCTTTTTCACTCATATCCATACCTTCTGGATTTTTATCTGTTAAGAGGTTTATAATGTTTTAGGAGCCCAGCATACCATGGATATACAGATCAAAACTCCTAGGAAACGAGAAATAACTCACCTTATTTAGCGGGGGGGCCCCCCCCCCAGATTTACATTCCGTTAGAACAGTAGTCGGCAAACTCATTAGTCAACAGATTGGCAAACCATGGCTCGTGAGCCGCATGTGGCTCGCAAACTGCAGTTTGCCTACCACTGCCTTATGATTCTCTCCCCTCCTTCCAGAAGTTCACTGGTGCCTTCTCTGTCACACTGTGGTCATTCAGGCCTGCTTCTTCTTTGACCAGGACCTATTTTCTTGGCGTGATGGTCATAAATCGAATCACATGTACTTATGGTAGATTAAGACATCTTAATCATGCTTCATCTGACTGAAAAAATATAAATATTCCGGACACTGACCTCTAGTAAAATCTGGAGACCCTACACTTTGTCAGTGTTGTTAAGGTTTAAGAAGGTGCCTAGAAGCATACAGACCTTGGAACTTACTTTAGTGATAGTCCTTGGAGACTGCTGCTGTGACGTGTTAATAGTACTAATTGGGGTTAACTTTTATCGAACATTTATACATGTCTGGGACTATCAACATTTTGTAGCTGTTCTCTGTGTTGTGAAGTGCACCCTCTGGACTTTATTCCCATAGGCACAGGTCTGCGAAGTTCAGAACCCTTGTGTCTAGGAGCACTTGCATGCTGACCCCCTAACCCATTTCTGCTGCCACCTTAGTGATTAGGATTCAGACTAAAAGATGGTGATGACCACTGTGCTGGTCATGTACACATTCTGGTGGTGGTCATACCATTGCATATTTTCTTTTTGTCTTTTTTTTTTAGTATGAGAAACAGAGTTTATTCTTGTTTTATTAGAATTAACCAAGTAAAAAGCAGGCATATATATATATTTTTTTTTTCCTGAGGAACCAAATCCCTAAGCTAATAACCACCACTGCATATTTTCAGTGAATCTTTGAATTAGAAAAGACCTTTGAGTCTTCTGCTGCTTGGTATGTGTAAAGCCCTATATTGTATGCTTACGACTAGTTCCAGTCTAAGAGCTTGCAGTCTGGAAATAAATAAAATAAAATAGAGGTACAGACACTCAGAGGAAAACAGGTTGAATTCCAGTGGTTAGAATTTGGATTCCCTTGAAGGCTACACAAAGTAAGATTTCTATTGAATATTTACAGTGGTCATGTTATTCAGTTGAGTAGTTAAAATTGTCTAAGAAAACTTGAGTTTCATTTTCAGTACTTTTCTTGAAAAGAAGATGATACTTTGCATAAGTAGAATAATATACCTGAATCATAGAATGATGCAACATATTGCCTTCCTTTTCACTGTGACTAGCAGCTATATTTTAGGGCAAAGAATAGAAGTATGAATTGTGATTTGAATTCAATGGAGTATCTGATCTTCATTTAAGTCATGTTTTGTGTGTTGGCCTTTATCACATTTTTAAAAAGGAAAGGAATATATTCTAAGTTATAAATTTACTCATAGGAGATTAATATATCAGATTATGAGAGCTTTTCAAATTGGAATAACATGTAGAATAACAATTCTCAATATATGGGAGTGTACTTCAGAAGGCGTGCCTTTAATTGAGAATTTACTGTACACATTGAAGAATATGAGAATGGGCTACATATGTGAATGACAGAGAAGGAAAGCCATTGGTTATAGATCATTTATGCTGAGATTCTTTGACCCTCCATCCATATGTGGATGTACGGAAGGCTTTTTGACTTCTGCAATACAATTTCCTTTTGCCACCATCCTATCTAATAAAAGAGTAATATGCAAATTAACCGCACCTCTGGCATGCCAACAAGTCACGCCCACCAGTTACTCCCACCAGCCAATCAGAGTGAGTTTGCAAATTAACCCAACCAAGATGGCTACCACAGAGAGAGCAGGAGAGAGTCTTGGGTTGCCCCTGGTGATGGAGGAAGCCAAGGTTTCAGCAAACCCTGGCGGATGCTTAAGGCAACAAAGTTTCAATGGCTATGTGAGCAGAGGCTTGGCTCCACTCCAGGCTACAAAGTTTTAGTTGTAGAAGATAAATAAATCCCAGATACCAGGGCCTCTGCTTGGGTCGCCGGGAGGCATGGCCAGCCTGCAAACCACCAAAGGCCCATCGCCCAGGCCACCCCATTCCCCAAGGGAGCCCCCACCCTGATCCAGGACACCTTTCAGGGCAAACCTGCTGACCCCCACCCATGCATCAGGCCTCTATTCTATCTAATAAAAGAATAATATGCAGATTGACCATCACTCCAACACACAAGATGACTGTCCCCATGTAGTCAAAAGATCCTGCCTCCATGTGGACACAAGATGGCCACTATAAGAAGGCCAGCAGGAAAGGGCAGTTGGCAGGGACAAGGCATGCAAAGGAGGACAGTTGGGGTGATCAAGCCTGCAGGGGAGGACAGTTAGGGGTGACCAGGCTGGCAGAGGAGGGAAGTTGGGAGTGACTGAGTCTGCAGAGAAGGACAGTTGGAGAGGACCGAGGCCTGCAGGAAAGAGCTGTTGGGGAGACCAGGCCTGGAGGGGAGGACAATTAGGGGCAATAAGGCTGGCAGGGGAGTGGTTAGGCGGTGATCAGGCTGGCAGGCAGAAGTGGTTAGGGACAATTAAGAAGGCAGGCAGGCGAGCAGTTGGGAACCAGCTGTCCTAGATTGTGAGAGGGATGTTCGATTGCCCATTTAGGCCCAATTCACATAGTATCGGGCAGTCGGACATCCCGCAAGGAGTCCCAGATTGGAAAGGGAGCAGGCTGGGCTGAAGGACACCCCCCCTCCTCCCGTGCACAAATTTTGTGCACTGGCCTCTAGTTCATCTAATAAGGGTGCAGAGGAATGGAGCTTTTCTAGCCACAGTGAAGACCAAGAGGATACTTGATACTTGCCAGTGATCTCAGTTTTGAAGAGTCTGTACTACAGACTATGAAAAATGTAGACAGTTGATATTCAGGTTGTTCCTTCTAAAGGAAACATTAATGATTTATTCTTCTGTGTTTTTAAGCGGGATTCCTGGACCAGCTCAGATCATTAGAAAGCCATCTGTAGTTCAAGTTAGTTCCTCAGTAGGTTTTTATCAAATTTATAAAAGTTCAATAAAATTTTAGTGGGCAAGTGCAATGGACACAAAAATAAATGAGATATGACTCTTTTCTTCCAGGAGGTTATAGTCTAGTTGAAGAAAAAGACCCATAAGTAGCCAATTTTAGTAAAATGTAGTAATTGCAGTGATAAGATATGAACAGGGAATAATATTAACTGACCAAAAGGAACTTAGTTTGGCCTGGCTTTCCATTCTTGGCTTTGGCTCCAGCATGTACTAGATGTTGGCACTTGGCACAGACGTACCTGCTAATGCCAAGCCCAACCTCCTTTAGAAATGTAGTAGAGAAAACTGTACGGAGAGGTAGTATTTGACTCTGAGTTCAAACTGAGATGGAATCCTATCACTCTCTTAGCAGGGTAACCATGGGAAAGTTACTTAATCTCTCTGTGCCTCCAGTTTTTTCATCTAAGTGGGCAAACTAGTAGTGACTACCTCATTAGGTTGTTTAAACGATGAAATGGATAATGCCTGTAAAACTTAGAATAGTGCCTGACATATAGATTTTATTCATTTATTTTAAATTTATCTATATTGTTGAAAGTATTACAGATGTCCCCTTTGTTGTTGTGGGTTTTTTTCCCCATTAACCCCTTCACTCTCTATTTGCCTCTTCCAGGCCTTCACCTCTCTGGTGTCTGAGTCCATGGGTTATGCATACATGCATATAAGTTTCCAAGTTAATCACTTCTCCCAACCCTACAACCTCTTCATTTCCTCTGAAATTCATCAGTCTGTTCCATGTTTCTATGTCTCTGGTTCTATTTTACTCATCAATTTATTTTGTTCATTGGATTACACATATGAGTGAGGTCATGTGATAATTATTTTTCTCTAACTGGCTTATTTCACTTAGCATAATACTTTCCAGGTCCATCCATGTTGTTGCAAATGGTAAGAGTTCTTTATTTTTTACAGCTGTGTAGTGTTCCACTGTGTAGATGTACTATAGCCTTTTTATTCACTCATATGCTAATAGGCACTTGGGCTGTTTCCAAATCTTAGCTATTGTAAATTGTGCTGCTATGAACATAGGGGTGCATACATTCTTTCTTATTGGCATTTCAGGTTTATTAGTATATATTCCTAGAAGTGGGATCACTGGTTTAAATGGGAGTTTTATTTTTATTTTTTTAAGGAAACTCCATATTGTTTTCCACAGTGGCTGTACCAGACTGCATTCCTACCAGCAGTGTTCTAGGATTCCCTTTTCTTCACATCTTTATCAACACTTGTTTGTAGATTTGTTGATGATAGCCATCCAGACAGGTGTGAAGTGATATCTCATTGGTGTTTTAATTTGCATCTCTTGGATGATTAGTAACTTTGAACTTTTTTCATATGCCTTTTGGCCTTTTTATGTTCACTTTGGAGAAGTGTCTATTTAGATCCTTTGCCCATTTTTAAATTAGACTGTTTGTTTTCCTTTTGTTAAGTTTGAGTTCCCTCTATATTTTAGAAATTAACCCCTTTTCGGATGTATCATTGGCAAATATATTCTCCTATGCAGTGGGCTCTCTTTTCATTTTGCTGATTGTTTCTTTTGCTCTGCAGAAGCTTTTTATTTTTATGTAGTTCCATTAATTTTCTCCTTAGTTTCCTTGGCCCTAGGAGATGTATCTGTAAATATAATGCTACGAGAAATGTCTGAGATTTTGCTGCCTGTGGTTTTTTCTAAGATTTTTATGGTTTCATGACTTACATTTAAGTCTTTTATTCATTTTGAGTTTACTCTTGTGTATGGTTTAAGTTGGTGGTCTAGTTTTATTTTTTTTTGCACCTGTCCAGTTTTCCCCACACCATTTATTGAAAAGACTGTCTTGACTTCATTGTATGCTCTTGCCTCCTTTGTCAAATATTAATTAAATATAATGGCTTGGGTTTATTTCTGAGATCACTGTTCTATTGATCCACATGCCTGTTCATGTACCAGTACCAAGCTGTTTTGAGGACAGTAGCTTTGTAGTATAACTTGATATCTGGTATTGAGATTCCTCTAACATTGATGTTCTTTCTCAGGATTGCTGTGGCTATTTGGGGTCTTTTTTGGTTTCACATACATTTTTGTAATGTTTATTCTATATCTGTGAAATATGCTGTTGGTATTTTTTAATAGGGCTTGCCTTGAATCTGTAGATTGGTTTGGGTAGTATGGATATTTTAATGATGTTAATCCTTCCAATCCATGAACACATTATGTTCTTCCACTTGTTTATATCTTCCTCTATCTCTTTTTCAGTATCCTATAGTTTTCAAGGTACAGGTCTTTTGCCTCCTTGGTCAAGTTTATCCCTAAGTATCTTAATTTTTTTTGTTGCTCTGGTATATGGGATTTTTTGTTTTGTTTTGTTTTCATTTCTAAGAGTTCATTATTGATGTATAAAAATGCCATTGATTTCTGGGCGTTAATTTTATATCCTCCTGCATTGCTGAATTCATAATGTCTGTTGCTTTTGGTTTTCTGTTTTTTCTGCAGAGAGTGATAATGAACTCTCAAGTGGAACAGGTGATGTATCTAAGGATTGTCCTGAGAAGATCCTGTATTCCTGGGGAGAATTGCTAGGAAGATGGTAAAAATTTATTTTTCTTATTGAAAATGTTTACATAACTGATGTTGAGTTAGATTTTATATTATACTGGGGCCTTGTGCATGAAATTTATGCACTGGGATAGCGGGGTCCCTCAGCCCAACCTGCCCCCTCTCACAGTCTGGAAGCCCTCAGGGGATGTCCTACTGACAGCTTAGGCCCACTCTCCTCTGGGAAGCAGGCCTAAGCCACAATCTGGCTCCCTCTGCAGGAGGCAACTAGGCTGATCAGGGGAAGGTGCCAACCCCACCACCCCACTGCTGCTGCCACTGCCAGCCACTACAGCCACCAAGGTGTTTTCATGAACAGACTCCAGTCCTTTCACCACGAAAAAATGTCTGTGTCTGCTCTGGGCCTGCTCAAGCCGCACCACAGCAGCTTGGGCATGTTGTGCCCTCCCCCCACCGACCAATTAGCATATCACCTCTTTATATATATATAAAATTTGTTGTATTAAAATATGTGTTCATATATATTAACATTTTAATGAATTTTAAAAACATAAAAGTTAAAATAAAACACATAAATACTCTTTTATGTTTATCTAGGTTTTCCCCCCATTATGGTCATATATAACTTACTTTTGAAAGACATATTTGCCTTATTATTTCTCCAGGCATAACATTGCTCAGAGCAGTCAGTTTTATGCTGTATGCCAACACACATAGATAGCATTATTAAAGGGTTTTATTTTCTTTCTCTACTAAGATAGTTACATCTATGGCATCAGATAATTCTCAGAAGCTCCAGCATTCCATTGAAAGGATGTTCAGCAATCTCTTTAGTCCACAGTAAAAAATTTCCACAGTCTTTCCTTATATTATATCCAGAAGTTAATTTATTGTCAACCAACCTAAATTTTTTAACATATTTTTACTGATTTTGTTTAGTGTTATTGTCCCTATTATTTTATGATGAACAGTTTTCAATTTAGATGGCCCTGAATTAGTGTTAAAGTAAAACTACTTATGACACTTAAAGACAGGGGGCGGAGCTATCTTGATACAAGTATAGGGATCACTGAAGTGGGTCTTGCAATGTGGGAGAAAGATTGGGCTCAACTTCAAATACAGAAGAAAAAAAAAAGGATGAATTTACAACTAAGGAGCAAGGTGGAGGTCAGTGGATGGAAAATTACTAAGCAGAAACCTTAGGGGTAATGTTGGATTCTGGCTAAACTGACCTAAAACGTTTCTTGCTAAAGACAGATCAGCATGCTCAGACATCAGTGGGGGTGTGGAAAATAAGGAACCCAATTAGAAATCAAGCTTGATCATATATGGAGGATGGGGGATTTTGTTAAGGCATTCTCAATGTTTAACTCACCCTGGCACTTGGACCCCTGGTATCTGGTCCTGTTGTCCACCCATTACCCCTACTTTCCTTTTGGAACACATAGGTTCATCACTTAGAGGGCACAAAACAGATAGTCTGGGAGGTGGTGAATGCTGCTGGGATCCATTTGTCCTGCTGATGCCCAGTATTGCATTCCCTGTTAAAACTCTAAACTGACAAGCTGGACTTGTCTGCATCATTCTTTGGCCTCTCGGCTTCTTGGGCATTTGGCGTCGTGTTGATCCTGAGCCTGTGATTACATTATGATGTATACGATATTACATCATGAACATGGCAGGGTCACTTCTCCCCATCCCCTGCCATGCACACAACTTAGCCAATTTGCCATATATTCATCTCAGGAGATTCAGATGGTTCTTTTCGTGCCTTGAAATGCTGCTTAGAAATATTTAGTTAATACCCTCATTATAATGAGTAAATTCATAGGGTGATTTATAAAAAAGTGAATGAGAGGAAGAAAAACCTTTCCTTGATGGTGGAATAAGGTGGTTTACCAATAAAGAAGATAGGATCGAGGAACATAGGCAAAGGCATCACAGAGCTTAATCTCTATCATTATCTCATGCTCTTCCCCCATATCTCTCTTGACCCAGGCTTATACTTTATGTAAATTCATTAATATACTTTTCATAACAACAGCAGTTCAGCAGTGGTGAGGGGTGTATAAATGTTTTATTTTCGTGTTTTTCTCAGGCACAATAACCTTGGTGCACGACCGAAAGGACTGTCCACGCTGGTGAAGAGTGGTGTCCCTGAAGCTCTGAGGGCAGAGGTGTGGCAGTTGTTAGCAGGCTGCCATGACAACCAGGCAATGTTGGATAGATACCGACTTCTCATCACAAAGGTAGGAAGCTATTTTCATGTTGTGCTACTGGACAACATTTAAATCGTAACTCCAATAATGCTTTGGACCTATTTCAAAATGCTATTGAAGAGGTGCAGTGAATAGTTCTGCCTTTTGTTTGGAACCCTTGCTGGATAGTGGAAACAATACACCATAGTCAGCTGCGAACACTTTATGCCTTGGCTTTCATTTTTTCTTGTTATTGACTTTATATTAACTATTTACTAAATTGGAATGTATTTATATTTTAAGTGAAATAAAGTAACCCCTTTTTTGTTGTTGAGATTTATGTAGTTATACTTTTCACAATATACTTGGCTTCTAGTACAGTTTTAAAATCAAATTAACTTAAAATGAAATTAAAAGGCCTTCTGTGCCTTAATGACCTTGAACTTCAGTGATGTGGGCAGGTGCCCACATCAGGAGCCCCTGGATTCAATGTAGATTCTTTTGGTTAGGTCTAAAAGGCTGATTTTAGAATATGGTAAAGGTCATCCTCAATCCTAAACTGTCTTTGTAGTTCTCAGATCCTAATTTCTTAATCTATTCTAAAATGTAGATTTTGAAATAATAGCAAATTTAAGAATTTTTTAATTCATAAATGTCATGTTTTGATAACCAAGACATTATTCCTCAGGATATATCAACTTTTTAATTTCTTAACTCCTCTGATTCCTTCTTCACTTTTTTCCTTCTTTGCTCCCTCCTTTCCACAAATATTTTTGAGTGCCTAGAATATTCAGTCACTGCTAAATTCAGATTTTTAAACCATCTTTTATGATTAATGTTTTTTACAGTGGCATGTGCAAGGTGATCCATGGGGAGGATGTCTAAAGTTTCATTTATTTATTTTTTTAAATACAAACACACAAGGATATGAAGCTGAATTGATACTTGCTATGCTGGTATTTGCTGTGCTGTGGTACTGAGATCTCACTAGGTCCTTGGGCCCAATGGCCACTTGTCCCATGTGGTTCAGGAGTGATCTGAGAGAAGAAGGGGTTTGCACACCTTGAACTGAATAACAGTGGTGCCGACACTCATATGTTCCTTTCAGAATATTACAGTTTTTTACAGTTTACATGTGCTTGATTATGTGGGTTTATACATTATCTAGTTTTAATTTAGCTGAACTCATAGGATGGATGAGCACTTTGAAAAGTTGTTGTCACATGATGTTAATAGCAAGATATTTAAAAAATACTGATCTGTCCCTTTAAGAAATAATGCTAAGATACAGTGCTTGGCACATAGTAAGTATTCAAGATTAGCTTCTACTATTTTTACTAATACGATATTACATCATGAACATGATAATAGTGATAATGGCTATGGTGTCAGTGTATACTTCTACTTTAATATGTGTGACAACTTCTAGTCACATAATTTTCATAAGAAACCATGATGTGAATAACAGCTGATGGAATGGAGAAGAAATCTTTTTAGTAGAAGCATGAAGTGTCAGATTTGTCTTTTTTTTTGTGTGTCTTTTTTTCTGGCTGGTATATATCATGTAATATTTGAATTCTAAAACTTGACTTTGTAGTGATTTCACGAGTTATTATTTTAGTGGTCATGCATATTCAAGTATATTATAAAGTCAAATGATATTCTCTAAAAGTCACTCCTAATGATTGTCTGATATAATCAAAACTGCAAGGCAGTCATTAATTTCATTCACTTGTTAACACACTCATTTATTTAGTAACTTTTAAAAAATCAAATCGTTATTGTTTGAACATATTATATATGTCCCCTTTCCCCATCTAGACTCTTTCTAACCTGTCCCTAGATTTTTTATTGAGCATTTTTTATGACTGCACTCTCTATTGTTTCTAGGGCTAGGTAGATGAAAAGAGTTCATACTACTCTTGAAGAGTGTAGCTTTGGGGGAAGCCAAGCCTGTCCACAGGTATCTTAATCATGTGTGTGGGATATAGATGAAGTAGTGACAGCTCTGCTTGGGTGAGTCAGGTGGGAATTAAATATGTCTGAGAAGCCTAGGAGAGGGAGTGCATTGTAAGGGGGAGTTTATATGATGACTCACCTGTCAGTGAGTGACTTGGTTGGATTATCCAGGGAGTCTTAGAAAGTGCAATCTTTCCTTCCCTCACTCCCACCTCAGTTATCCAACTACCTTCACTGTTCACGGATCAATGCTTGTCCCTTGCTAAATGGGAAGAATGTAATACAAGTTTATTCTTATTAGAATAAACATATGAAATGAAGAATTGCAAAAATATGTTGTATCAAAAAGATATCATAAGAGAATATTTAATTGATAACCTAGTATTGATGTGATAGAGTTTTATCAAGTAATATAATGGCTACTCAATAAATGTTTGAGTACCTGTTGTTTAAGTTCTGTACTAGAATGGTGACTCATATTAATTTTTAAAATCAGTGAACTGAAAAATACCTTCTATTGGCTAAATATAAAACAGTATGAACTTGCAAAGAATAAGACCAAGTTTATAAATTGCAGAGAGCATGTGCTCGGACCTCTAAAAGAGAGCAAAAAGGGCAATAATTGCCAAATTACTTTGGCAGTAGATGCAAATATCTTTTTGGAATATAAATAAAAACCAATTTTAAGATTCTGCAAGTCTCTGCTTTCTTGAGCATTGTATGAACAGATAAAGCTTCCCGTGTTTATCCTAGTCAGATTATTGGTACTGCTCAGAATAAAGCCTGTCTTCTCTCTGTCCTCCAGTGCATTATGATAGCAGATGGCTTTTAATAAACCAAGTAGCTAAAGAAACATTTTTACTCTACTTTGTTAGAATGTACTATAATTATAGTTATGGACAATCTCAAGAGGAAATGCTTAAATTGGTTCTGTTCTTATGATGGAATAACGTTAGATGCATATGTAATTGAAAGTGAAAATATAGTGTCAGTTATGTATTTTTTATTTGATGAGCTGTTGCAACCAAATTAAACTCTGAACATCATTTAGTCAGGTAAATGTCTGCTTTTTCTTTACAAGGTTTATTTTTTTTAAAAAATTCACTGCAGTATGTTAATCAACCAACGCTCAACACTAGATTTCATTGAGAGGCAGGGCATTGCCTAATTACACGAGGCTCTAGTCTCTGTCATCACCTCATCTAGTTGAGGAAATGAGCTTTTTGATAGAATGGGGTTATTCCAGCTGGGTCTGTACCATTGGGATGTATAAAATCCATGGACTCTTGTACTATTGCAACCATAAAATTTACAAAAATTTCTCCAGAAGATTTAGAGTTCTTTAAAATTTATTAATTAAAAAAATAAAGTGGGCAAGGAGAATAAAGAGCACTCACTATGTTGTAATGTAAATACCTTGAACATGTAGATATATCAGAAGTTCTTTATTAAAGGAAAGAATTATTGAAAGAAAATTTAAAAGAAAATGTACCTTTTTTTCTCTTTTCTTGAGTAATAAGGATGGTGATTTCTTATCACATAATTATATCTTTGCATATTATTATTTTTTCATAGTAGAATTTTAATAGAATTTTCTCAGTCCTCATTCCTTGAACTCTTTCATCTTCTATCATATTGGTATTGACACCTGCTTGTAAAAACTAAAACTAAATGTGAATCTGAGAACTAACAGTTTGCCCCTAGTACTGACATGTTTCTGCAAAAAATTTAAAAATATGTCCTTAATTATTTTCATACACTGAAGTGATAATGTTCTGTTTCTCATAACAAATGTTAATTTCATTATCCTTTAAACAAAGTTAGTAGTTTTGAGATAAATTGAAATGATGATTTTCTAATGTTACCTTCATTTTCATATGGTGGGATTAGAGTAGGAGTACTCTGTTTTGAAAGAAGGTTTTTGGATGATTGTTGAGCATAGATGATTCAGTGGCATAAAAGCTATATTTATAGCCATAGACAAGGGTCAGAGGAAAGCAGTTATTTTCTTCTTAAATCTCACGAAATTTTCAGGAGCCTGGGATTACAGTGACTCCTGGATCCCAACTTCATAATAACTTTACTGATCATATTAGCACATATTTATAGAGCATACATATTTATATTATACTAGTGCCCCAGTGCACAGATTCGTGTATATTGAAAGGAAATTAATTAGAAAGTGGTCAGTGAGGCAGGACTGGGTGAGATGGGCTGGACACACCCTAGAGCCAACCTCCCTGGCTGGTGGCACCTGGGGCAGGCAGGGTCCCTTGGCCTGGCCTGGGGGGATTTGGCTGAAACCGGCTCTCTGACGTCCCCCAAGAAGTTCCAGATTGCGAGAGGGTGGAATCAGGCTTCCTCCTCTCTGGTTCCAGGTGCATCACCCGAGAACTACTGTTGCCAAGTGACTGCAGCTCAGTAGCTCCTGTGTTGAGCATCTGCCCCTGGTGGTCATAGCTACTGGCCAGTCAGAAGGTTAGATGGTCACTTAGCCTTTTATATATATATATATATACATAACACATACATACACACACACACACACACACACATATACACACACACGTGCGCACACACACACACAT
>JAAGEH010000042.1:25806119-25816931 GCA_011751065.1 Lasiurus cinereus | reverse complement strand
ATATATATATATATATATATATATATATATATATATATAGGATATTATGGTGTGATGTGATGAGTTTTCTCTAGGGTTTTTGCTTTGGTTTTGATTTACTTTTCCACACAAATTGATGTTTAGATATGTTTACCACTAACTAGTGCCAAGGTTAAAAAAAGGAGAAATAGCAGATATTATGAGGCAGATACCCAAAGTCCACCTTATACCAGTGTGTTACATAGTTCTGCTCATGTTTTGGTACCAATTCCATTTTGTAGCTTCTTGTTTAATTACATCATGAATTTCTCAGTATCTTCTTTTCCTTATGTTGTATCTCTTTACAGTTTGTATGTCTCTGTCTCTTCATCATATCTTCCTTTATACCTGCCTTACTTTTTAAACAGAGCTCTAAAAAGTGGTTTTCATTAATTGTTATATTTGCTTGGTTTCATGTTCCCTGTGAATTTCTCAGATTAGGCTGCCTTTTAGTTGTATGGCTGTTACTTGATTTTTAAACAGACAAGATAAGAGACTATGTCATCTTAGAGGCTGTCATTTTGTTTTACTTTATATCCCCAGGGCCTAGCACTAGCCCTTAATAAAATCTATTGAATAATTAAATGAAGTAAACTCTAAAGGGCAGTGTTCCATGATTTAAAAAGCTTTAAAAAATATTTTAAAATTAATTTTTCTTTCTTTTTTTTTCTTTTTTAGAGAGAGAGAGAAGAAGAGAGAGGAAGGGAGAGATAGAAACATCCATGATCAAATGGCTGCCTCCTGCATGTCCCTACTGGAAATTGAGCCCACAACCCAGGCACGTGACCTGATTGGGAATTGAACCAGCGACCTCTTGGTATATTGGATGTCGCTCAGTGAGCCACAGTGGCTGGACCAAGACTTAAGATTTTCATCACATTTAATGAGTAGCTCTTAGGGAACACCATTCAAGAGTAAGCATTGAAAGTTATGGTTATTCTTCTTATTTTTAATTTTTTCATCACCATTTATCCTCCCTATACCACTTTCCATCTCCACTCACCATTCTTCCACCCTGCAAACACCATTCTGTTATCCATGTCAATGAATTCTTTCTCTTTTTTTCTTGAAAGTTGTCTTTTTAATTTGCTTAATTTTTTCATTATAAGAGAATTACTTCTTTAAAACTTTTGAAGAAGATATATAATTGTTAATGTGTATATTTAAAGATTCCAAAATATAATGTGTAGTATGTTTCCTATTTTAAATTTGGATACATCCAAGTTTCTACTTCCTTTTTCCATCAAATAGAGAAAAATAAGCAGATGGGAAAAAACAATAGATCAATGAGTAAATTTAAGGTATTGTTAGCCATAGAATAATGTAGTTACTTTGTGAAATGTCTTGAACTTTTAAAAGAAGATATTAGATAAATACCATGTTAAGAGGTAGTATTGATGCTGCCATTTTTCCAGACATTAAAGCTTTATTCCATAATCTGCTTTTTTATTTAATTAATATTAATTCCACAGAATGTTTCAAACTAAGCATTGTAATTAATTTGTTATGTTATTCTTTTAAAGGAATAGTTGTACCATAACAGTTTTGATTCTTACTGGGTTCCTTTTTTCTTTATGTTAAATCTTTACTTTTTCTACATTCACAGTTTTTTTTTCATACATGCTTTTATTATGTGCATAATAGCGTCTAACTTTTTATTTCTAATGAATAATGAATACACTAGGTAAAAGTTGGTCAAAACGTTCTTACTCCTGGATTGAAATATTATGGCTATGCATACTTACTTTTCTATAAGAGAGAACTTTACTTGTTACTACTGTCAGAATAATTCAATCACTTCTACCCTTTACAAGGTCGATCTCTGTCACGTTTATGAAAACTACTTAATATTTTAATAGATGACTTTTACTTTGATACCAGCAAAAATGATGTAAAAAGGAGCAATTCCACTTAACTCTAAATCAGTGGTTCTCAACGCCACGACCCTTTAATACAGTTCCTCATGTTGTAGTGATCCCCAACCATAAAATTATTTTTGTTGCTACTTCATAACTGTAATTTTGCTACTGTTAATGAATTGTAATTTAAATATCTCTGTTTTCCGATGGTCTTAGGCTCTACAGCAGCGGATGCAACCCACAGGTTGAGAACCACTAGCAGGGTCTCTTAAGACCATCGGAAAGCACAGATATTTACATTATGACTCATAAAAGTAGCAAAATTACAGTTATGAAGTAGCAACAAAAATAACTTTATGGTTGGGAGTCACCATAACATGAGGAACTGTATTAAAGGGTCACAGCATTAGAAATGTTGAGACCACTGCTCTAAATACTGAGTTCTTTTTTGAAAAGTATAATGCCAGTTTTTATTTCACTTTAATTTATAATTAGAGGCCCAGTGCACAGATTTGTGCACTGGTGGGGTGCCTCAGCCTGGCTTCTGCCCTCTCACAATCTTGGACCCCTTGGGGGATGTCAGAGAGCTGGTTTTGGCCCAATTCCCACAGGCCAGGCCAAGGGACCTACTGGTATACTAATTCATGCACCGGGCCTCTAGTATGCATGTAAGATCTTTGGTTCATCTTTTCCCATCCTTTCCTCTCTTCTCTTCCTTTTGAGATTCATTAGTCTGTTCCATGTTTCCATGCCTTTGTGTTGAGCATCTACCCTCTGGTGGTCATTGTGCATCATAGGCACTGGTTGAACAGTTGAATGGTCACTTAGACTTTTATATGTATAGATGGCAATTTTTAGTTGAAAGCTTATCTTAATTTTTCTACCCATCTGTCTAGTTGGTACTTAGGTCTTTAGTAAGTAAGGTTCCATCTCTTCATAGAAATTATTTAATCAAAGTTTCTATAGATTTCTTTACTTTCTAGAGACCTCATATCTTTACTTTGAAGGTTTCAAAGCTCAAGTGTGATTTGGGTATGTTTGCCAAATTTCTGTACTGTTCAGTCCTTTAGAGCTGATCATGCAGTCAACAGGAAAATTGATTTCTATTACATATTATTTAAAAATAAAGATTTTCTGAGTAGAAAACTATAGCAGAACCTTAAATTAAGGCTTGAAGGAGTTTCCCTAGATAATTTAAATACTCTTTTTTTCCTGTTGGGGTTGATGATGATATTGACCTACAGTTTTCCAACCAATTTCGGTGGAAAGACCCTTTCTGAACAGAAATCAGATTGAGCTGATCCTCAGGAAAAGACAAGACCATAGTTTAAGGAGAATTGTTGTTCATCCCCGTGGCACAGTGTAGTCTTGCATTAAGGATTCTAGGACTAATTAATCAGGAAAGAACTCTAATTAAAAAGGAAACTGCTTTCAGCTGCCTGCTCAGGGTATTTAATGGAAAGAAATTGTCCGCATAGCTACTTGCTGTCCAGCTTCTACCAACGTTCTTTAACTGCTTATGTCCCAGTTGAAAGGGGGTAGCTTTAGGATTTCTGCCAAACTTTATTTGTAGTGATAAACTGATATTTCATGGACTTTTTTCAGGTAAATTTATATAATAGCAGTAATTTTGGTGTTAACAATATTGTGATTGATCTGCAAGGTTTTTAAACTTATACTCTTACTATGCTTTTTAAATCCTGAAACAAATTACGTTACTTAGATATAATCCTAGTAGACAACTTTTGGGTATGCATATAGGTAAATGTCAACATAAACAAATATATGCATATGTCATGTAGGATCTAAATAAACATAAATATTTAGCAACTATTAATAAACTTATCTATTTAAATCATATTGGCATTTCTGTTAGCTTAACAGAAGTCTGTTTAGAGAATCCTATCTAATAAAAGTTGCAAATTGACTGTACTTCCCCTACACCCACAAGCCATGCCCACCAATCAGGAGGAATTATGCAGATTAACCCAACCAAAATGGCTCTGGCCATGGAAGGAGCAGGAGGCTTGGGTTTCCCTGGCAATGGAGGAAGCCAAGCTTTCTGCACACCCTGGTGGGCCTAGGCCTCCACTCAAGGCTACAAAGTTTCAATTATAGAAGATAAATAAATCCCAACAAAAATGGTGGCAGCCATGGAGCTAGAGAGAGCAGAAGGCTTGGGTTGTCCCCAGCAATGAAGGAAGCCAAGCTCCTGCAGCCCTGGCCTGCTTTGGCCTATGCTACAAAGTTTCAATTATAGAAGATAGATAAATCCCAGATACCAGGGCCTCCTCTTGGGTCATCGAGGGGGATGGCCGGCCTACAAACCACCATAGGCCACTTGCTCAGGCCGCCCTATGCCCCAAGGGAACACCCACCCTGATCCGGGATACCTTTCAGGGAAAACCATCTGGCTGCCACTTGTGCACCAGGCTTCTATCCTATCTAATAAAAGAGTAATATGCAAATTGACCATCACTCTAACACACAAGATGTCTGCCCCCATGTGGTCAAAGATCCTGCCTCCATATGGACACAAGATGGCTACTACAAGATGGCCACCAGGGGAGGGTAGTTGGGAGGGACCAGGCCTGCAGAGGAGGGAAGTTGGGGGGAACCTAAGCCTTCAGGGGAGGGCAGTTGGGGGTGACCAGGCCTACAGGGGTAGGCAGTTAGGGGCAAACAAGCTGGCAGGGAAGCAGTTAGGCATCAATCAGGCTGGCAGGGTAGTAGTTAGGTGGTGGTCAGGCTGGCAGGCAGAAGCAGTTGGGAGCCAGCAGTCCTGGATTGTGAGAGGGATGTCTAGTAGGATCGGGCCTAAACGGGCTGTCAGACATCCCTCGAGGGGTCCCAGATTGGAGAGGGTGCAGGCTGGGCTGAGGGACACACACTCCCATGCACAAAAATCATGCACTGGGTTTCTAGTGTATAAGAAAGAGTATTTTAATTTAATGAGGGTATGTGCATTATAAAGTATATGTATTATATGTCTTATTTTCCAGGCTTGTTTGTGTTTTTAGGATGATTTTTATGTTCAACATACCAGATATTTCTTAATTTCCCAAGTGGTAATTGATTATGAATTACTAATTGTTCTGAATGTTGCTTTTGTTAATTTTCCTTTCTATCTTTTGATATTTGTCTTAATACATTTACAGAATTTTATTAGTTTCTAAAACAGGGAAGTAGTTAGACAACTTAAGAAGATAAGAACTGCCCTAGCTGGTTTGGCTAAATGGATAGAGTGTTGGCTTGTGGACTGAAGGGTCCTGGGTTTGATTTTGGTTAAGGGCACGTACCCTGGTTGTGTCGATCAGTGATTTCCTCTCATCATTGATGTTTATCTCTCCCTCTCCCTCTCCCTTCCTCTCTGAAATCAATAAAAAAATATTTTTAAAAAAGAAGATAAGAACTGGAAAGCTATCTCAAGGAAGGATTGGAATTGTAACTTACTCTTCCTTGTATCCTTCTCACCTATTGACACACAATAGACTCTGAGTATGTTTACATGTAGCTGGTTTCAGTTGTGGCCCTTTAGGATCAGTTTTTTTTTCTGTGCTTTATTTCCAATAAGTTATAGTTCAAGAAGGTAAATTTTGTACAAACAATTGCAGATACAGCACAATTTAAGATTTACAAACTTCGTGGCATGCTTAGCCAAGGCAAACATAATTTTGTGAATTGAAGTAATTGTTTTTTAAAGGTAGATGTATTGCTTTTAGATTTTTGTAAATTAATTTATTTTATTTTATTTTTATTATTTTTTCCCCCTATTGCCCTCCCCGCCCCCCAGTACATGCCCTCACCCATTCCCCCTCCCCTTCCCCGCCTTCCCTCATTGCCCTGTCTCCACTGGCTATGCCTACACACACATGCATACACGTCCTTCCGTTGATCTCCTATAGGCCCCTCCTCCCCAACTTTCCCTGCCTTCCCACTGTAGCACGACAGTCCGTTCATTGCTTCTTTGCCTCTGCATCTGCTTCCTCCCCTCCACCCCCTGTTTCTTGTCTTTAAAAACATCTTACCCCTGTAGGCTAGAAATAAACCCACCAGAGCAAAAGAAAAATGATTGAGTCCCAATTTCAATGTCCGATAGCTTTGAGTCCCAGTTTCAATGTCAGACAGTTCCTTCTGTGTACATGTCATCAATGGTATCTGGATACTGGACAGATAGTGGCGATGCTCGTTTGGTCCTGGGCATCCTGTAGCGATGCTCAGCTGCTTACTGCTCACATGGCAAGGCGTCGTCAGCTTCTTCCATCTCTGGACTGTTTCTCCTCTTGCCTTCGTGTTTGGTGCAGACCTATCAGTTCCTCTCTGTTGCAGGAGTCCACTTGGTCTTGGAGTTGATTTCTGAAAGTATATAAACATATTCTCAACCAAGAGTTAAGAAAGAAAGTTATTAAACCCAAAATGCCATTAACCTATATGACATGTGGTGCATTTAATGGGAGTCAGACACCTTAAGTAAGGATGGTATGAAAGCCAGGAACTGTAGTTTTCATTCAGGTTTTATGTCTTTGGGCTTACTATTGGTTAGGTTTCCTTTGTGCTTTGGGTATGTGGTTTTGTGTTAATAACTCAGTCAAATGTTTACCTTATTTGCAGTTTTATCATATGTTTATTTAATGCATCAATTGATTTAGAAATGTTTATTAATTTCCTTTGTGACTTATCTATTTGATGTTTGTCTTAATACATTTCAGTGAATGCCAATACTGATATTATAGTTAATGCAGAAATCTAAAAGCTTAAAGTCCAGTGGAAGATGTGTGTCAGAACTGGATATAGGAACTAAAGTTACTTGTAATTTATCTGTGATTTCTAATTCTCTGTTATGTTTCCCATTGAACATTGCTTGACCATAAAGTCAGAGAATATTTCTTCCTTGTAGTATGATAAAACTGCAGGCTTATCAAAGTTTTCATCAATAAATAGTACCTTCAGAGACAGAACACTAAGGGATAACTTAAAGATTCTCTAAGAGGTGGCCTTTCCAATCCCGAGGCATGTGTGGGGCTTGTGCTGGTTGTCTGGGGTGCTCACCAATGTCAGTACTTACCCTCCTTAGTGCTCATGTGGACACAAATGAAAGCTGTGCATCATCTTTCCAAACTGATGCTGAACTGATCTAAATCAGACATTCATATCAGCTACTTTCCTTAGGTAACAGGTCATATTCAGATTCAGCAAGGTAGTAGTTACTATTTCCACTGATACTGTTTATGTGCCTCTTCATGGAATGTTTTTCTTACCATATAAGAGGAAACATTTTCTTGATGCTCAGTTTTATCTAGTTTGTACCACACTCAGTGATGTCTTAAATCACTGATAATTTTTGAAGAGGAGGGGATCTTTGGTGGCAGATGAACACTTGAGAGAATGGGTACAATTAAATCATGACTGTCTTTTCATTGAGGAGATAGAGATGTTTTCTAAGAATGCAAACAGTAGTGAAGCATCCTTGAGAAACCCACATTTCATCTTGGTAATGGTAAAGATTTTCTAATGATTCTGTGATACTTCAGGGGCACTCCAAAGAGTCTCTAAGGATTATTAGCCCCATAAAAATATGACAATGCAACTAAATGCCTACCTTGTGTTACTTCGATGCCCTGTAGAGTATAAACTTAGAATACAATCTAATATTCCAATTCCATACCTCTCTTAAATCATCCAGATTCAATCATTTAAGCACTAAGTTGATTCTTGAGAATCTGTTCATGCTTTGTTTATATTCAGTTTTAATTTCACTATTGACTTTTTTGTTAAGAACACTGTCTAGTACAGACCTCAAAATTTAATGTGCATTCAGAACAGGTGTAGATCTTGTTAAATACAGATTTGGATTCAGTACATCCAGAGTGGGGCTTGTGATTCTGCTTTTTAACTAGTTCTCATTGCTGTTAGTTCATGAACCACAGTTGAGTAGCAACTAGACTTTAAATTCTATGATGCTTCTGAAATATTTTTAAATGATTGAGTTCAGTGATTGCATGTAATTATTTCTGGCCAATTAGTTAAGGAAGATACATATACTAAAAAGTCACAGTGTAGCTTACTATTTACTATAAAATTATATATCATCACGGATGGCCTTCATCGTAATATAGAGTTTACTATTAAATTATATTGTTATGAAAAGATAGATAAAACAATATAGTTTAAAAACTAAAATAGTTATAGTTTATTATCCAAAAGGATACATATAAATAAATATAAAATGATAACTATGAAAATGGGTTAAACAAGTTGCCTTATAAGGCTTAAGGTTTTTTCTTAAATTATGCTTTATATAACATCTAAATCTTCTGACATTTGACTTTTATTTGATGGAAAAGAGGGAAGGAAAGTCAGAGAATCAAAGAAGTAGAAGATGATTTTTCTGAACGATTTTTCTCTCCTGGGTTTTGGCTGTCCACTTTCATTTTTGATTCACGCTTCTTCTTTAATTCTGAAAATGTATGGAGACTCTAGGTTTTCCATTTGAGGCCAAAGAACAAGAATTAAATTTGACTTCCATTAATCTTCATTCCTGTATTACTCCACTGAGCACATTTAAAATCTAAGGAAGATAAGTCCTGTTCACATTCCTCTGCCAGGTTTTATTGAGAGAAGAGTCCTTAACTTAGCAAACCACGTTACTTAAAAATATTCTATCAGGAAGATAGTAGCTTAACACGGAGGTTAAGGAATTGGAGGGCAATTATTCCCCCCCCCCACCCCCTGTTTCAGTAATGGGCGAAGATGTAGCCAGAAAGATACTGTGACAAACTGTTCTATAGGAAAAACTGGCCAGTGCCTCTTTGTGAAAATGAAGTGACGCATACTAACTACATTAACCCAAAGAACCTCTTGATTTGTCTTACCTTTTAGAAATCACTCCCAGGAAGTGATTTCATTATTCATTGATCACTGCTGTAGACATACTTATAAGATCTTGAACATACTATATATTAATTGAGATTGCTGATTTAGAAAACATTAGGTTGAATGTTATTAATTTGTGAGAGTGCTTTTTAAATGACACCCATCATTCAAGACATGTTTAATATTATTCTGAGTGCTCAAGAAGATTTATTAGCTAACTTATTATTTTCATTTCTAATATACCTTTCATTTTTCTCTTATAAATCTTCTTAGTTTTGTCTTGAGTATACAAATGGTTTCAGGTTTTGTTGAGCCTAACAAATATATAATTTTGAATGGGGGGAGCTCCTTAAAGGAAGTAATTATCTTTTTGGGGGCATATTTTACAATGATGTGAACATATTTCTAGGGACCCTTCCAGGACAAAATGAAGCTTAAGCTAAGCTTCATCTTTGTTCAGTATCAAACATTGAGAAAATACTTTACACTTTTTTCCTTGTTGATACAATCCAGTATAGTGGGAAAGAGCATGGTAATACCAGTATGTTGTAACTGGGTTCAAACATGGGCTTTCTCCGTCTTCTTTGCTTATGTTAGATTCCAAGGTGCATGTTTTTCCAAAATGACAACAATGACTTTTGAAATGCTTTTCCTACTTCCATTTTCTCACACATCCCGCTTTCCATTTTCCTATAGCCTGTTCATATTGTAGCCAGAGAACTCTATTTATTTTTATTTTTAACTTTATTGTTGATGCTATTACCGATGTCTCCACCTCCCACACCTTTACCCACCCCCACCCAGGCCCTACCCCCCATTCTCTCTGGCCATCATCACACTGTTGTCTGTGTCTATGGATTATGCATGTATGTTCTTTGACTAATCTTTTCACTTCTTTCATCCACTTCTCCCAATCCACTGTTCCTCTGACAGCTGTCAGTCTGTTCCATATATCCATGTCTGTTTCTCTTTTGTTCATCAGTTTATTTTGTTCATTAGATTCCACATGTAAGTGGGAATATGATATTTGTCTTTTTCTGACTGGCTTATTTCACTTAGCATAATACTATCCGATTCTATCCATGCTGTTGCAAAAGATAAGATTGCCTTCTTTTTTCTTTTTTCTTTAGCTGCACAGTATTCCATTGTGTAAATGTACCACAGCTTTTTTATCTATTCATCTACTGATAGGCACTTGGGCTTTTTCCAGATCTTGGCTATTGTAAATAACACTGCTATGAATATTAGGGTGCATACTTCTTTTGAATTGGTTAAAACCCTCCCAGTGATGCACTTAGGACAAAGAATCAAATCTAGATGTTTATAACTATTTTCACTGCTTTTCATTCTTTCCTAAAGTTCCAAATTTTTCTCTGCTTTCATTTCTCTTGCACCTGAAATAATTCCTTCAGCATTACTTTGGTGCAGGTCTGTTGGTAACAACATAATTTTTTGTTTCTCTGAAAATGTCTTTATTGTACCTTTATTCTTGAAGGGTATTTTCTCTGGATATACACAATTAGGTTGACAGTTTTCTGTTTTTTCAGCATTTTGAAGATAATGGTACATTGCCTTTTGGTATCCGTAATTCCTGATGAAAATAAATGACACTCCAGAGTTGAGTTCATGGAAATATGATTTGTACAGTTGCATAAGGCCCCACACTTTGAAGGGCTCTCTGCTTGGTTAAATTTTCTGCTGTTACTGCCTTGAAACTCTTGATACTTTTGAATAATGGGTCTATATTTTCATTTGTCACTGACACCCACAAATTACATAGCTTGTCTGTATCATTTGAGTCATTATTCCCTCCTGCATGAACCAGGGCTCGGACCAGGAAGGAACCTGTAATCAAGGTATGTGACCTTGACCAGAATTGAATCCTGGACCCTTTGGTCTGCAGGCCGATGCTCTATCCACTGAGCCAAACCAGCTAGAGCTATCCTTTCTTTGTCAGTCTCTAAGTCCACACAGTAAAATTTTGTAAAATCTTCCCCTAAGGATTTATTTTTTTTGAGAGAGAGAGAGAGAGAGAGAGAGAGAGAGAGAGAGAGAGAGAGAG
>JAAGEH010000042.1:25660184-25806109 GCA_011751065.1 Lasiurus cinereus | reverse complement strand
GAGAGAGAGAGAGAGAGAGAGAGAGAGAGAGAGAGAGAGAGAGAGAGAGAGAGGTTTGCTGCCTCCCATACACACCCTGACTGGGGATAGAACATGCAAACTTTTGGTGTACAGGATGACACTTCAATGAACTGAGCCACCCAGCTATGGCCATCCAGTAAATTTTTATTGCATGTTTATATTCTACAGTTTTCATTTGGATCTATTTTATATTGTCAGTTTCTCTCCTGAATTTTTTTCTCCTTTTATTTACTGCAAGTACAATTTTCTTTGCATTAATGAGCATACGTATAATAGCTGCTTAAATATTCTTGTCTGATAACTTCAACTGTTGGATCATCTTAAGGTTGACTTCTGTTGATTGTTTTTTTCCTTTGCAAATGGATTACAGTTTCCTGTACTTTTTGGTCAAATAATTTTGGAATTATCTCTTGGAAATTATGAATGTTATGAGTGTTGATTTTTTTTTGTTTTAGCACGTGGTTAACTTGATTTTGCTCAAACTATAAGTTCTGTCTTGCCTATGGGTGGTTAGCAACTTTAAAAAAAGTTTTAAGAAGAGAAAATAAAATTTATAGAAGATTGGTCATTTATGTTTTATAGTTGTCTTAGTTCATTTGGGCTACTATAACAAAATAACATAATTTGGGTGGCATTTGAACATCAGACATTTACTTTTCTCAGTTCTAGAGGCTGGGAAATTCAAGATCAGGGCACTGGCAGATACAGCGCCTTGTAAGGGCCCACTTTTCATAAACGTGCCTTCTTGCTTTGTCTACACGTGATAGAAGGTATGGGAACATTTTTGGATGAATTTATAAGGGCATTCATCACCTTCCAAAGGCCCCACTTTCTAATACTGGTGCTTTCAGGGCTAGAATTTCTTGATATATGACTTTTGGTGGGATACAAAATTCAGTCCATAGAAATAGCCCTTCATAGTTTACAAGGGTTTTTTTTTAATATACTTTGTAAATTTATACTACGAAAGCTTCCTATAATACTGCATCCCTTTATTGATGTGGAAATAGAAGTCCAATGGAAGTTATATGAAACTAGAGGCATGGTGCATGAAATTAGTGTACTGGGGGCTAGGGGAGTTCCTCAACCCAGCCTGTGCCCTCTTGCAGTCCAATAAACCTAAGGGGATGTCTGACTGACAGCTTAGGTAGCGAGTGAGCCTAAGCCATCAGTTCGACATCCTTAGTGCTGCCACGGAGGCAGGAGAAGCTCCTGCCACCACTACTGCGCTCGCCAGCGGTGAGCCTTGCTTCTGGCTGAGCAGTGCTCCCTCTGTGGGAGTGCACTGACTACTAGGGGGCAGCTCCTGCGTTGAGTATCTGCCCCCTAGTGGTCAGTGCATGTCATAGTAACTGGTTGTTTGGCTGTTCAGTTAATTTGCATTATGTAGGATAATCTAATATGGTTCAGGTATCTATCCATTTTTCTTTGATTAGAATCTACTTTAAGAAATTTTAAAGTATTATTGGTAAAAATAGTGAAATATTTTATTCTTTTTCACAGAATGTTTCATAAATATTGTCTCTTTTAATGTCCCAACTAACTATCTGCAATAAGCAAGACAATTAGGTTTGTTGCCGTTGTTTCAGATAAGAAATCGAAAGATAGAGCCCTTATTTGTATGGGATATTCTCTCCTGGAAAATATTCTATGAGTAAAACGGCTTTTTCTCTATCTCAAAATGAACTGCATACTATTTCTAAAGTGCCATGTACTTTGAATTATAACTCAACTAATAAAAAAATTTAAAATACTTTTAGGCCAAGAGACTGTTTAAATAGTAAGTAATATGCTTTGGGATGAAAGTGAATTATAAATGTTCACATTTAATAATTTTTCTATATAACATTTTTGGAGATTTTTTGAAGGTTTCTTTCTTTTGGTCTTTCTCTCCTCTCACCTTCCTTTTCTTCCTTCTTTCTTAGTACAGAACACAGTTCTGTAAAAGCTATATTCAATCTTCTGCCAAGCCCACAAATCTAATTTTTAAAAAAATATATTTTATTGCTTTTTTACAGAGAGGAAGAGAGAGGGATAGAGAGTTAGAAACATTGATGAGAGAGAGACATCGATCAGCCACCTCCTGCACACCCCCTACTGGGGATGTGCCTGCAACCAAGGTACATGCTCTTAACTGGAATTGAACCTGGGACCTTTCAGTCCGCAGGCTGACACTCTATCCACTGAGCCAAACCGGTTTCGGCCAAATCTAATTTTGAAGCAGCTTCTACAGGTAACCCTATCTAATAAAAGAGTAATATGCAAATTGACTGTACCTCTGCTACACCCACAAGTCACGCCCACCAGCCAATCAGGAGTGAGTATGCAAATTAACCCCACCAAGATGGCTGCGGCCATGGAGCAAGCAGGAGGCTTAGGTTTCTCTGGCAATGGCCAGTCTAGGCCTCTGCTCAAGGCTACAAATTTTTAATTATAGAAGATAAATAAATCCTAACAAAAATGTCTGCAGCCACTGAGCAAGCAGGAGGCTTGGGTTTTCCCAGTGATGGAGGAAGCCATGCTTTCTTTCTGCCTGTTCTGGCTGGCCCAGGCTTCTGCTCAAGGCTACAAAGTTTTAATTATAGAAGATAAGAAAATCCCAGATACCAGGGCCTTTGCTTGGGTCACTGGGAAGCATAGCTGGCCTATAAATCATCACAGGCCCCTCACCCAGGTCACCCCATACCCCAAGGAAACCCCCACTCTGATCTGGGACAACCTTCAAGGCAACACTCATGTACCAGGCCTCTATCCTATCTAATAAAAGAGTAATATGCAAATTGACCATCACTCCAACACACAAGATGGCTGCCCCCATGTGGTCAAAGATGGCTGCCCCCATGTGGCTATCTGCTCTGACAAGATGGTCACCACAAGATGGCCAGTAGGGGAGTGCAGTTGGGAGGGATCAGGCCAGCAGGGGAGGGCAGTTGAGAGGGATCAGACCTCCAAGGGAGGGCAGCTGGGGGCAACCAAGCCTTCAGTGTAGTACAGTTAGGGGTGACCAGGCCGGCAGAGGAGGGAAGTTGGGAGTGACTGGGCCTGAAGGGAAGGGAAGTTGGGGAGGACCCAGGCCTGCAGGGAAGAGCAGTTGGGGAAGACCTGGCCTGCAGGAGAAGGCAGTTAGGGGTGACCAGGCCTGCAGGGGAGGGCAGTTGGGGCAATCAGGCTGGTAGAGGAGCAGTCAGCCATCAATCAGGCTATCAGAGGAGTGGTTGGGGGTGATCAGGCTGGCAGGCAGAAGCAGTTAGGTGCAATCAGGAAGTAGGCAGGTGAGCAATTGGGAGTCAGCAGGCTTGGATTGTGTGAGGGATGTCCGATTGCTCATTTAAGCTTGATCCTAACCACTGCCCTGTCAGCCTTATTAATTAGGGCCTAAAGAGAAAGTTGGACATCTTTAGAGAGGTCCCAGATTGGAGTGCGTGCAGGCTGGGCTGAGGGCCACCTCCCCCGCATCCCATGCACCAATTTCATGCACTGGGCTTCTAGTTTAATATAAAAGGTAGACTGGTAGCCCATTTTACTTTTGATTTGTATATGACATTTGTTTGGACCTAAACTTTCTTTTTAGAAAGAGAAAAAAATATTTATTTTGGGACATGTAAGGCCAATGATTTGAGAAGTAAATACCTTGTTTCTAAAGGAAAAGTCACTTTAGTTGATAAGATGTATTTGACCAAAACAAAATATTTAAAAAAGAAAGCATAGAATATAGTCGGCTTACGAGAAAAAGTTACTGAATGATGAATGAAGGAAAATGTGTGGCTATGTTTCATGGCGTCCATAGAATATAGGATATACCTTTTCTTTCTCTGACCCACTCTCAGGGAGACTGTAAAATTGCCTTGTTCAGTAGTTGGCTTAGAACATGAGAGCTCTTAGAACACTGTCTATTGTGTAAAAACAATCGTTATGTGCCTTGCTCTCAGACTTCATGCCTGTAGGATGAGCACAGACACCAGCTCATGGTTTAACTTCTGCATTTTGATTCTTCTCAACCTGGCATTTAACATTTGTAAAATACAGATTTAACCTTCATTTCTTCCCTCAAGTCCATGTCATTTTGTATTTCTGTAGTTATTCAGTGCTTTTTGACAATGATAGAAGTATACATTGTATTGATTTTAGAAGTGTTTTCTCATATACCTTTCAAACTTTAAGGCATCTCAGCTGTATGTATACAACCATACTTTAAATAAGTAATAACCATATTTTAAATAAAAATTGGGCAGCAGTTGGCTTTTTGTATGCTTCATAGGAAACAAAATGGTGCTGGGAAAAGGTGCTAAGTGGCTCAAATGATATTCAATGTAGTAATCTTGAAATCAGACTCTTTCTGAAGTGCCTTATTGGTACTATGAAATAAAAATAGAAATAAATTCCAACCTTGAATGTATTTTGTTTATCTGTATATGTAGCATCATTCTCAGCATATCTTTGTTTCATTTGTGCTCATGATTAACATTTTAATGGTATTATTATTGTTTAAAAAATTTAGCCAACAATTGGAATGCAGGTTTTTATGAAATTAAAATAAACCTACAATAGGATTATCATTTAGCATTTGGAATTGAAAGATTAATTGTTTTTGTTGCTAGGGGGAAGCAAATACTAGAGAACTTGCTACTATACCTCTTCCTCCCTCCTCCGCCCCCCCCCCCCCCGGTTCATTTGGTAAAGAAGTGTGTTATAAACTGAGGGTTGAGGAAACCAAGATTGCGGCATAGGTAAACAAACTGCTGCCTCGCACAACAATTTCAAAATTACAACTAAAAGACAAAATAGAATCATCCAGAACCACAAGAAGGCTGGCTGGGTGGAAATTCTACAACTAAAAGAGAAAAGCACATTGAGACTCAGAGGAGCTGCAGGAGGCAGAGGTACTGAGATGTGCACGTGGAGAGGATTGGCAACTGAGTATGTGGCTGGCTTTCTCAAGTGGGAGGAGACAAAAGCTCCTGACTGCACTGAACTCCAGTTTGGAGCGAGACTCTGTGGACCCAGACTCATTTGGGGAGAAACTGGACTGTCTGGCAGCAGGCAAAACTCGAGGGCAGCTTTTTTTCAGAGGTGCTTGCAGCAATTACTATGTGACACTGAGACACAGGGGCCTATTAAGAGCAGGGCTAACAGGAAACTAATGTTGTCTGCTCTGCCCTTAGACTCTGCCCAATCCAAGCTGAGCACAGAGGCTCTTGAAAGTCTTGTCTCATAAGGGTGTCTCCAGCACAGAAGTTCTTCCAGCATAGACATGACTGATCCTCACAGCCAGTTGGCCTGGGGGTCAATTCCTCCCAGTGATACCAACAACAATCAAGGTTTAACTACAACAAGACAGTGCACACAGCCCACAAAGGGGTGCACCAAGAGTGTCCACCTCAGGTAACTGGGGAGGCTGAACCACTGGGCCCTATAGGACACCAAGCACACAAGGCCACTGACTCTACCCAAGAAAACAGCCAAAATGTAGAGACAAAGAAACAGATCACAACTGAAAGAAATGGAGGAAAGCAAACAACTGGATATAGAATTCAAAACCACAGATAAATGGTTTTTCAAGAATTTTCTAGAAAAGGCCGATAAATTTAGTGAGACCCTTGAGGATATGAAAAAGGACCAAGTAGAAATTAAGCATACACTGACTGAAATAAAAAATAATATACAGATATCTAACAGCAGACTAGAGGATCGCAAGAATCATGTTAAAAATTTGAAGTACAAAGAAGCAAAAAACACTCAACTAGAAAAGCCAAAAGAAAAAACAATCCAAAAATATGAAGATAGTGTAAGGAGCCTCTGGAACAACTTCAATTGTATCAATATCAGAATTATGGGGTGCCAGAAGAAGAGAAAGAGTAAGATACTGAAAACCTATTTGAAGAAATAATGACTGAAAACTTCCCACATCTGGTGAAAGAAATAGATTTTCAAGTCCAGGAAGCATAGAAAACCCCAAACAAAAGGAATCCAAAGAGGATCATACCAAGACACATCATAATTAAAATGCCAAGAGCAATAGACAAAGAGAGAGTATTAAAAGCAGCAAGAGAAAAACAGGTAATTACCTACAAGGAAGCACCCATATGACTGTCAGCTGATTTCTCAACAGAAACTATGCAGGCCAGAAGGGAGTGGCAGGAAATATTTGAAGTGATGACTAGCAAAAACCTACAACCAAGATTACTCTACCCAGCAAAGCTATCATTCAGAGTTGAGGGTAAGATAAAGAGCTTCACAGATAGGAAAAAGCTAAAGGATTCATCAGCACCAAATCAGTATTACATGAAATGCTGAAAGGTATTCTTTAAGAAGAGGAAGAAGAAAAAAAAGGTAAAGATAAAAATTATGAACAACAAATACATATCTATCAATAAGTGAATGTAAAAATCAAGTGAATAAAAAAATCAGATGAAGAGAATAAAATGGTGAATATAATAGAATCAGGGACACACAAAGGGAGTGGACTGACAATTCTTTTGGGGAAAGGAGTGTGGGGGATGCGGGAATAGACGGGTGAAAAATTGTATACCTATGGATGAGGATAGTGGTGGGGAGTTAAGGGCAGAGGGAGGGGGGAAAAAGAGGAACAATTGTAATAATCTGAACAATGAAGATTTGTTAAATTAAATAAAATAAAAAAATAAACTGAGTGTTATTTGAGATGTGTAGATCATCAACCACAGCATTGGGAATCTTTATCATGCTGATTTTTTTACATTCGAATTTGATATGGTATTTGCTATAGATAGAATTTGACCTGCCTAACCAACAGACATGGTAATATGTTATTCATTATTAGTAATTTTCTGTAATTCCTATATCTATAATCTTTGTGTCCCAATTCAAATTTATAATATTGTTAATAGGTGTCCTTGTGAACATAAAAATTTCAGGGCTCTCAAGAACTTCAAAAAAAGCATCTAGAGTTGCTATTGCACACTTCATGTGCTAAGCACCTTGTTTAATAAATGAGGCACATTAGGCATTTGGGACTGGGAAGAAGTCAAATGACTTTCTCCCTGCCCTCCAGTGAATAAGTTAACTAAACTTTCTTCACTCATTTCCAGTAGTATTTGCCTGAGAGTATTTGCAATAGCTGTATTTAGAATTCTTGGATTCTTATGAAAATCCCTTCAAGTATAAGAAAGAAGTTAGACATAACCTAATGTTTTTAATTCTAAAGGATTAATAAAACAGAGTAAGTAAAACAGAAGAAGACAAAACAAAGAAAAAACTCATTAGTTTGGTTATCCTGCCCATTGTCCTTTATTAATGGTGGGATTTAGACCAGTGTTTTTGAGCAATGCAGTACATCCTCATGTTACCTAGTTTTCTCTTGATTCTGTTTATGTTGGTTAAATCCACTCGATGCAAAGTTAAAGTTTACAAATATAAAGACATTCCAGGGATATTGGGTACATTATCTGAAATTTTCCAAAATGTTTTAAACATCCATTTTGTGCACAGACAAAAATTTAAATTGTAATAGTGTTATACATCTACTTTATTAGGAAACTTAAAGGGTTAGAGTTATATTTATAACTAGAGGCCTGGTGCATGAAATTCATGTATGGGGGGAGGGGGTGGTCTCCTCAGCACAGTCTGTACCCTCTCCAATCTGGGACCCCTCAGGGATGTCTGACTGCTGGTCTAGACCGGCAGTCGGACATCCCTTTCACAATCCTGGACTGCTGGCTCCTAATTGCTCACCTGCCTACCTGCTTGGTCAACCCTAACTGCTCCCACCCACCAGCCTGATTGCCCTCTACCAGCCTAGTCACCCCTACTGCCCCCTCTGCCAGTCTAATTGTCCCCAACTGCCTCTCTGCCAGCCTGGTTGTCCCCAACTGCCTCCCCCATGCCAGACTAGTCACCTCTTACTGCCCCTTCCCCCTGCCATCCTGGTCGCCCCTAACTGCCTCCCCACCAGCGTAGTTACCTTCACTGCCCCCCTGACAGCCTAATCACCCCCAACTGCCCCCCTGCTGCCTGGTTGCCCCCAACTGCCCCCTTGCTGGCCTGGTCACCTCTTACTGCCCTCCCTGCTGGCCTGGTCACCCTCAACAGCCCCCCATGCTGGCCTGGTTGCCCCCAATTGCCCCCCTTGCCAGCCTGGTCATCCCTCACCAACCCTCCTGCCAAACTGGTCGCCCCATGCAGCCTGCTTGTTCAGTCATTTGGTCATCCCTCAGGCTGGCCCTGGGGATTTGGGGAAATTAGGAGACTGGAGGACTCCAGAGGCAGGTGCCCTGGCGGAACTGAGGGGACTGGGTACTGCCATCTTGTGGCTGTGAGCACCACCATCTTTGAGGGCATGGCCGTCAGTTGGCATATTCCCTCCTTATTGGCTGTGGGCACCACCATCTATGTGAAGCTGTGATGGTCAATTAGCATATCCCCTCTTTATTAGATAGGATTGTTTCATATACCTGTAAGGAAGGAACTTTATTAATGGAATAACATTTATTATTGTAACTGTTATTGTTTCAGTGGCATGATTTTACCATGTTACAATCAATTAACCATTATTCTCATCAAGTTCTATAAGAAATACTTCATATTTAATACCTTCACTCATGAACAACACCAAGAATTTCATTTCCCTTTGGGGCATACAGCTGTTTCCAGACTACTCAGTGCTGTGTCAGGGCATAAAATCATCTTGACAGAAAGCTCTAAATTATAAATAGTCCCATAATGACATTCAGCTTGGGAGGTACATTTTCTAAAAGGAGTTATTAGGGAAAATGTCATTCTAACCCTTTACTATAAGGAAAATTCCTCACATTTCTGCAGCTCTTTTGAACCCCAGATAATATTTACATATGTAAGTATTTAAATGGCTATGGTTATCAGATTTACAAGTATGAAGACATACGAGGGATGTTGGATAAATGTTTTCTCAAATTTTCTAAAACTTGTTTTTAATCTAAAACTTTTCTATCACAAATACATCTTAATGAATGCCTTCTTTCTATGACGACTGCTGAAAGACTGGAATATTAACACTCCAAGATTTGATATTATTCAAAAGGGATAACTCTGGTAATACTTCATATATTATAAAAGAATCCAAAGTTAATTTATTTCATTGGTATCCTAGAAGTAACTTCAGAATATTGGCTATTGAATAAAATTTTGTGATACTTTTCCTAGCATAAATGCTGATTATGGATTACTTGTGTTAGTGTTCTGATTTTTAAATGCCCAATTAATTCTGGCATCCTCTTGGCACATTTAAGTCCTACAAGAATCTGCTTTGAACCCAAAGAATTCTTTTTTTTGAACAAAATTATCCTTTTTCCAAAAAGCTTCAATGTTTAAAATAATTGTATTTCTGTAAGTTATCTTTTTTGTTTTTATACTGCTTACATAACAGGTTATTTCAGCACCTGAAAGTTGGGATGGGTAAGGAGTGAATGGGAAAAGAAAGGATTTTAACATTTGTAATGAGTCCATGTTGCAGATGTATACTTTTCCAGCTTTGGCCTGTGTTATGGTCATCATGGAAAACATCTAGAACATTGCTGGTTGGAGCTGCAATCATGGAGATGCCAAGTTAGGGTAACACTTAGTCTCTGGATATCTGTATATAGACATGTGTATGTGTATGTGAACATTCAAAGTTGTAGCTTCCAGCTCAGGAGTTTGTAAACATTGTCACATGGTGCTGTTTAGCCAAATGATTGCTGATCCCTATTTCACTCTTCTAATTCAGTTTTTAATCACATTTTCTTCTTTGATCCCTAATCTTTCTTAATAGAGACATTTTCTTAGTTGGCTTTTGCAGTTTAGCAACATTTCATCCCCCTTATATTTTGAAAACAGCATAATTGATTTATTCTTTCCTTTCTCAATTTCTGTCTCTTAAAAGTGATTTCTGTCAAAGGTTTCATGTTCTGAGTTGTTCCCTATGCTCCCTAATCACTTTAGCCACTTAGCTTTGAAACTACCTAGTGAGAAACAAAGTTGTCCTGGCAGATGTAGGTCAGTCACTTGATTTCTCATTTTCCTTATCCCCCCATAACATGACCCAAAGATGATGAGAAAGTATAATATTTTTAGCTTTCTTTTAAAAAGCTTTCTATTCTGGGTGACTTTAAGCCACTCTAATTTCTGATGTTTTAAGAGAATACTGCTGTTTATTCCAGATTAGATTCCAGCTTTATAAAATAATCTTTTGTGTTGACATTCAGCAGGGGAGGAACACAATTCAGTCAATTTGATTTATTTAGCAAATATTATGACCTTCTGTTATTTGCCAGGCACTATGCTTGCTACTGAGGATAACAATAATGAGAGACATTTTCAGAGGAGCTCATAAATTAGTGAAGAAGATGGTTAATATACTCAAACCTCTGTTGGTTGGTGAATTAAATTGCTAAGTAAATTATTTTAGGTTCCTGCAACAGATGCTTAATGATCTTGTGTTTAATACATCCCTGGTCTGAGGGTTAGAAGGGTTTCTTTTTGTTCTTTTCTGTTGACATGTCCTCTTCCATCATATTTGTAGTATGATGCTGCAAAGTCAGTAATGTCTGTTTATAAAGTATTATGAGATCTTTTGATGAAAGTGTTGGGTCAACAATAATATTATCCTTTCAACAAACATGAACTGAACATGTATGATTGGAGCATTGCATGTTAGGCTCCAGGAGAGATAGAAAGGTAAATGAGAAGAGTGTCTAGGTCTAGGAGCAGGTAATGCAGTGTTTGGAGTGGAAATGGAAGTTGGTAGAAGTTTGTGGAGGAGGGGGTAATAATCAAGACTTTCTCTAGTACTTTCATTAAAACCAAATGTACTAGTAAGTGTAAATGAGACTTTTATGATAATTATATAATTTTATAACTCTTTTTCCATTTGTTCAGATGACTTGTAATTGAATATTTTCCATAGGCCTATGGGCACTGTAGACTCAAATATTGTTAGTTTCTTATCAACCTAGTTAAATAGTTTTCTTTAGCTTTGCCATCCCTTTACTTGTATTGCTGTAGTTCTTAGGCATCATTATTAAAAGACAGATTTTGAATCTCAACTACAATATGTGTCAGGGTTTTGAACTTTGAATAATATGCTGTTCCATTTCATGGGGATAAAATATAATCAACAATCCCCTTCCACCAGTATTGACTATAAAAATGATTCCAATGTTACCTAAATATGTGACAATATAAAGTCAAATATAAACTCTTTATACTTTTAGCTCTTGTTACCATAATAAACCTAATAGAAATAAGCTATAAAATCAATACATATGTACACTTACCACATTAATTTAATGTTACAGATGAGGTTATTTTTCTGAAATTAAATTGCTGCTAACAGTGTGAATGTGATCCTGACAGCTACAATATAGATTTTTTTTGAGCTTGGCATGCTTATGGGGCCATGTGTCTTCAGATGATTCAGATTTTTCCAGCACTTTCCCAACCCATTGGAAAAACTTATTTGTATGGTGTAGTGTTAGGTCATGTGACCTTCACTTGGTGCATCATTTACATATTAAGTGCCTTTATGTTCTATTTTCTTAGCCTGCAACAAATTAAGAACTTCTTGGTTCCACCACAATGATGAATGCTTCAATGGATGTTGGCACCGACATTGCAGAACAATACTCAGTTATGAGCTAGCAGTCAGATAATCAGAATATATTTCTAGTAAAGCTTTGAGATTGTTGTGGATATAAAAATAGAAAATTACAAAATACTAACGTAGTACTAACAATATATTCATAAAGATTTCTTGGACTTTAGTTGGAGAAATATTATCAAATGTATAATGTATACATATACTTAGACACTATACATGGTGTGAACAAATAGAAATCCAACAACTATTATAAAATCAATCATACAGGACTACAGGGTTAGAAACTACTACATTGTTAAAATGATTAACTATTGAATAATTTATTTTGTAGACACTGCTATTTTTGAGTGCTTGTGTTATTTTTTATAAAAATTAACAAAAATAAGATTTGTTGAATGATGCTAATAAGCATGGATTAAGAAGAAAGCAAGGTTTTGCAACTGATTCAAATAAAGGACAATAAAAGTTATTCATTGTAATTTAAGACGGTAGAATTGTATTGGGCTCAGGATCAAAATAGTAGTAGTCATCACTAGGCTTCTTCAGGTAAGATAGGTAAGGTAGGTAAGGGAAGAGATTGGGATTTTGAAAGCATTCTCTTTCTTCAGAGCTGTCAGACTTCATAACAACAGGCTTCACTAACCAGAACTGCAACACTCAGGGTCTAAGGGAAATATGTTCTGGCTCCCTCCCCCAAGCCCAGTCTGAGCTTCTCAAGTTGTCTTGACTAGTTCACAGAAATAAACTACTGCTAGCTTAAAAATAGCCAGTTTAAAAAAGCCAAAAAACTAAAAAAAAAAAAGAAAAAAAAAAGATGGATAAAGTACAAATAAAGCAAAGGGGTATGGAGAAGTTCCCAGTCAATTCTCTTCAGTTCATAAATACTAGAGAAATGTACTGTGTTCACACCATTTGCTACATTTGTCACCCAAATCTTGGTTATTAGATATTAGAAAGGAACAAATGAAAGTATGAAAGTATGAAAGTAAAGACTTACCTTAATTTTCTAATGTAAAGCACAAAAATCTAAAATTTTAATTGTTTCATCTAGCCCCCTTTGGGAAAATAATCAATTTGTTATTCTCTGGTTTAAAGTCTTTAAAGACCTTCCCACTGCTTAAAGGACCTTTGTGAGTTCTCTCCTGCTGGTCTCATTATATCCCACATTGCACTTTATATTCCAGTGATGCTGACCTTCTTGAGTTCATTCTCTACTAGACTGTGACCTCTATGAGAAGAGGTTCCAGAATATCTCTGAGCACCTAGCTTGTAATAACCCTTCAGTAAAAATATTGACTCTAATTGGAGGAATTTGGCCAAAGCACATTGACAGCGAGATCTTTTCCATCTTTAGTGTATTTTATTTCGATCAGAGCAGTGAAAATAGAGGTAAGGAGCAAGTTAGAAGACCAGAAAAATTCAGATTCAACTTTGAGTAGTTGAGTTTAATTAAGTGTGCGTATATTGAGTAAACAACATGTCCTGCTATTCATGGAGTTCAGTATCTTGTGTGGTTATCAAAGCCCAATTGACTATGTATAAAATGATGGAAGGATACAAGGAATATAAAAAATATTTGAACTTTTCTGCTGAAGTTTTTGTTGTTTTGTTTTTAAATTTGGACTACAGAGACAACTGGTAAAGACAAGAGCATGAATATTTCAAGTTTCATTTTGAGAACTGAGTCATAGGTGTTGCATTTCAAGCCAACTAAATGTTTGATTACTTTACACTTCATGGCTTTTTAAAATTCCAGTTGCTATAACAACTTTGATATTTCTTTAATTATTTTGAGTACTTCCGTTGCCATAACAATAAGATATCTTAAAAAATAGCAATTTTTTTATAAGGGAAAACCTCTTTCAATTAAAAGTGAATTTGAACAAACATTTCTTTCCTATAATGTGAACCATTATTTAAAATGTAATTGTGCTATTCTGTTTTCATACATTTTTAACAGACTTTTGTAGGGGATATTTTAAAGTTCAACTTTTCCCTCTATGTTTTTACTATGTGAAAGTTAAAGATAATGGCTGTATTGAACTCTTTCTGTGAGATAATATTTGATGGGATTTCATTGATATAAAAATCTTCAACAGTTTAATTTCTAGATTAGTTATTTCTCAAAGAGAATATGACTAATGAATAGCTCTTCCATAGAAGATACAAAAAACTTTCCTGTGAGTCTTGAAGTGCATTTATCAAATCTATTGCCATACTGAAATAGTCACCACCTCCTTTACCTGGAAATAACTGACAACTCAAGCCTGTGCTAGGGCACTTTAGTAAATAGAGCAGTTCTACTATTTACTTTTTTTGAGATAAAAATCTCATTAATTCTGATATTTAATTCTCCAGAAAATTAAAGATAGCAAATAAGTAGAGGAAGGAGGTGAATTTCATGCACCAGGCCTCTAGTACAAAAATAAACTCTGATTCACATACTCACAATTATAAACTTTTGCCAACACCTGTATGTGATTTCCTGGCAGTACCTTAAAATTCACTCAGGTAATTTAAGGCTCTAATTTAATGGTTTTACACAGAAATGGAGCACTTGAAATATGCAAGTGCAGTCATAGTTTTATCATTCTCTTTGGCTATAACTTACATGTAGCTGAAATACACAGATGTTAAATGTTACATTTCAATGGGTTTTGACATATATGCATCAAGTAACACAAAGCAATCGAAATACAAAATGTTTTCATCATCCCTGAAAATTTTCTTATACCTCTTGCCAGTCAACACATACACACACATGCACGCACGCACGCACACACACACCCTGAGGCAATTATGTTCTGATTTTTTTAAATAAAAAACTAGTTTGCCTTCCTCTTGAATTTTTTTGAATAGTCTGAGAAAGATAGTTTTAGTTCTTCTTTGAATGTTTGGTAAAACTATGAAGCCGTCAGGCCCCTGGCTTTTGTTTGTTAGAAGCTTTTTGATGACTGCTTCAATTTCCTCCATAGTTATCATTTTGTTGAGATTTTTTTTATTCTTCTTGATTGAGTTTTGGAAGGTTGTATTTTTCTAGGAATATGTCATTTTCTCTAGGTTGTTTAGTTTGTTGGAGTAGAGTTTTTCATAGTATTTTATTTTATTTTTTTTACAATCTTTTGTATTTATATGGGATCTGTTGTTATTTTGACTCTTTCATTTCTGATTTTGTTTATTTGGGTTCTCTCTCTTTTCTTCTTAGTGAGTTTGGCTAGAGGTTCATCAATGTTGTTTATCGTATCAAAGAACCAGCTCTCAGTTTCATTGATCTTTTGGTCTCTATGTCATTTATTTCTTCTCTGATCTTTATTATCTCCTTCCTTCTGCTAAGTCTGGGATTTTCTTGGTGCTCTGTTTCTAATTCTTTAGGTTATAGAGTTAGATAATTTATTACCCTTCCCTTCCCTTCCCTTCCCTTCCCTTTCTTTCCCTTTCTTTTCCTTCCCTTTTCCTTTTCTTCTTCTTCTTTTTTTAAATTTTTTTTTGATCTAGGCCTGTAATGCTATGAACTTCCCTCTCAGGACTGGATCTCGAATAGCTGCAACAATCTTGATAAAGAAGAACAAAGTTGGAAGTTTCACAATACCAGATATCAAGCTATACTACAAAGCCACTATTCTCAAAACTGGTTGATACTGGCACAAGAGCACACATATAGACCAATGGAACAAAATAGAGAACTCAAAGATTGACCTGAGCTATTATGCTCAATTAATATTTGACAGTGGAGTCAAGAAAGTCTTTTTAATAAATGGTATTGGGCCGAGACCGGTTTGGCTCAGTGGATAGAGCGTCGGACTGCGGACTGGAAGGTCCCGGGTTCGATTCCGGTCGGGGGCATGTACCTTGCTTGTGGGCACATCTCCAGTGTGGGGTGTGCAGGAGGGGGCTGATCTATATCTCTCTCTCATCGATGTTTCTGACTTTCTATCCCTCTCCCTTCCTCTCTGTGAAAAATCAATAAAATATATTTTTAAAAAAATAAATAAAATAAATGGTATTGGGAAAATTGGACAGATACATGCAAAAAACAATGAAACTAGACCATCAACTTATACCATACACAAAAGTAAACTCAAAATGGATAAAGGACTTAAACATAAGACAGGAAGCCATAAAAATATTAGAGGAATCTGCAGGCAGCAAAATCTCAGACATAAGCTAAAGCAGTATTTTCACCGATACAGCTCCTAGGGCAATGGAAACTAAGGAGAAAATAAACAAGTGGGACTACATAAAAATAAAAAGCTTCTGCACAGCAAAAGAAACCATCAACAAAACAATAATAAATCCCTCTGCATGGGAGACCTTATTTGCCAATGTTATATCTGATAAGGATTTAATCTCCAACATTTACAGGGAACTCATACAATTTAAACAAAAGGAAGATAAACAATCCAATAAGAAAATTGGCAAAGGACTTAAATAGACACTTTTCAAAGGAGGCTGACAGACATATGAGAACATGTCCAAATTCACTAATTATCTGAGAGATGCAAATCAAAATGACAATGAGGTACCATCTCACACCTGTCAGAATGGAGAAAATCAACAAATCAACAAATGGCAAGAGCTGAAGAGGATGAGGAGAAAAAGGAACCCTCTTGCACTGATGGTGGGAATGCAGACTGCTACATTCACTGTGTAGAACAGTATGGAGTTTCCTCAAAAAACTAAAAATGGAACTTCCATTTGACTCAGTAATACCACTTCTAGGAATATATCCCAAGAAAACAGAAACACCAATGAGAAAGCATATCTGCACTCCTATGTTCATAGCAGCACTATTTACAATAGCTAAGATTTGGAAGTAACCTAAGTGCCCATCAGCAGATGAGTGGATTAGAAAACTGTGGTACATCTGCACAATGGAATACTATTTTGCTGAAAAAAGAAGGAATTCTCACCTTTTGCAGCAGCATGGATGGAACTGGAGAGCATTATGCTAAGTAAAATAAGGCAGTCAGAGAAAGATAAATATATGATCTCACTCATTTGTGGAATGTAATGAAGAACATAAACTGATGAATAAAAATATAGAACCAGAGTCATGGAAGCATTGGACACTGTCCAACCTATGAGGGAAGGTAGGGGATGAGTGGGTAAGAGATCAACCAAATGACTTGTATGCAAGCATCTGAGCATAACCAATGGACAGAGTGGGTGTGGTGAGGGCATGTGCTGAGGGGTGGGCGTGGCTGTGGAGTGGTCAGTGGGAAAAAGGAGCTTTATATAATACTTTAAACAATAAAGAATTTAAATTAAAAAGAAAAAAAAAGCTAATTTGCCTGTTGCAGAACTTCATTGTATATACATTTCACAATTTGTTTATCCATTCTCTTGGACGGATGATGGTTTCCAGTTTTGGGCTAGCCTATCTAATAAAAGAGTAGTATGCAACTTGACCATACCTCCACCACACCCACCAGCCACGCCCACCAGCCATGCCCACTAGTCAATCAGAGTATGTAAATTAACCCAACCAAGATGGCTACAGCCACAGAGAGAACCGGAGGGAGGCTTGAGTTGCCCATGGCGATGGAGGAAGCCAAGGTTTCTGCATACCCTGGCTGACCCAGGCTTCCCCTTAAGACAATAAAGTTTCAATGGCTGTGCTAGCAGAAGGCATGGCTCAGCTGCAAGCTACAGTTTCAATTGTAGAAGATAAACAAATCCCAAATATCAGGGCCTCTGCTTGGGTTGCCAGGGTGCATGGCCAGCCTGAAAACCACCACGGGCCCCTTGCCCAGGCCACCCCACACCCCAGGGGAACACCCACCCTGATCCAGGACACCCTTCAGGACAAACCAGCTGGCCCCATCCATGCACCAGTCCTCTATCCTATCTAATAAAAGAGTAATATGCAGAATGACCATCACTCCAACACACAAGATGGCTGCCCCCAGTGGTCAAAAGATCCTGTCCCCATGTGGACACAAGAGTAGGACAGGGCAGTTGGCAGGGACCAGGCCTGCAAGGGAGGGCAGTTGTGGGGGATCAGGCCAGCAGGGGAGAGCAGTTAGGAGTGACCAGGCTCACAGGGTAGGGCAGTTAGGGACAAACAGACTGGCAGGGGAGTGGTTGGGCATCAGTCAGGCTGGCATGGGAGTGGTGAGGGGGTGATCAGGCTGGCAGGCAGAAGTGGTTAGGAGCAATCAGGAAGGCAGGCAGGGGAGCATTTGGGAGCCAGCAGTCCTGGATTGTGAGAGGGATGTCCGACTGCTCATTTAAGCCCGATCCTACCTGGATCGGATCTAAATGGGCAGTCGGACATCCCTCAAGTGGTCCCAGATTTGATAGGGAGGAGGCTGGGTTGAAGGACACCAACCCCTGTGCACGAATTTTGTGTACCGGGCCTCTAGTCCTATATCATAAAAGGCTAATATATAAATTATCCCCTTGATAGGGAGTTCAACCAGGTGTTTGACCAGGGTAGGATGGGGGCCCCCAATGGGCAGGCCAGACCCCACCCAGGAGGCAGACACTCAACACAGGAGCTGTCCTCTGGTGGTTAGTGTGCTTCCACAGGGGAGTGCTGCTCAGCCAGAAGCCCTGAGCCAGGCTCATGGCTGGCAAGCACAGTGGTGGTGGCAGGAGCTTCTCCCACCTCCATGGCAGTGCTAAGGATGTCTGACTACCGGCTTAGAGGGAGTGGGCCTAAGCCATCAGTCAGACATCTCCCGAGGGCTCCCGGACTGCAAGAGGGCACAGGCCAGGCTGAGGGAGCCCTCTCTCCCACCCACCCCCTTTTCCCCCCCGTCCTGAGTACAGAAATTTCATGCGCTGGGCCTCTAGTGTTTTAATATTATCCATTGTGGTGGGTGTATAATAGTATCTTATTATGATTGTAGTTTGCTTTTTCTTGATGCCTATTGATGCTCAGACCTTTTTAAAATATTCTTAATAGTCATATGTATACCTTACTTTGTGAAATCATTGATTGGCTACCTCTTGCATGCCCCCCAGTGGGCACCAAGCTGCAACCTGGGCACGTGCTCTTGACCAGAATCGAACCTTGGACCCTTGAGTCCGCAGGCCAACACTTTATCCATTGAGCAACACCAGCCAGGGTGCCTTGATATTGTTAATACTTCATTTGATGGTACTACATTTAAAATACATTGTCACTGCATTTTGCAGCATTTGTCATTTTAAAAATAAGTAATTAATCATCATCTCTTGCTAGATATTTTTTTCAAAGCACTAGTTAAATATTCATATTAAATTGGGTTTAGGTAGTAGTATAGATGAATGTTACCCTTAATTTAAATATATTAAAAGACTAATCATTTCCCCGTTGCAATTTGTTCATAAATTTTATAGCTTTCATGTAAAGCGTATGTCATACAAGGAATTGCAAGGAACTGTGTATTCTGAATTTCACAAAAGTAGTGTTTTTCTGTCATCTTATAGACTCTTTAAACTTTTTTATATGATTTATATTAAAATGATATTGAATATTTATTTGTCCAACTTCTATTCTGTACCCAATTCTGTAGTGTAGATACTTGAGATATAATGGGGAACAAAACATTGCTTTTATCATGGGGCTGGCAATCTAGTCAGGAAGACTTCCCTGGATGAGAGTGATCATTATAATTATGATAAGTGTGGAATCTGGTATAGTCTGGGAATTCATGGAAGGTTTCCCTGAGGAGGTGGTATTTGAACTGAAACTGAAGAGTACATCTGAATTAACTAAGAGAGGTGTGATGGTGTAGTAAGCAGCAGGTACAGATAACCTAGGTAGCATGGAACAAAGCACATATATGTGGGACTGGGGGAGGGTGCAGTGATGGGAGGGAAGTAGAGCCAGTTTAGCTAATCCTAAACAATATAGAAGAGAGAAGTAAGATTGGATAGATATTTGGAGACTGGATTTTATAGGGCCTGTTAGAACTTTCTCTCTAAGGGCAGTGTCAAACCACTAAAGTGTTTTAAACAAGAGAGTGGTACAATCTGGTTTGCATTTTGGAAAGAATATTCTTTCTGTTTTGTGCATAATGGATTGAAAAGAGTCCACCGACAATCCAGGAAGTCACTGTAGTAGTCCACACACAAGATGATGCTAGCTTGCTTAGTGTAGTGACAGTGATGACAGAGAAAAGCTAGTCAACGGGAGTAGTAGTATAAGATGTAGTTAAAATCTGAATGCACACATCATTGGTACATTTAATATATTTTAAAACCTTTTACTTTATTCTATATATGTTTATTTTTTAATGTATTATATTAGTTGTGTAGTTCTCCTTGATAGTCATTGCCTACTTCTCTCCTATTTACCATTGATGGCTAACATCCTTCTTGCTTTACTCTCTATAGCCTATTGAGTAATTGCTTGAATTGCTTAGATGTTTAATAATGAAATGTTGATACATTAAAGAATATATAAAACACCTTTAAGGTATAAATAAAAAATCAAATACCTGTAATGTATTATCTCATATAGTTATAGAGTTTTAGCTGTTAGAAGTAATTCTGGATAAATTGCAAATAATGTTTCCTGTTAGAGATTTTCTGACTAGCATCCATCAGTTGACAGGAGAGGAAGAGTAATGATTGTATTAAGAGTGGCAATGATCAAACACCTAATGACCCTGAAAATGAAGAGAATTATGCCTAATGTAAAAACAAAGAATGATTTATGTAATGAGCTATGTAGATATATGATAATAATACTCTTGTTATTAGAGCTTCACATTGTAAATTAGTTCCTACATAATCAAATCAGAGAAAAGGGTGGAAAGGAAGAAAAGTGAGGGACTAGTAAAAAGAAGAAATTAGTCTTCTTAGAACTACTGAAACTTTGGTGGAAGTTGGTGGAAGGAAAGAAGGAAGCTTAAGTGGGTCAAAAGTACTGCTCTTTGAACTTTACTTCTCACATAGCTTTGAAAGCATGTACAAATACGGGTTATTTACAGCATTCTTACATTGAGATCCCTGCCTGTGATTTTTGGGAAATAAATGTACTTTAGCGGTCTACTATTTGAATTCCCATAAGTGAGATTTTTTTGGGGGGGGCCATGTACCTGGTTTTAGAAAAATTATAAATCAAAACTGTCATAAAAATGTGTAAAATCTGTACTTAAAAAATCATTTTTTAGATACTTATTATTTTGCAACTAGAGGACCAGTGCATGAAATTCGTACACAGGGGCCGGGGGCGGGAGAGGTGTCCCTAAGCCCAGCCTGCACTTTCTCAAATATGGGACCCCTTGAGGGATGGGCAGTCGAGTGGGATTGGGCCTAAATGGGTAGTCGGACATCCTTCTCACAATCCAGGACTGCTGGCTCCCAACTGCTCACCTGTCTGCCTTCCTGATTGCCCCTAACTGCTTCTGCCTTCCAGCTTAATCACCCCTTAAACACTCCCCTGCCATCCTGATTAATGCTTAAGTGCTCCCCTGCTAGCCTGTTTGCCCCTAACTGCCCTCCACTGCAAACCTGGTCACTCCTAACTGCCCTCCCCTGCATGTCTGGGCACCCCTAACTGCCCTTCCCTGCAGGCCTGGTCACCCCAAACTTCCATCCTCTACCAGTCTGGTCACCTCTAACTGCTCTCCCCTGCAGGCTTGATTGGCCCCAACTACTCTCCCCTGCAGGCCTGGGTCCTCCCCAACTACCCTTCCCTGCAGACCCTGTCGCCCCCAACTTCTCTCCTCTGCTGGCCTGGTCACCCCTAACTGTCCTCCTCTGCAGGCTTGATCACCCCTAATTGCCCTCCTTTGCAGACCTGGTCCCTCCCAACTGCCCTCCCCTGCTGGCCATCTTGTTTCCACATGGGGGCAACCATCTTTGACCACATAAGGGTAGCCATCTTGTGTGTTGGAGTGATGGTCATTTGCATATTGCTCTTTTATTAGATAGGATGGTATTATATTAAAACATTATTTTACTCTTCTTTGTATGGAATGTGGGGTCTTTCGCCCTTCCTCACGTGGCAACGGTTGGGCTGCCGCAGGAATGGCGCCATTGCCTGGAGTCCTGTGTGGCCCTGGTGCGAATGCAGCTGTGGCCAGGCCTGCAGCAGGCGTGGGGGTGACAGGCAGCCACCATGGGGAACTGCTGCTGGGCGCAGTGTTTCGGGTGGCTCCACAGGGAGGTGGGGCAGCTGCAGCGTGGCGGAGGATGCAAATATTTTAGAACATACTCAGGAGGTGAGCATTTAACGATAGAGTTTGAGAATCTAGTAGAAAGTGATGAATACATTTTAGGGCTAGTGAAATGGAGTGTCTGTGTCTGGTGTGCTAGTGCAGTGAGGAAAGCTTTAATTTGCTGATGTTCATCCTCCCGAAACGAATTGTAAAAGAAGAAAATGTGTTGAACCACATTCAAGTCATTCTTCAGCCTAGCCTTTCCTGGCATGTATGGAGGCCAGTCTCGGAGTGCATGCTGGCTGTTGAGGATCCTGAGGAGAGTGTTGTGAAAGAGATCACTGAAGTCTGTTCACCTCAGCATTTCCCAGAGCAATCTGGTCTAAGTCCTTTTCCCTTCCTCTCTGTGAAAAAATCAATAAAATATATTTCTAAGTCCTTAAAACAAAAAGGAATGTGGGATCTTTCTACTATGAATAGTTATCAAATGTAATTTTAAATATTATTATTACTGTAAAGTGTTAGTTAAATTCAATCTTGTATGATTTTAATACTTTTAGGCATTTCTGAAAGCCAAAATGCTGCCCTAACTGGTTTGGCTCAGTGGATAGAACTTTAGCCTGGGGACTGAAGAGTCTCGGGTTCAATTCTGGTTAGGGGCACATACCTGGGTTGCAGGCTTGATCCCTAGTGGGGGGCATGCAGGAGGCAGCTGATTGATGATTCTCTCTCTCACCTCTCCCTACCTCTCTGAAATCAATAAAATATTTTTTAAAAAGTCAAAATGCCTTCCTATAAAATAGGACTTTTCTAGCCTTATAAAAAATTGGCATATGATTAACATATAATATCCTATTAGTTTCAGGTATACATCATAGTGAAATGATATATATGTGTGTGTATATATATATATATATATATATATATATATTAGAAATGATACCCACAGTAAGACTACCATCTATTATTATATAAAATTATGACAATATTATTGACTCTATTCTCTATGCTGTACATTACATCTTTATGACTTATTTATCTTATAACTGGAAGTTTATACCTCATAATTCCCTCCCCCAGTTTCAACTGCCCCCAATTCCATCCTCTCTGATAACCAACAGTTTGTTTCTTGTACCTATGAGTCTGTTTCTGTTTTCTTTGTTTTGTTTTTTAGATTCCACATGTAATTGAAATCGTATGATATTTATCTTTATGTGTCTGACATATTTCACTTAGCATAATACCTCTAACTCTATTCATGTTGAGTAGTATTCCATTATACTATCTGATAAAGAGTAATATGCAAATTAACCATACCTGTGCTACACCACAAGCCATGCCCACCAGCCAATTAGGAGTGAGTATGCAAATTAACTCCACTAAGATGGCTAGTGAGCAGGAGGCTTGGGTTTCCCTGGCAATGGAGGAAATCAAGCTTCCCACACACCCTGGCTGGCCATGGACTCCACTCAAGGTTACAAAGTTTCAATTATAGAAGGTAAATAAATCCCAACAAAAATGGCTGCAGCCACTGAGCGAGCAGGAGGCTTGGGTTTCCCCGGTGATGGAGGAAGCCAAGATTTCCGCCTGCCCTGGTCTGCCCTAGCCTCTGCTCAATGCTACAAAGTTTCAATTATAGAAGATAAATAAATCCCCACAAAAATGGCTGTGGCCACTGAGTGAGCAGTAGGCTTGGGTTTCCCCAGTGATGGAGGAAGCCAAGCTTTCTGCCTGCTCTGGCCAGCCCAGGCCTCCACTCAAGGCTACAAAGTTTTAATTATAGAAGATAAATAAATCTCATATACCAGGGCCTCTGCTTGGGTCGCCAAGAGGGGTGTGGCCAGCCTGCAAACCACCACAGGCCCCTCACCCAGGCCACCCCAAGCTCCAAGGGAACCCCAACCCTGATCTGGGACACCCTTCAGGGCAAACCAGCTGGCCCCTATCTGTGTACCAGGCCTCTATCCTATCTAATAAAAGAATAATATGCAAATTGATCATCATTCTAACACACAAGATGGCTGCCCCTATGTGGTCAAAAATCCTGCCTCAATGTGGACACAAGATGACTGCCACAAGATAGCCAGTGGCCAGCAGGGGAGGGACCAGGTCTGCAAGGGAGGGCAGTTGGGGGCAATCAAGCCTGAAGGGGAGAGCAGTTAGGGGTGACCAGGCCAGCAGAGGAGGGAAGTTGGCGGTGACAGGGCCTGCAGGGAAGGGCAATTAGGAACAATCAGGGGGGCAGGGAAGCAGTTAGGCACCAATCAGGCTGGCAGGGGAGTAGTTAGAGGGTGATCAAGCTGGTAGGCAGAAGCAGTTAGGGACATTCAGGAAGGCAGGCAGGCGAGCAGTTGGGAGCCAGCAGTCCTGGATTGTAAGAGGGAGGTCCAACTTGCCCCTTTTAGGCCCAATCCTAAACGGGCAGTCAGACATCCCTCTGAGGGGGTCTCAGATTGGAGAGGATGCAGGCTGGGCTGAGGGACACCCCCCCCCATGCATGAATTTCGTGCACTGGGCATCTAGCATCATATATATATATAATTATTCATTCATCTGTCATGGACACTTGGGTTGCTTCCATATATGTTGGCTATTGTAAATAATGCAACAGTGAACATAGCAGTGCCTTTATCTCTTTCAATTAGTGTTTTTATTTTCTTTGGATGCACCCTTATGGCCAATGAAGCATTATTTACATTAGTCTTTTTATATTAAATTTAAATATTTACTTTCATACTTCAACATAGTTCTCATTCTAAGATTGTTATTCTAACTTGTTTTATAAATTTTTCTGGTAATGAAAAATGCACTTCCATTCTTTTTATCTAAACCCTTGAAAATTTTAGCAATAATAGGTCTTCCTGAAAAGCAGATCAACATAAAAGGAAAGAATGGAGCTGCCTTTTCTTTACAACTTGTCTGAAATCCAAAAGAATTCTTCTTAAACATTTATTGACTGGCAGCCATTGATGGAAAGGAGAGAAGAAAAGGATGGGGTTCATATATACTCTGTTAATAATGACAATTTTGACCCATTTCAATACTAGATTCATGACTCTGTAATAGGAGGCAAGTTATACATACCTTCTCTAGAACCCTTTTCCTTCCCTTGGAAAATGAGAATGATGGTACCTACTTCATAGAGAGTTAGGTTTTTATAAGCACACAAGAGGCCCAATGCATCAAGATTCATACAAGAATGGGCCTTCCTTCCCCTGTCTTCCAGCACCGCCTTTGCTCTAGCTGGAGCCACCTTTCCACCTTCCCACACTGCCCAGAGGCCTGGAGTGGCTGGGCCTGCATCATCACTAAGGTGACGATGCAAGTGTCCTGCCCTGCTTCTGATCGCTCAGTGCCTACACCATCTTTGTTGTGTTAATTTACATGCTCACTCCTGATTGGCTGGTGGGCGTCACGAAAGTATGGTCAATTAGCATGTTACTCTTTTATTAGGTAGATAGCATAATGATTGGCACATAGCATGTACTCAACAAATGTTAGTTCTCTTCCATTTTCATCTTTTTAATTTAAATCATCACCCAAGGATCTCCCCCCTCCATTGATTTTTTAGAGAGAGTGAAAGGGAGGGAAGAGGAAGAGGAGGAGAGAGAAACATTGATGTGAAGAGACACACATTGACTGGTTGCCTTTTGCACATGCCCCGAGGTACATGTCTTACCCAGGAATTGAACCTGCAATCCTTTGGTCTGTAGGTCAATGCTCTAACCACTGAGCAGCCATCCAGGTTCCATTTTCATCTTAATTTCCCTAATTTAATTCTGAAATAATTGATAAATTAGTTCTAAATCAGTTCAAAGAAAAGTGCTGACCCCATAAGAATTATGCTTAAAATTGTGAATGTTTGTTGATAGTAAGTCTAAATAAATGGAAATGTTTTTAACCTTCATCAAATAAATGAGCTAAATTTTCTTTCTTTGAACATGGGTATGGGTAACTCAAGTACTGTATGACAAGTTCTTTGACTCGTTGAATCTTTTTCATGTTAGGGTAAAAAGTGGACTAAATAAGCATTCTGCTTATTTTTAATATCTACTCTTCTGAGGTCATCTTTGACCTTAAATATTTTCCCAAATTGATTTTAGCATACAGGTGTTAGGTCCAGTGCTTTGTTTGTAGAGTTAACTACATCAAATTCAACAATTTAGTGTGGATATGGCAGGGATTTAAGAGATTAAGTGATTTTTAACTTCTGTTAATCAAGGTATAACTATATTTTAGAGAATAAAAATAGTAACTATATCACTTGAGTTCATGAAGACTTAGCTGATTTTTAATAATAAGTTTTTTCTGCCAATGAGCATTAACTCACTCCTGACTTTTTAGTGTCATAGTACCTTGTGGTAGTTTTTCTGCAGGGTTTAAAGGTGTATTCTAGTTTTGTTTTATTTTTCTTGCCCTGTCCAGAGGAAATAATCTTTACAAATGATATAGGGAGACTATTTCTAGAAGTCCATACATGCCATTAATATGTTATAAGGATCGGTCAGTCCCATTGTCTTCTTTTGTCAATCTTGATCGGAGCTTGCCGAGTAAGTCTATAAGCCTGCATGTGCCTGGCAACTGTTACCTAGTGACAGTTTCAGCTGCTGTAGCCATTGGCTGTGCTGTTGATTGGGGCAGGAGGACCGAGTCACCTTTCTGATGGTGAGTTCTTCTGCATCAGCTCAGGATGAGGAGGAGGAGCCGGGCTCCAGCTCAGGTGGTGGCAGTGATGCCGAGCGATTGTGAAGAATATCCTGACAGCATCCTGGGAGCTGCATCACAGTGAGTCGGACTTCTGAAACAAGCAGCTCATAACAGTGAATGTATGTGAGGAGCGCTGCCTTATTCCTGTAACAAGAGAACTATTTTGTGACAAGCAAAGCTGGGAATGTGCAAGGAGCAATATCCTGTGGCTGTTTTAAAAGAAGAAGGTCTTCCCTGCATGACTTGGTGATGCACGAGAAAATAACTTTCAGAAGAGTGCCGCTGCATTGTTCCTGAGGAAGTCTGCATTTTTAACCTATGGCATTTCTTGCAAAGGTGTGACAACAAAGGCTGACAAGCGAAATGCCTGTACTTTAAAAAAGACTTTTGACTATGTTAACCTTGTATCAGGACGACCTTGGAAGCCTTTTGGGTGGATTCATTCCTGCATTATTCCTTCCATTATTTCAGACTCTAGGATTTAAACTCATCTTGATGTGTTAGAGGTATTTTAAAACAAAATCATTTTACAACTACCCAATGGCCCCTATGTTAATTGAGCACCTGCTCAAAATAGAATGCAGAAATAGAAGAGACATTTTAAAAAACATATGGCTGCTACATAACTGCAAATATAGCAAACAAGGTAATTTTCTATTTTCAGGAGATTTAGTTGAAGTTTATTTAATGTGTTCATCATCTAACGAAAATAGAGAAGATAGAGAAGTGTAGATTATGCTGTCTCCTAGAAATACCTAAGTAGTAAATAATGGCAGCATTTCTAATCAGATAAGCTCAGAGTAGATAGGAAAGTTTCCATTATTGTCTAAATTTCATGTAAATTCACAGATATATTCGAGACATTGGTGGGATTGCAAGGTGAGCAATAACTTTGAGCTATATATTTTATGGTCATGCTTCATTGTAAGGAAGGTGGCATATCAGACAATGAAAGTTAATGATGCTAAAATTAATAGCAAAATGATTTATTTTTCTTTTGAAAAGGAAGAAGTATAAATTACATTGTTGATGGTAGCACCAGTAACTATAATATACTAAAACTGTGTTTTTTTTTCTGAGTGCTTAAAAAATGCATGCAAAAAGTTTAATCATATTTTGTCAGGTGTTAACCCATTATCTATTATCTTCCTACTGGAAATATGTTTTGTTTGTTTTTTCTTTCATGAAAGCTATATGGCAATCTGGAGTCTGTTACTTCTGTTCTGCTCCTTTGTGCCCAAATACAGATGAGTCTTTTGGAATTAGCCTTTTCTGGAAAGGGGGTAGTGGTGGCAGTTCTTAGCTTCTTAAAGAAATGAGAGAGAAATGGATCATAAAGTTGACCCACCAGCATCAAATCCTCAACTGACAAAACACTCTTTGTCACAGTGAACTTTTTCTTAGCTTTCTAACCAAAACTGAGGTCTTAATTATTTAAATTCTAAAATACGAATCCACTTCTTATGCTAGTTGAAATAGGAAGCCTGAGACAATTTCAGATTTTTTCTTTTCTCATTCTTTCTAGTTGATCCTTAAGAAACAGCCTTTCTGAGGAAGACAAACAACCCACAGAAGCTTTTCTTCTCTTGGCAATTGCTTGTTTCCTTTTTGCAGCTTTAATTTTTTTATAGTGCAAGGTAACAAGTCCATGTTCCTTAGAAGTGCCTTGTGTCTGCAAAAAGTTGTTTGAGACCACCAGAGGAAGCTAACGGGTGACCTTTCCCCACCTCCTTTGTAGCTTATTCTCCTCCTTCTCCCCTTAAAGCTGTGGGGTGTCACTGCTGCACTGAGGCTGATGAAGAGACTTGAGTCCTTTCTGGGATGCTCAGCTGTGACAGAAGCACTGCCATCGTCTCCCGGAGCTGATTCTCAGACACTCAGGTGCAGAGTTTAACAGATGCTGGCAGGGCACCGGTTTGCTGTAGCCCAGGCTGCAGGTTCCCTCAATTCCAAGCCATGAATGAATCCAGGTGGACTGAATGGAGGATCCTAAACCTGAGCAGTGGCCCTGTGAATGTGTCTGAGCGTCACTCCTGCCCACTAGGATTTGGCCACTACAGCGCAGTGGACATCTGCGTCTTTGAGACAGTTGTTATTGTCCTGCTGACATTTCTGATCATTGCTGGGAATTTAACAGTCATCTTTGTCTTTCACTGTGCTCCACTCTTACACCATTATACCACCAGCTACTTCATCCAGACGATGGCATATGCTGATCTTTTCGTTGGAGTTAGCTGCTTGGTTCCTACTCTCTCTCTTCTCCACTACTCCACAGGTATCCATGAGTCATTGACTTGCCAGGTTTTTGGATATATTATCTCAGTTCTCAAAAGTGTTTCTATGGCATGTCTTGCTTGCATAAGTGTGGATCGTTATCTTGCAATCACCAAGCCTCTTTCCTACAATCAACTGGTCACCCCTTGTCGGCTGAGAATTTGCATTATTTTAATCTGGATCTACTCCTGCCTAATTTTCTTGCCTTCTTTCTTTGGCTGGGGGAAACCTGGTTACCACGGTGACATTTTTGAATGGTGTGCCACCTCTTGGCTCACCAGTGCCTATTTTACTGGCTTTATTGTTTGTTTACTTTATGCTCCTGCTGCCTTTGTTGTCTGCTTCACTTACTTCCACATTTTCAAAATTTGCCGGCAGCACACCAAAGAGATACATGACCGGAGGGCCCGGTTCCCGAGCAATGAGGTGGACGCCTCTGGAGAGACTGGACACAGCCCCGATCGTCGCTATGCCATGGTCCTGTTTCGGATAACCAGCGTATTTTACATGCTGTGGCTCCCCTACATCATTTACTTTCTTTTGGAAAGCTCCCGGGTCTTAGACAATCCAACACTGTCCTTCCTAACAACCTGGCTTGCTATAAGTAATAGTTTTTGTAACTGTGTAATATACAGCCTTTCCAACAGTGTTTTCCGGCTAGGCCTCCGAAGGCTGTCCGAGACGATGTGCACGTCTTGTATGTGTCTGAAGGAGCAGGACATACGGGACCCCAAGCCCAGGAAACGGGCCAATTCCTGCTCCATTTGAAGAGAACTGCCCAGTAAACCAAGTGTAACAGACAGTGGTTTTGATTCATAGTCTTGATTCATCTGGAAATTTGCCACTAGAGAAATATTTACTTGAATAGTCATATAAGATGAAGGGACTAAAGGGTTCATTTTCCCCCTTTTCTCATGGAGGAAAAAACTTAAAGGAAAGGATGTATAGAGAGTAATCTCATGAGATAAATATAGCATGTGAGTATCAGTGTGCAGTAGTAGGAAGAATTGAGCTCTGAGGATGACAAAAGTAAGTCAGATATTCCACAGGATGTGAGCCAAGCCCCTTGGTATCTTTCTCTCTCTGATTGAACTCTGTCCTCTGTCTTTGTCTCTGATTCTTGTCTCTCTCACTCTCATTGTGTTTGGGGAAATTACTTGCATCAATTTTCCTCTATAGAAAATTGCTACATATTATATATGTGGCAGAGTATAATCTTTGGCATCAAAGTGTACTTTTAAACATACTGATCTGAAATCTGTAAGTGGTCTCTCATGGATGTATAGTAAGCATTGTATGTTAGTACCTGCCACACTACCCTTTTGCTTGTGTTTTTATAATCTCCACAGCACACATTTTCTGCCACGAGCAAAAAAAGGAACAGTATTTTTATTTCATCAGGGTAAAATGATGCTCCCCTCTCCTGTATTCCTGCTGTATTTCCCGTCATCTGCATCTTTTTGTACCTTAATCCAGAAGTGTCTTAGCTAATGAAAACATCTACTATATAGAGCAATCAAAATGTTAAATAATTAATTCCTTCTAACAAAGCAATCGATAACCTATATGAGATATTATGTTAAATCTTTTTAATGACTTTTAGAAACATTTTTTCTGCTTCCTTTTAAATTCTTTCACATTCTCAAAGTGGTGTCCCTTTTGCTATATAGTAAAGCTTTGTTTTCCTTTAAGACAGTCCACAAACAATTCTAATGCAGATGCTGAGTACTCATCTGGAAGTGAGGCATTGCTCCTAAAGCTACTTGGTGTGTCTTTTTTTATTTTTAAGAGTAAAATATTGACCTTTTTGTGTTAGGTTTACAAAATGTACTGTTCTGTCCACCAATCATTTCTGTGATATGCGTTGGCACATAGTATTTTTACAACAAAGAAAATGTAAATGACAGTATGTGATCTGTGCCTAATGTTTTCTTAGCACAATATATAGATCAATGTTGCTTAAGTCACCAACATAGGGAAAAAATATACAAAAACTTCTTTTAAGAGAAAAATACTTTTGTGTAGCTGTTATTTAGATATTTATATTAGATCAAGCTGTATTCTTAGTGCTGCTGAGAATATAATATACTTAATTATGAAATACAGGTAACAGCTTTTACTATTTTCTTTTGTAATGACCTGTTTTCATATTCAGAGTTTAAATTAGCTTATTTTTTAGTGTGCTACATGGAATTGTATAATAAATTGTCAGGGGTTTAGATGTAGCAAAATGGCATTTGGGAATTAGTATGAAGCAGGTTTGAGTGGTAAAACATCTAAATCTTACTTTTTTATCATAATTTTCCTGCCTGACAGATATTTTAAATTTTATATCAAACTACTGAGTATTTTTCTTCTCAGCATTTTTGATTTGTTTGTTTTATGAAATGCATTAATGAAATGTGCCTATGGAAGCCAACCATGTTGCAAACTGGTAGTTTGACTTCATAGGCCCTTTAGTGGAAATGTCATTATTCTATTGAGGTTGTTCTGTATATTTTTTAAAATGTAAGAAAGGTTTAAAATAAAGAATAAAATAGTATTCTATATACCAAAATAAGACTTTGCTCCAGTTTAATAAAATACTTAACTTGGAACAAGAGTTTACTTGTTTGGGATCAAAATTTAACTGATTTATATTTCTGTGGTTTGGGTTGTTTACATTAATTCTTGTCCCCTGTTTGCAATTGGCATCTTGGAAAAATTGAAATGAGCATTTTAAGTTTAGATCAGTTCGATGAAACATGATACTGTAACTTTTCAGTGGTCATAAATAGGACCTTCAACATGTATTATTTGAGAACAAACACATTTTGATTCCTTAAGTTTGGAGTGTACATACTGTATAGTTAGGAAAGACTCAGTAGATGATCTGTACAGGAACTGTGAGGTCATATTTATTGCATTTTCCTCTTTTAGCTTGTCCTTGTAATAATTCTAACACAGTTATGTGCCAGGCACTGTGTTAAGTTTGACATGTGACATTTAATCCTACTGTGACACTTCAAGATAGCTACTGTTATTCCCATTATTGAGATGAGGAAACTAGAGAAAAGTGACTTATCCAAGGTCACTCAACAAAGTCAATGTCAGAAGCTCAGTAACACCCAGTTGTCCTGAAGCCAAAGCCTGTACACTTAACCACTATACATACTACCTCCTCCTCCCCCTATCCCTTCCTCCCCCCCTCCCAAAAGCCTTCAAACCTTTCTACCTCTTTTCACCAACGGAGTTGTTCCCCCCCCCCCCCCCCACCTAAATCGTTTGCTTCACTTCTTTTTATTTTCTGGTGATATCTTTTTCTTGATCTTAGAAATCTTTTTGATTAAAACAGCAGTCTTAATAAGCCCAAACTTGCCAAGTTAGTCTATAATCTGTAGTCTATAATCAAACTATTTTTTAAGATAATAAAAGTAAAACCCCAGGGCATGACATTTCCTTGACATTACTTTTGTTCATTTTTGTTAAGCTTTCCTTGGATAGCTTTTTAAAATCTCTATAAATTCCTATTAAAAGAGAATTTTTTTTGAAGAAGAGTAGAAATGGAAGTCTTTATTGTAGCCTGAAAGGGGAGCCAGTATGAGGCAAGTTTTAGGTTTAGATTCGCTTATTTCTTGTAATGTTTCCTGTGTTACCCTAGGGTAAACCACTTAACTTTCTTTTGACATACGGTACTTTAATATGTGTATAATTATAGAATAAGGTAATACTTATTTTGAAACTACTCTGTCTTTTTCAGAATAATGCATTTTAAGAACAGGAAGCATAGCCGTTATTCTCCTCATTTTATAGTGTTCTGTGGTAATTATCCAATTTGATTATAAATGACAGCATATATAATTTATTATGTGAGTGTAGACATAAATGAAATTGTGTTAAAGGATTTTGCTCTGTCTCTCCCCACCCTGAAAACTAATCATTAGATATTTATATATATTAAAAAAACCAACAAGAATATGACAAACAGGTAAAGAAGAACAAGCTATGTAACATGCTGAGCATAGCATCGCTTGTGTTCAGGTAGAAGCCCAGACAGTGCACGGGAGCTTATGTTACTGTGGATGCTCTGTTTTGATGTTTTAAGTTCCAACAGTTGACCTTTTCCCTGAGCAAAACTATTGTAAGATTAAGAAGGTTATGTAAAAACTGGCATATTCTACAACCAAATATATAGACATTGGGGAAAACAAAATAACCAGTGTTTCTTGGAAATGAAAATTTTATCCAGTGCTCGTTCTATAATTTAAATTTTGTTCTATAATTTAAAATATTCATAACTTTTTAAAATAGTAAAAAAAAGGGCATCTTTTAAAATATTAAGTGATGTGATTAGGTATTTATTAATATTTTAGTTTAAATTTATTTTTACAATGAATATTTACTTTTTATTTATTTATTTATTTTAGCATTTACTTTTTTAATAATTAGGGAAAAAAAATAGTTTTAATAAAAATAATGCTGTTTATTTAAAAATATTTTGACATTTCACAAAACAGTTTTTGTTCTTTCTATAAATAAATTATCCAGTTTTATCTTAAAACTATTTTGCTTAGATGATAGTTTATATGATTTTCTGACTTTCATAATATTTGTTATTTTAGATAGTTTTTCAGAGAAATTTGATGACCTTTTATTTATGATATTAGATGTTCTTATTTTTGCTTCAGCACAATTGGTTTGAAGTGTTATTTGCTGAACTTGAAATGGATATCAATCACTGTAAGGTTTTTTATGCACCACTTGATGGCAGCTTCTATCATTTTTTTCCACAACTTTTTTACCAAAGAATGGCCCTGTATTAGGGAAATGGGGTCTAGCTGGTGCGATAACTGCATTTCATAGATTGGCAGGATTCTATTTTCAGTCCCCTCATCTAAAAACATTATATCTATACCTTTTTAATGGTAGTTTTATTCTATCTTATATATGATTAGAGGTCCAGTGCATAGATTTGTGCACATTGAAAATAAATTGATTAGAAGGTGGCCAGAGGGGCAGGACTGTGTGAGACGGGCTGGACAGTCCCTGAAGCCAACCTCCCGCGGTCCTCCGACTGCTGGCCACACTTGAGGTGGTGCCAGGGCTTGAAGGACATCTGCAGAGTGAGTGGGATTCCTCTGGCAGGTGAGGCCCCTTCACCTGGCCTGCAGGGATCATTCCGAAACTGGCAGCGTGACATCCCCTGAGGGGTCCCGAATTGTGAGAGGGTGCAGGCCAGGCCTTAAGACCCCACCGGCACACTTGTGCACTGGGCCCCTAGTATGCATATACGACCTTTGGTTAATTTCTTCCCGCCCTCCCTACTCCCCCTTTCCTCTGAGATTCAGCAGTCTGTTCCATGTTTCCATGCCTGTGGTTTCTGCTCCTGCGTTGAGCATGTGCCCCCTAGTGGTCAATGTACATCATAGCTACCAGCTAGTCAGTCACTTAAGTTTATATATATAGATTCCCCATGAAGGTGAAAATATCACAGTAATAAATCTAGCAAGAGTCTGGTGTGTCTGATAGATATTTAACATGAAACACATATAGAATATCAGTATCTTCACCATAGTAAATGGAACCATATTCATTTTTGAGATTCTAAGATTTGTAGATGATAAATATCAAGAAACATAGCACGTAAGGGTAAAATTTATTGAATGGAAGTATTTGCTAAAATTCTAAAACTTTCCCAAGTGCTACTTTATTCAAGAGAAATCATTTCTCTTTTTGACTTTAGAAATTTAACTCCAATTTTATTTTATTTTTTCACTTAAGCGAGTATAAATCTGATTGATGCCAGTTAAAAGTGCCCAAATAAACTTTATAAATTCAAAGTTGTGGCATCATTTAGTTGAGAGGCCCCCACAAACACAAAATCAAGTATAAAAGTAAATGTTCGTTCAAATTCAAAATATAGTCCTGGCAGTGTGGCTCAGTTATTTGGGCGTCGTCCCATGCACTAAAAGGTTGCTGGTTTGATCAGGGTCAGAGCACATGCCCAGGTTGTGGGTTTGGTCTCCAGTAGGGGGGGCATCAAGGAGGCAGTGGATGGATGGTTTTCTCTCACATTAATGCTTCTTTCTCTCTAAAAACCAATAAAATATTTTTAGAAAAAAATGTCAAAATATATCTTTGAATGCAGCGCAGACTGTAGCAAGAGGTAATTGGTGCTTTGTCTGAGGTTATGCTTGACACAAACCATTGATCGCAGACATACTCAGTGTAAAATACAATTTTAAAGCACTTATGTTCATAATAGAGTTTAAAATAGGTATTATTGGATCATACATGTTATGCTAATAGCTTCTTCACAGTTATTTCATTTACTTTTTCAGGAATTTTATAATATTATAAATGATGGATGTAGAGAAGATTAAAAGATAATGTGTGAAGAAGCCAATAAAATTTCTGAAAATCCTAGTTTTAATAAGTTAAAATATATTTGGAATTTTCTTATATTTATTATTTTGACAAGGAAGGGATGATTCAAAATTGGTTTTTCAGAAATGCTTGAAGTTATCAATTTCAAAGTAGAGCATAGTTCTTTATTTGAAAGGAAAGAAACTGTAATGTTTATCTAGGTTTTTGTGAAATGTTTTTCTTGCCAAAGGTTAAAATTTAAAATGAATTTGTATTAAAATTACAAATAGATATACATTCAAATTGCTACTCTCTTCAAATGATTTTGAGGAAAAACTTGGTATCCCAAAGATTAGTTTATTATACTACTTCCACTATGCTAAGGCAATTTAAAAAACTTATGTGTCTTAAGATCTTAAAACTTTACTGTTCACGGCATGTACAGGAGGCAACTGATCGATGTTTCTCAAATAAATAAAAAACATAACCTTGGGTGAGGATTAAAAAAAGAAGATAGCAAGTTATCAGATTTTCATTAGTTTGATTTTAGATGAAAGATGTTAGAGATTCATTAGGTCTTCCTGCCCTTTTCAGAGTAATCAGTAGACTGAAGATATTAAGAGAAGACCTCCAGGATTTCTTATAGGGATTATTTGTATGTTGATATTGTGTTTATTTCATATATCCACCAACTTGGCCTTTCACATTAGTACCTTTTAATTTCAGACAACTCTATAAAAGAATGAATTATAGCTGATCACTGTAAACTTATTTCCAAATTCTGCCTCTCCTGATTTCCATCCCTTTTATATAACTAATTTCCCCTTTTTCATCCTCAATCAAGATTCGTTTTGTGTGTTTTAAAATTTTTAATTCTTAAAGAAGTATTATCCCTTGAGGAAATTTAGAGGTCTAAAAGCATAAAAAAGAAAATTAAATCACCCATTGTTCTATTACCCATATATAATGAGATATAACAACTCTTCAATTCTTTTCTTTTTCCACTATGGACTAACACTTTTTCTATGTACTAGTAAAGGATATTTTGGCCCAGCTGGCATGGCTCAGTGGTTGAGTATCAACCTATGACCCAGAAGATCACAGTTTGATTCCCAGTCAGGGCACATGCCAGAGTTGCAGATTTGATCCCCAGTAGAGGGCGTGCAGGAGGCAGCCAATCAATGATTCGCTTTCCTCACTGTTGTTTCTATTTCTCTCTTCCTCTCTCTTCTTTTCTGAAATCAATAAGAATATATTTTTTAATTTAAAAAGAAGGATTTTTAAATGTGGTTATTTATAATATAAGCATTTTTTATGTTATACATCTTTATGAACATCTTTATAAATAAAACATTGTCTCTGTTTAGTATTCTTACAGTTTTTAAGAAAGAAATTTTTAGTTAAAATGTATGGAGTTATTTTAAGATTATTTATATATATAGCCAAATTGCTTTCCAAAAGGAGTGAGCCAGTTTATCTTCACACCAATAAGTATCAAGCTATGTTGTTTCACCACAAACTTGCCAGCAGAAAGTCTACAATAACAAGTAAATTAAGGGAATTGATTTTCACTTTATCCCCTCCCAGGTCCTTTAAGATTGTTTTGTTAATGCAGTTTTTTTTCTGATATTTGTTTTCCTAGTATATCCTACCTCTCCCCAATTTCTCTGCCGCCGCCAAATGTAACTAAAATGGGTCTGCTGAACTTCATTTAAAGAAATAATTCTTTATTTCAAAGGTCTTTGAGCCAGCTTATCTTCTCACTTTATTAATTCACCATTTACTCTGCTGCTGCTTGGTTAAGACCATGTTATTTTCAGAACAATGAATTCTGTTAATGCTCTTGTCCTGTGATTGGTGCTGTCTTCAGCATTGCCTGTTTCATTGTGTGCCCCAGGGCCATCTGTGTACTGAAGTTTGAGAAAGGCTTAGAACATGTTTTCCGTTCTGTTCTTCTGCCCCTGTTATAGCAATAACATCTCTACTTGCCTCCCCAGGAAGCGGAGGACCTTTTCCTAAGCAGATTTTTAGGGCCTGGGTCCTTGGAGTGTATGTGGGCATCAAGACCAGCTGTTGAGGGCTGAGGACCCCAGGCCTAGTTTTGATTCTAGATTTACCTGATCTGCAGAACTGTGGGTACAGATCCTTCAGCAGCTTTACCTCCATGAAGAAGTCCCACCTGGAGTGGATGTGAAAAGAGCAGGGGCTGCTCACACATCTGCATCTTTTCATTGTGTCCTTTACTCAAATCTTTCTGGCTCCTCAGTGCTTTGTATATAGTGGCCACTCAATATTTGCCAAGCTGAGTATAAAGTGCTTTCTATATATTAAGTAATTTATTTCTTGAGTTCAATTAAACTTAATTATCCAAATTAACTGTATTATTGTTCCCCCCCACCCCCACCCCCGCCAACTCAGTTGAAGGTGTGGTTGGACTGAAGGTTACCTCAAAATCCTCCTTTGCTCTGCCTTTATATTAGAGGCTAAATGAGGAAGCCATAAAAATGAATGTATTAGGAGAGTCAAATGATTACTTAATATAGGTATCATTTAATATAGCTATTCTCTCTAATTGAATTGTTCCTTCCAAACCCCATAGTATAAACTTTGAATGTGTTTTAAAGGAGGATGAATGCACTTTGGGAAGATTTGGATTTTGGGTAATTTTTATTTGTATTTAGCTGAAATGAATGTCTTTCTGACTTCTTCATAATTACATAGAAAAAGTTAAAATTCTATATTACCCCAAACCTTCTGCATATGTTAGTAGAACTGTTGTTTCTATATCTAGTCTTCTCTTCATCTTGGAGCATTTCTGGTAAAATGTGGTTTTGAAGCTCATCACCAACTTTCCTCTGAATATGCTCTAATATATCCTTCTTTAAATGGTGCTCAGATTTGAATATAATGTTCTGTATGTGACATGACCAGTGTCAGAGGAAAGTGGAGTTATTCTTTTTGCTTGCTTTATATTTCATACTGCTAATTTTTCTGCACAAAAGTAAATTAGATATCTTTGTTAGTTATATTTTACTGTTTAACATATTTACTTTGTTTTTAATAAACTCAAATATTTTCACACCTTCTTAATTATATATTCTTTCTCTACATGTACAATGGTTTTTTTTTTTTTAAAAAAAACCTTATCTTTCTCTCCCTTAAACTTCATCGTGTTAGAACTGGTTAATTTAGTCGAGTCTTTTTGAATCTTTATTATGTCTTTGAATATATTCATTAAACATTTGCCATCTGCAAATGTGATAGACATATTTAATGAATAAGGCCAGATAATTGATGTTTAAAAATCAAGCTATCTTTGTCACAGGTCCCTAAGACCACCTCCAGGTTTGGTGATTTGTTGGAAGGACTCATAAGATTGGCCTTACCCCTGGAAAAGATTTATTGCAACAAATGAATATTAAACAAAATTAGCAAAGGGAGCCAGATGGGAGCTTTTAAGAGTTCTCTCCCAGTGAAGTCACAGTGTCCACTTAATTCCTCCAGCAAGTAGGGATAGCACGTGTAGTGTTATACAGCTCATTAGAGACTCAGCTCCCCAGCGTTTTGCTGGGGGCTGGTCACACAGGCATCCTTGGCTGAGCACCTACCAAAATGCCAGACTCCCAGAAGGAAAGCGGATATTTAATATAAACCACATTGTTTGCATAAACAATCCATGCACAATGAGCCACCTTTATCATTTAGGAGAAGTTTTATATCATTGTAGGAAACTGTTTTATCAGCCAAATCTTTAGAAGTCAGCCAAGGGCTAACCTTTCAAGGAGGCTGTTTTAAGAATAGGCAGTCCCAGATCTGCTATATTAACTCCTCTCTATACATTATGTTACGTTTAGTAGAATATTATGTCTAGCGTGTTTTGAGATTGGTGCAATAATATACCCTATATATACACCAAGGTAGCCATTTGCTCAGAAGTAACTTTGAATGTAGGCCCTTTTAATGAGATTAGACTTGTTGATTTATTTATAAAAATATATATTTTTTATTTATTTTATTTTTTAATTTTTTAAAAAATATATATTTTTGTTGATCTTTTACAGAGAGGGAGAGAGATAGAAAGTCAGAAACATCGATGAGAGAGAGACATCTATCAGCCGCTTCCTGCACGCCCCACAGTGGAGATGTGCCCGCAAGCAAGGTACATGCCTCCAACCGGAATCGAACCTGGGACCTTTCAGTCCGCAAGCCGACTCTCTATCCACTGAGCCAAATTGGTCTCGGCAAAAAAAAAAAAAAAAAAAAAAAATATATATATATATATATATATATATATATTATTGATTTCATAGAGGAAGGGAAAGGGGAGAGAGATAGAAACATCAATGATGATAGAAAATTATTGGTTGGCTGACTCCTGCATACCCCCGCTGGGGATCGAGCCCACCACCTGGGCCTATGCCCTGAATGGGAATCAGACCGTGACTTCATAGGTTGACGCTCAACCACTGAGCCACACCAGCCAAGCTAGACCTCTATTTTTACAGCAGAAGACCTTTTGTTTGAAATGCAACTTACGACTTAATGTTGTTTCTTGTAAATAACAGTTTTAGCTATATAATTTTGGTAAGAATATTTAATAACATTTGCCTCTTAATTTTTCCTTCTTATTACTAGTTGCCAAATAGTTACTAATTTTGTGGGTTCCAGACTTCCAACATGGCTAAATTGCAAAGATTGTTTACCTTTTATAAAACCTATTTCTTTTTCTAATTTTTATTTTAACCTTGTTCATGATTGTATAAGAGAGGAAAATTAAGAAAAGCAAGAATAGCCAAAACCGGTTTGGCTCAGTGGATAGAGCATCGGCCTGGGGACTGAAAGGTCCCGGGTTTGATTTTGGTCAAGGGCATGTATCTTGGTTGCGGGCACATCCCCAGTGGGGGGCATGTAGGAGGCGGCTGATCGATGTCTCTCTTTCATCGATGTTTCTGGCTCTCTATCCCTCTCCTTTCCTCTCTGTGAAAAATCAATAAAATATATTTAAAAAAAAAAGAAAGAATAGCAAGAATAAAAAAACCCACAATTTGGAACAAACCAACTAAATCTTCATAATTTAAATTTCATGAATTATGTCTTATTTAAGTTGTTACAGGAAAAGTACCATTTATTTTAGAGTTGTAGAGCATTTATACAATTGCAGAAACCTTTTTTATTTTTAATAATTTGAGAAGTACTTAATTTGATATACTACCAATATTTTGGAGTTGTCAGAAGAGAATATTTTATTTTTTAAGCTTATACTTTATACTGAGTTATAAATTTTTAAAAGGCCAAAAAACAAATGTTAAAGTCTTTTGCTTACTCGTGTAGCAAGTCTAACTATAATTCAATATATGATTATTTGGTACTATTTACTATAAGGAAATTTGCCATTTGTATTTCATAGCCACATTTAAAATATAAGAATATTTTAATATAGATATCTTCAGCATTTGGAGTATGTTTTTCAGGGAGATTTTTAAGAATGCCGTTAGTTGAGTTTTTAAGATGAAAGATAATGACCTTTTTTTGCAGTTCTGCCCAAGGACAAATGAATGAGTGGATGACATTTAAAAATGATCCTTACAAGAGCTGTAATTTTGTGATGCGCTCCCTATTCCTCATTTATTGTTTCTTTTGAATATTTCCACAGAGAACACATCCTTTCTCAGGGATGGAACTACCATCCTTTGCCAGGTGCTCTGAAATGAAGCTCTAAATCTGGCCTTATGCCTTTTCTCTAGTTATAAGTATCTAGTGTTCAGATTTTGCATTTCTCATAAAAATTGAAACCCAAACAATTACAAAGGGAACTCACTACTGCCAACTCTTATTCCTTAAACTGACTATCTCATTTTGTTTTGTTTTGTTATTAATTGCTTTGGTACAGCTTACAACTCTGTATATGTAATAAATGCCAATTTCCAGCTTACAGCTCTGTATATTTAATACGTGCCTATTGGAAAAAGATTACAAGACTTTCTACTCTCTCCATTTTGTTCAGAGTTCAGTGTGTATTATTATTTTTTCTTTCTTTTCTGTGTTCTAAGATACTGTCTCTGAGTTACCACTTAGATCACTTTCTTTACTTTCAATCTTCATGTATAGTTTTATTATATTCTTTATGTACTTTGAATCATATGAACTGTGATTAACCGGTAACCCATGGACACAGTCTCTTAAGAATCCTTTCAGAATTAACAAGGTGACCACTTTAATTATTAGGGTGGTCTGTGGCTCAGAAGATGCTTACTAGTTGTTAGCCAAAGTATTTTTCTTCTTGGAGAAAAACGGAAATGTCTTCTTTTTGATATAGTTCTTCTGATATGTGAAAACTGCTCTTATAGCTCCCTTATCTTCCTAGATTGCACATCTTTATATTCCCACCCTTAGCTCATTCATCCATTTAGGAAATATTTTTTGAGCATTTTTTAGGTGCAAGGCACTGTTTTGAAGTACTTGGAATATGGGCTCTCTTTTCTCATAGGGTTTCTTCCAAACAGAGGTAAACCAAAAGTATTCCAAATTAAGACATTGACAAGTAAAAATGAAGATAACTTCAGATTATGATACATGCCATGAAGAAAATAACACAGGGCTACAGGATAGAAAGGCATAAAGATGGGAGGCTACTGCTTCTCCATGTTCCTTGATTTCCAAATGTCTTATCATCTTGATTGCCCTCCGCACAACAACAGCCTTTGGCACCGTGCAAATTCATACAAGACTTGCTAATGTCCTCTATGTACATAGGAAGGTAGAAACCTCTTAAATATATGTTCAATGGAGCTTTTGGACTACTACATCTACAAGACCACTATTAAAAAGCAAGAGAGAAAAATGCAGATCTTGTCAAACTTGGACGCAGTGTTCTCTGATCCAGTGTGTTCTCATCTACAGTGGGTACAATGGGACTAACAGTTGCTATACCTAGACAGTGTGTTTCCATTAGTGCAGCCCCAGATATCCTTAGTGGGTTCACCAACAGGGTCAGCTAGCTTTGTCGTGTACTTCTTCAGGTCTGTTGGTTTTGAACTAGTCTTTTGCAAGCTCTTTCTTTATTCTGAACTTGGAAAATCATTTTATTGATCCTAATTGCAGGGCTTCACAGTCCTCGCTGTAAAATTCAGTCTCACCTCTGAGCCCTTCCTTCTTGTTTTTATGTGATCTCTTGAATCTTGTAGATTTGAAGAGCTTACCTCCTCTGTTGTCTTTCAAGTCAGCAATAATAAACTTAGCAAACAGTTTCCTTCTACATGGATTTTGCTTTATATAATTAGCACATTGTGAGTATGGTTGTATATTTACCTCTAATTCTTCCTAATAACAAGTTATACCTTGCTGTAATATTAATATCTAGTTGTTATGTTCCCTCTTGTTTTCAATTATTTTATGAGGTATTTGCTAGAGAGGGAGAGGCATACTTGTTAAGCCTGCATTCTAAAGTCAAACTAATTTTTTTTAATTTAAATTCTTTATTATTTAATGTGTTACATAAGTCTCCCCCCCGCATTGGTATCTCCCCGGCTGTCCCCAACCCCCAGCACATGCCCTCACACCACCGCCTGTCCTCCACCCCCATTTGTGTCCATTGGTTATGATCATATGCATAATTTGAGTTTTAATTTTTTATTCTTTGTCTTATTATTTATGTAATACTGAGCATATTACCTAACCTCTCTGACCATTGGTTTCCTAATAATTATTTCTCTTTATGGGGATATATAAGCTAATGAATATAAATCAGCTATGATAGTGCCTGGTATATAGAAAGGAGAGCTCAATAAATACTAGCAACAGCAGCTCTAGTCATTGTCAGCCCTGCAAAAATTAAGTATATTCCATCTTGGGTTTTACTGATCTAAAACCCTTTAAATGCATGTTCACATACACAAATACACACATAGGTAGATTTTTGCTGTTTTTTTCTTAGGGATGAACACAGTAAAACACTTTTGTCTTTTAAGTCTAGAAAAAGCATCAAATTTACTATCTCTAAAATCCATTTATTAAAATTGAAAGCTTAAATTTTCTCTTCTCATTTGTCATTTTTTCAGTGGTCCCCAGTTTTCAAAGTTTAGCAATACCAAGTATTTTAATGGCCTTTGGTTTATCTTTGAGCCTAGTCTAAAATGAGACATGGTCATGGGATGCTGAAAATTAATATGGAAATTGCCTGGGTATTTCACTTAGTCACAGAGAATAAAATTGTCAATAGCAGGTTCTCCCTCAATACATTGGATTTTTAAAATTCTTTTGTATTTCTGTAATTTAATGGCTGCACAAACCTTATATATGTAAGAATAAATGAATGGAAGTTTAAGAATTCTTCTGTATATGAGGAATACCATGGTGCTATAGTTTATCATGGAAGAATTAAATGACTTACACTAACTTCTGGAAGACAGTTTTACACACAAAAAATCTGTACAGGAGGGCTAACTTTGTATTAAATAATTCTGTGACATTGTTGTTTTCATGTGGGTCATCAAAGCTAATAATAGTTTCATATTTTTGTCAGCCTTATTTACAAAAAATTATTTTAAAATGTTAAAATGCAACTAGACATCATCTTTATTATCTGATACCCTGATTATATAGTATTCCCCTCAGCTTTATTATAATTAACAAATAAAATTGTATATATTTAAAATCTACTTTATTTCTTTTTAATTTTTTAATTAAAAATGTTTTATTTTTATTCTCACCCGAGGATAATTTCTCCATTGATTTTTTAGAGAGAGTGGGAAGAAGAGGGAGAGACAGAGAGAAACACCTATGTGAGAGAAACACATCTATTGGTTGCCTACCACATGCCCCCGACCAGGGCCTGGAACCTGCAACCGAGATACATGCCCTTGATCAGAATCGAACCCAGGACCTTTCAATCTGCAGGCTGATGCTGCATACACTGAGGCAAACCTTCTGTGTCTATGTTTAAAATATATTTTATTTCTTAATAAGAAATCCTGATAATTGTTCACTGAGAGATTTATACTCTACATTGGTTTTGTAATTTTGTAGTGTTATAGCATAAAATAGAGTTATTTACTTCAAGTTTAAACAAATATTTTGATGATGTAATTAATATTAAGCAGGTTTCATATTATTGAGTGGACAGATATTTTTGTATAAATATCAAATAATGAATTTCAAATAGTGAATTAGTTTTTTAGGCTAATATTGGACATTATTACCCCAAAGACTTCAAAGGAAAAATTAAATCTCTAGAAGGATTCTATAATTTATCAAGAGACTGAGTTTTTGCTTGGTTGCTAAAAAGTGGCCATGACTAAAATGTGAACATGGAAAATCAAATGGGCTGTGTTAATTTAATTTCCTGGAAAGCAATATGAGTGATACCCTGTTTGTGAAAATCTACATCCTATTTAAATGGGTATTTAACTTTATTCATATGAAATGAGCCATGAGCTAGCCCATTAGGTGGTTTTGCAAAACTCAGCATCAAGAACAGTGTTATCCAGAACTATTTCCAGAATAATATATGGTTGAAATTTGAAATTGATATTTCTTGAGTTCTGTGCCATAAATGTGTCTTGTATGTTTGTCCAAGCTCTCACTGTTTAGTTATTAATGTTAATAAGCACAAAGAAAGATCTATTTCAGCTGAATGATGAAAGTGCTGTAAATATAATCAGAAATTATGATGGGGAAAGAAAAAATTATAATAATCACATTAAAAAGGATTTGGCATGATCTCTGATTTTTGTCATGATGTCAGGAGAGAACCATTCATGTTGTTTGTTTCACTTGATGGAATCTTTTCATATAATTGCTCATATACTCAAGAACCCAGTTGGTTCTATCTAACTTTTTGTTTTCCTCCCTGCTTCTCATGTTCATGTAGCAGCAGCAGCAGTTCAGTGATGTCCACCTCTGCCTCCTGGGAGGCTGCTGCTATTTGATGCTTGTGCTGAGAGCCCATGTCTTGACTGATAGGACCTCTGTGTACCATGCTGGTATTCAGAATTTCTTATGTGCCAGGTGTTTGTGGCTTCCTAAAGAGCTCTGCAGAAGCAAGCTGCATTCAGTGGTACTTTAGGAAACATCCAGCTCTTCCCACCCCCAAAAGTGTATTATCATGCACTACATGGATCCCAAAGCTTTCCTGTCTTATACTCCAAGTGTCTCAAAGAGGTTTTTTGAGTGCTATCTTGTTTTCCTGTTTTGGGTATAGTATCTGCTGTCCTGAGCTCGAGGACAAGTCCCATTTAGAATTGGGAGGTAGAAACATTGTAGTCTCAAGGGCACCCAGAGGACAAAATACCTGAATGTTGTTTTCCCTTCCTGCAGTATTTACTGCCCTTTTCTACTTTAGGGTGATTTCTTACTGCAGAGGGCCTCTTAGAACTTAATAGAAATCACTTCCTGGCAGACTAGATATGCTTTGAAGTAAGGTTAATTTGGCATATAAAATTACGTGATGCTAGAATTGTTAAAATTTTCAAGCTTTCTTTCAATGCTAACAGAATCTCCTTTAGAAACATATACACACACATACTAGTACATGAGTTGCTGTTATTGAAGCAGGTCAAGAAGTCCTGCAGTCAGTCATCTCTCCTAGACTTCTGCATATAATGTTCCAGGTTCTCTGAGATTATTGATCTCCTCAACTCATTGTCTTACAGATGAAAAAACGAAGGTCCACAGCATTAATCCAGATCCATCTGTTCTTTCAGGGCCTCCCCCAACTTTTTCTTGACTTCTTTGACTAATGTAGTTTTCCCCTTTGTGACACATGGTGGAATTGGCTTTGGCATTTTGTGTACATGTCTCAAGTAATGCTTACTCTGTTGTTTTATATTTAAACATTGGTGCTTTGTCCTCCTAGTCCCTACATTAGAGTCTATTTTTAAAAATATATATTTTATTGATTTTTTTTTTACAGAGAGGAAGTGAGAGGGAAAGAGAGTTAGAAACATCAGTGAGACAGAAGCATAGATCAGCTGCTTCCTGCACATCTCCTACCAGGGATGTGTCCACAACCAAGGTACATGCCCTTGACTGGAATGGAACCTGGGACCTTTTAGTCCACAGGCCGATGCTCTATCCACTGAGCTAAACCGGTCAGGGCAAGTCTATTTTTTAAAATTAATTTGAGCTCTTCAGTGCCTAATGTAATCTTAAATGTATAATATGTAGCTAATATATGCTACATTAAAATGAATAATTTTTAAAATATGTTCTTATTGGTTTCAGAGAGAGGAAGGGAGAGGGAGAGAAACATTGATGAGTTGAAAGAAACATTGATTGGCTGTCTCCTGCACGCCTCCTACTGGGGTTCGAGCCCACAGGCCAGGCATGTGCCCTGACCAGGAATCAAATCATGACCTCTTGGTTCATGGGTCGACACTCAACCACTGAACTACACCTGTCAGGCTAAAATGAAAAAAATTTATTCCATGCTTTTCTTGGAAATTATGTATTATTCAGTTGTAAAGTGTCATTTTAATTTCTAATGGTTGTCTGCTAGCTTATGTGAACTAGTTCTGTTTCTTCAACTAGATTGTCACTCTTTTAAAAACCTTCTGTGTCCACTACTCACCACAAAATGCAGCATAATGGAAGTACTTTGATTAACCAAAGAGAATCCCATAGAAAATGTCATGATACTGTTGCTTTACTCCCTTCTTAGGGCCTCTTACAGTATTCTGTCATTGACAAGTAACAGTTATGAATGCTCTTTTCTCATGAAGCCAGGAGATCGAGAAGCAGTGTAAAACTGAAATATCATGGGTTGGTGTCTAGGATCAATTACTTATTAGCTTTCATTGCTCAAATCCTCTGGAAACTACAAGCAGTATCTCTTTCTTCACCAGCAACAGAGCCCATAGACCTTCAGGGCATTCTAGAAACCTGGACAAACACTTCCCTGGGTCTTGAAGAGTGTTACCTGTGACAGTAGATGTTTAGGGTCACAGGCCACACTGTGTCAGTTTCATCTGCGTGGCCGAAGGCACCTATGTGTTCTTCAATAGATTTGATTTGGAGTATGTATCATAGCCAGGTACTTAGAAGCACAGTGTCTGTGTCCCTTCTTTCCTGGATCTGAGGGTCGTACTGCTGAGAACCATTGTCACAGGAGCAGAGCTGGATGTGCTGAGATATCACCTCTGCCAGATTGTTATAATTCAAGTATTATTTTAAGCACAAGATAAAACACAAAAAATTATTACTGGTTAAGTTTCTTTCACAAATTTCTGCCAGTACTCTATAGGTTTGAATGGCAGCCAGTCTACTGAAAGATATGAACAAACAGCATCACAAGTTAAAATCATGCTGTTCATAAGGAATTAACCTCCACAGTGCTTCTAAGCTCCTTGGAGTCATTCTTTGCCTGGTCGTAGTCATTGTTGTGATAGAGTTAGCATCATTGTCTAACATTTAGGACATCTGGTTGTATTTTTGAACATTGTATTTTTATTTCATTTCCAGTATAGAAAGTAAAAAAGGAAGTAGTGTTAGTTTTGAGTTTAGTGTTTGTTCAAAGTCAACAAATAAGTGATAGCTATTTCAAATGATTTTCGGTACAGTGGTACCTTGAGATACGAGTGCCATAACATACGGGATTTTTTGAGATACGAGCGATTTTTGCTTTGAAATACGAGCAACATTTGAGATAGGAGTAATCGCACGGATCGGCCGGCTGCACATGACCCACCAGTTTACCGCGACTCGAGCGTCTCATAGTTTCCCACGCCTCAAGGTTACGGAACGAATTAAACTCGTATCTCGAGGTACCACTGTATTTGCTTCCTATGGCATCGTTTTCAGACTCAGTTTTCAAGGGATTAAGGCAGTGGTTCTCAATCGTCCTAAGGCTGTGACCCTTGCATACAGTTCCTCATGTGGTAGTGACCCCCAACCATGAAATTTTGCTACTGTTATGCATCGTGATGTAAATATCTGCATTTTCCGATGGTCTTAAGGGTCGTTCGACCCCCAAAGGGGTTGCGACCCACAGGTTGAGAACCGCTGGATTAAGGGGAAAGGTACTGGACATCTGGACAGATTTTCTTCTCTGTAAATACTACAATAAACTGTGATTTATATGTATTATATATAATACTTAAAACTGATATAATAATCAGTTATTATTTTAGTATACAATAGGGATCCTGACATAAAAATTTTATTTTTTAAGAAGATATTGACATTTATTTTGTTCTTGACTTACCTAAATTTACTTATCATACTTTCACATTAATACGATTTTCAGCAAGTGCTTTGAGATTTCCAAAGTTTAAAAAACGTATTTAAATCATTGCTGCCTAATATATTTTATAAATAAGCTGAGTATATAGATACTATTCCTATAGTTGAGTAATAATAGTGTCTTTGACTAGTAATAAAATTGATAATTAATTTATATATTTCCATTATTAAAAAACACATTGTCATTTCTATTTATAAGGCAGCATAATATTTATCTTGACTTTGCACATTACCTCTAGTTTTGCCTATCTAGTTTTAAGTGAATCTTTTTGGACTTTAGTCATCTTTGATTTTATTTCACTTTGTTAAAGAAATAAAGAAACAGGGAGGACTGTCTCTTAACATTATGTTTTTGATTCTTTTTACCAAGTATTTTTATTAAATAAGAAACTATATCCCAACCTCTGGTGCATTCATACATGGAAAACTTTTAGAATGTGCTGAATGAAATGAATAAGGTCTTAGTTATTCCTTATGTGTTAAGTGTGTCTAAACTGAGGACTAAAGTAACTCAAAAAGCATTGCTGCTTATGAAATCTCTATTTTTCAGCTTTTGTCTGTTCTCAGTTGTATTTTGAATGATTTCTGTCTTCTCTGATTAATACAGTACTTGGTTGGAAATGATATCGTGAACATTTTAAAATTCACCAAAAGATTTTGAGTCTTTCCTTGCATTTTAATAGAGCCTTGGTTTGCTATTTTAATATAAAGTATATTTCTAGTGTTTACCATAATATCCCTAATGTACTTTGCTGATGTAAGGTGCTCCAGGACACCGCATCCAAGAATAATTGCTCTATACCAGTATAGCTCAGGCTTTAATGTAAACATGAATCACCCAAGGATCTTATTGAAATGCAGATGTTTTCCAGCAGAGCTAGGATGGGCCTGAGATTCTGCATTTCAAACAAGCTCCTACATGATGCTACTGCCTCTGATCTAAGAGCCATACCTTCAAGGTAGAGTTTCTATCTGTAAGTCTAGTACTTCTTAATACACATACCAAGTGTCACAGTAATAGCTGGTTCTTGGGCAGTGGTTCTTGAACTCTAACATGCAACAGAATCTCATGAAAGAATGTTTGCTAAAAAGTATGCATGCCTGCCCTAGCCAATTTGACTCAGTGAACAGAGTGTTGGTCTATGGACTGAAGGGTCCCAGGTTTGATTTTGGTCAAGGGCACATGTCCGGGTTGCAGGCTCAATGCCCAGTTGGGGGCATGCAGGAGACAAGCCGATCAGTGATTCTCTCTCATCATTGATGTTTCTACCTCTCTCTCCCTATCTCTTCCTCTCTGAAATCAATTAAAAAAATGTTTTGTTTAAAAAAAAAAGTATACATGCCTGAGCTCCCATCTTCAGTGTCCATTTCGTGTGTCATGTGGAGCCTGGGAATCTGAATTTTCAAACCTCAGAAATTTGTTTTTAAAGTCTTATTTATTTACTAGAGGCCCAGTGCACAAATTTGTGCATGTGTGGGGTCCAGTCAGCCTTTCTCAGTGGGGGCCCATTGGGCTAGGCCAGTGGGGGGAAGGGGCTGCAGGCAGTTGGCCAGCCGCCCCCATCCCCAATTGGGGTGTTGGAGGCTGAATGGGGACTGGGTTAGGGGTGGTGGCTGATCAGGGCCCGGATCAGGCTGGTTGGCTGTCGCAGTGCACATCATAGCCACTGGTTGTTCTGGTCATTCCGCCATTCCAGTTACTGGGCTTTTATATATATAGATTTTTTTTGGTGCAGGTAGATCAAATAGTTCTGGAAAATTGGAATTGCTAAGGAAAATCATAGTCCTTTCTGAAATGACTGTTTTTTAAAGCGAAAGATACAATGAAAAGCCCATCTGAAAGGTGACTGTTTTGAATGTGGATGTAGTATTTGGTCAATGAGGACCCAGTGGTCTAGTTCTCCGTTCTGTTCCATTGCCTCAGGCAGAGGGCACAAGGTTATTATATCAGTGGTGAAGATCAGAGCTTCATTTACTCCCTAATTAACTTTGAAGGGGTCTGAATTAGATCATTGGCTGAGGTAATAGGTGAGTAAGTATAGTAGGTTTGGTAGATGATGATGATTCTTCTCTTGGATATTCTGACCAAGATATTTACTGTCTCTCTGGATACACCTACACCTCTAATAGTACCTGCTATTCTACTATTTACCTGATATCACCGGATTAGCCTGTTCCATATAATATACGCAGTTGGTTCTCAAGTTTAAATAAAGTAGAAATTCAGTTAACTAGTGAGTTTGTCATTTTAGTGTAAGACAGCAGTTAAATTCGAAAAGTGTGTCATTCAAAGTGAAATTTTAAAAATAACATCTTTTCATAACTTTAAAATTGATTCTTCATCTGCTCATGTCTTTCTGTTTTAAGGATGTGGGTGGTATTTATGTAATACCTAATTGCTTCTCTACAAATTATTTAAAACATAAAGGTTGTTCAGAGGTTGCAGTTAATAGTTACTTTTATCAGACACTGAGTTCCATGTAGAATATATTCTGTTTAGCAAACTATCTAATGTTAACCAAAGTGATTTAAAAGCTTTATTTAGGATTAATGTATCATATGCTTAAGTTTATTATCTCATTTATCACTTATTTACATATGATTTTATAATTCAAAATTTTTAAGCAAACAGAAGTCTTAAAACTTACTTAAAATGAATTTATTTACAGGGTGGATTGAATTAAAGCAGATTGTGACCAAGATCAGCCTTGGACAGAAATGTGGGGTTAGCAAGCAGTGATTGCATTATTCCTTTGCTGCTCCTCTGCCCTCAAGAGCAGATTCCTTTGTGGGCTGCCTCTGGATGGTTTTGTTCCACCACCATTGTACCCCTCTCAGGTCTCTCTTGCCCTTGAGAATTTCAAGGTTTAGCGCAGAGACATTTTTGAAAACCACTATGAACTAGTATAGTAAGTGCTGTGTGGGAAGGATATGTATCACACAAAATATTTGATGGTCACAGAGAGAGATTAATTCTGCCTGAGGGAAAGGGGAGAAGGTAGACCAACTTGTATAGGGGCAATTACATAATCCTCTCTAGGATGAAGACATAAACTGAGTAACCTTTTAAAGTACCTTTCTGTTATTAATGTTCTGGTTTATTAATAACCAAAGAACCATGCTTCATAAACTATAATGTCCATACCTTTTAATATAAAAATGGTTAGCATTGGGAGAAAAAGTGTCTACTAGTTTTTAAAGCAGACCAAACATTTTTTCATTGTGTGTTCGGAAGTAGTTGTATTAAAATTTGGGTAAGAATTTTGCTTTTATATTCTCTAGCATAATATTAGGTCAATTGTTAATGAACTGAAAAGGCATTTTACCATGGTAGATATTCCTTTTTATATTCTAGCTTCTTTGAGTTCAGAGAACATCTGAATGGGAAAGAAATGTAAAAGTATATCAGTTCTGTCACATTTTTAAGAGCAGTGGATTTCTAATGAAGATGATAAACAGGATAGTTTTTGGTATTAAAGTAGAAAATGTGTTACAGATTCAGTCACATTGTCTTCATCATTGTGACTAACGTTTTCTAAATTCCTATAGGTATGACTCAAGATAAATGTAATAAAATTACTCTAGCAAAATTTAATTAGAGATGTATCGCTTATGAAAATTAAAATAGTGTTGAGAATTTTATTGTCTTGTTATATATCAATTAGGGACGAATTTGATATCTTCCTAAATTAACTCAGTTACAGTTTTTATGCTCCCTAATGCCTAGAGCTGTGCTGTCCAATATAATAGCCACTAGCCACATGTGGCTATATAAATTAATTGAAGTTAAATTCAATTTAAAATGTTTTAAGTGTTAAAAAGCATTTCAAGTGCTCAGTAATCACATGTGACCAGTAGCTACTAAATGACAGAAAAAATACAGAACATTTCCATCATCACAGAACTCTCTGTTGGACAGCACTGGTCTAGATTTTAGAGCAAATGCCAGGTGTGGAATTGTTAGGACAAGCACATTGTATCTGTTAGAATTAGGTTCAATTACATAAAGTGAAATTCTATAAATAACATGACTTAAAAAAGGTAGAAGTTTGTTTTTCTTCCATTCTGGCCCTGAAAGGTGTGTCTCAGGGGTTAGAGTGTCAGTCTGTGCACCAAAGGATCATCGGACCTGAGTTGCAGGTCTGATCCCTGGCCCTGGGTCAGGGAGCATATGGGAGGTAATCAATTGATGTGTCTCTCTCACATCAATATTTCTCTCTGCTTCTCTCTTCTTATGCCTCCTTTCCTTCCTTCCACTAAAAATCAATGGGAAAAATATCCATGGGTGAGGATTAACAACAACAAAAACAAACCAGCCATTCTGCTTTTCAGTCACCTGTTCTTGTGCGGCAGAACTTGACCACCATTGTCCTTGTCATTTTAATTAATTAAAATTGTTTTTTTGGTGCCAGAGTTCATTTCTTATGGGAGATGTAGTGTGGTCTTGGAACATGCAATAGACCTGTGTGTAAGTCAAGTTTAGTTCCTGAATGCTATGTAATTAGATATTTAATGGTATTCTTAGTGGTTATTTACACAAAGGCATTAAAAAGACTTCATTGTTGTGAGAAAAAATGATGGACATAGAAGAACCATTACTTACATTTTAAGAATAGCACCTTAAGGAATCTTATTTCAGCCTCTGTTCAAAGAGAGACAGTTACGGTGATATGAACTTCAAGGGACTGCTACTCCTGATTAACGATTTGTCTGTAAATCATTAGGTTGTTCCAGTGCTCTCCAAAATATGCTTTTATTGTCATAAATTTAGAAGAAACTCTCCAACTCATCCTAAGAATTTAAGCAGTTAATTGATTTTTCTTCTTTTAACAAGTTAAAGTTGTAGGAGAGGGAAACCAAGATGGTGGCATAGGTGAACACCTAAACTGCTGCCTCGCACAACAGTTTCAAAACTACAACTAAAAGACAGAACGGACATCATCCAGAACCACAGGGAAGTTGGCTGAGTGAAAATTCTACAACTAAAAGGAAAGAGAGGGGCTCATGGAGACTCAGAGAAGCTGCAAAAATCTGAGGTCCAGAGAGAGCGGGCGCCGGAGTGCTAGGCTGGCTTCCTCTGGTGGGAGGGAGACACACACTCTCAACTGCACTGAACCCCTTATCCTACAGCACTGAATCCCAGTTCTGGGTGAGACTCATACAGGGGTAGTCTGGACTGTAAAATGAAATTTAGGGGATCCACGAAAGGGCAGGGGTCTGGGGGCACACACACTACTGTGCTCAGAAGGTGGATTGCTGATTGTGCCACTGGCTTTCTCTAGTGAGCAGGAGACAGAGCCTACCAACTGTGCCACTTCTAAAGGCACTGAGCCCCAGTTTCAGGCGAGACCCTGGGGACCCAGACTCATACGGGTTTGGAGTGCATGGGAGCTGGAAAGGCAGCGGTCAAGAGGCATGCACGTGCGTGCGTACACACACAGATGGCTCCAGTGATTACCGAGAGACACTTGAGACCCAGGGGCCACGTAGGGCGGGGCTGACTGAAAGCCAAGGCTCTCTGAGACTCCACCCCATCCAAGCTCAACAAAGAGGCTTTTGCAGTATCATAAGGCTGATTCCAACACAGAAGTTCTCCCGGCAAAGTGAAAATGCAGAGACAAAGGAAGATCACAAACAAAAGAAATGGAGGAAAACAAACTACTGGATATAGAATTTAAAACCACGGTTATAAGGTTTTTCAAGAATTTCCTAGAAAAGATGGATAAATTTAGCGACACCCAAGAGGACATGAAAAAGGACCAACTAGAGATGAAAAAGGACCAACTAGAAATTAAACATACACTGACTGAAATAAAAAATATTATACAGAGACCTAACAGCAGACTAGAGGAAGGCAAGAATCAAGTCAAAAATTTGAAATATAAAGAATCAGAAAACACTCAACTGGAAAAGCAAGAAAAAAAATAATCCCAAACTGTGAAGATAGCGTAAGGAGCCTCTGGGACAACTTTAAGCATACCAACATCAGAATTACGGGGGTGCCAGAAGAAGAGAGAGAGCAAAATACTGAAAACTTATTTGAAGAAATAATGACTGAAACTTCCCACATCTGGTAAAAGAAATAGACTTACAAGTCCAGAAAGCACACAGAATCCCAAATAAAAGGAATTCAAAGAGGACTATACCAAGACACATCATAATTAAAATATCAAGAATAAAAGACAGAGAATATTAAAAGCAGCAATAGAAAAACAGTGAATTACCTACAAGGGAACACCCGTATGACTGTCAACTGATTTCTGAACAGAAACTATGCAGGCCAGATGGGAGTGGCAAGAAATAGTCAACATGATGAATAGTAAGAACCTACAACCAAGAATACTCTATCTGGCAAAGCTATCATTCAGAATTGAAGGGCAGATAAAGAGTTTCACAGATAAGAAAAAGCTAAGGGAGTTCATCAACACCAAGCCAGTATTATATGAAATGCTAAAAGGTACTCTTTAAGAAGGAGAAGAAGAACAAGATAAAGATAAAAATTATGAACAACAAATACATATCTATCAACAAGTGAATCTAAAAATTAAGTGAATTAAAAATATGATGAACAGAATAAACTGGTGAATATAATAGAATCAGGAGCATAGAAAGAGAGTGGACTGACAATTCTCAGGGGTGCAGGGTTAGACTGGACAAAAATCATATACCTATGGATGAGGATAATGTGGGGGGAGGTAAGGGTAGAGGGAGGGGTGAGAGGCAGGTGGAGGGGAGCCATGGGGGGAAAAAAGAGGAACAATTGTAATAATCTGAACAATAAAGATTTATTAAATTAAAAAATAATAAAAACAAAAAGTTATAGAACAGATATTCTTAATTGATATTGTCAATGACTTTATTATAAAGTTTTTATCCTTAGTTATTGACTTGAGAATTGCAACCTTTGTCTTTTACTCTTCTTTATCAGCATACTTCTTCCCATCAGCATACTATCAAACCTTTTATCTGTCATCTCAAACTTCTTTCAAAACTATTTTACTTTTTTAAAATACAGGTTTATCAAAAGAATCATTTACACTTGCTGCCAGTCCACTGTGGGAGCCACAGTGTGGCTCCTGCTGCCAGCACTTGACTGAGTGGTTGTCTGAAGATCACCCATGAAACACTAAAACTCCAGTGATTTCTCCTGTTATTGTGTTCCTTCATCTCTTCCACAGTCGAAGTTTTTACCACTTTCTCTTTAAAATTCTCAGTTCCCGCTGCTTGCTATTGAGTGCTCTTCACCACAGCAGGATGTGTTAAATGTTTTCCTTTTTTACCTTTCTTCCATTTAGCACAAGGCCCCACCAGAAATAATGCCCCATACTCATCTCTGCCTGTTGCAGATCCTGTCTGTGCTTGAAGATTTCCTTTATGTGCAATCTTTCCTATAAGCCTTTGAGCTGAAAATGTTCTTTCTCATCTCTACAGTCATTTAGTTCCTACTTGAAGTACTTTTGATGCATTTTTCATTGACAGTATGATTTTATACACATTTTCTATCTAACCCAAAAGATATAAAGCACAGGAGGAGAGAGATCATTGCAGGTTCCTCAGTATTGTGTATAACTGTGATAGGCAGAATAATAGCACCCCAAAGATGTCCATGCCCTAATCCCCAGAACCTCCAAGTATGTTAAATTATATGGCCAAGGGGAATTAGGGTAGCAGATGTAATTAAGGTTGATAATCAGTTAACCTTAAAGGATAGATTTGCCTGGGTTATCTAGGTGGGCCCAGTATAATCACAAGAGTCCTTAAAAATGGAAGAGAGTCAGAGTGATGCGATTAGCCCTTGCTTTAAAGGTGGAGGAAGGGCCACACAGCCCTGAAAACTTGAAAAACTCAGAGCAGGTTCTCTTCATGGAGCTGCAGGAGTGCAGCCCTGCCGACACCTAGATGTTAGCCCAGTAGAACCCGGATCAGATTTCTGACCTACTGACCTATAAGATGAACATATTCTGAAAACTCTGTGGAAATGGGATAAGAAAGGAAGGAAAACAAATAAACCATTGTTTTCAAGACTTAATTCCTTCACAAGGTATTTATTCAGCTCTATATCAGTTTTCTTTCTGGTTTGTTTTTCAAAGGAATTCTGTGCAATGAAGTCATCCTAATGAAAGCCTTTATAACATGGATTGATTTCCTTTTGTTTGTGTTTTATAATTTAAAAAAGATAAATATACCTTGTTGAAAGGAGTGCCAAATAGTAGGAGCTGTCAAATAACAAAACTATTTAGTAATGAGCTTGATATCCTTTACTCAAGGGAAGACAGTCAAGGGGTTGGGGGCAGTGGAACACTATTCAGAGGGGTTTTGTGCAAGAGCTATTTTTATAGAGTGTTAGAAGAGGCAATGCAGAAACAGGACAGAATTGGCTAGAAGGTCAGGAATTTCTTTAAAAGACTGGCAGATCAGCAGATGCATGGATTAGAAAACTGTGATATATCTACACATTGGAATACTACACTGCTGTAAAAAAGAAGGAATGTTTACCATTTGCAACAGTGTGGATGGAACTGGAGAGCATTATGCTAAGTGAAATAAGCCAGAGAAAGAAAAGTATCACATGATCTCACTCATTTGTGGACTATAATGAACAACATAAACTGATGAACAAAAATATATCTGGAGACATAGAAGCATCGAACAGACTGTACAACCTATGAGGGAAGATGAGAGGTTGAGGGTGATAGGATAAGAGATCAACTAAAGGACTTGTATGCATGCATATGAGCATAACCAATGGATGCAGTAAGAAGGTGAGGGCATGTGCAGGGGGGTGGGGGTGGCTGGGGAGAGGTCAATGGGGAGAAAAAGAGCCAGGTAATACTTTAAACAATAAAGAATTTAAATTTAAAAAAAAAGAAACACTAGCAGGGTGTTTTTTTTCTTAGGGTCAGGTAAATGAGCTGAAGCTGAGTTAGAGGACTGAGATGGGTACATGTTACGTTTCCTTGACCTACCTACTAGTGAGGTGTTTCCCATAAAAGCAAGTTGACTTAGGTTTAGATTTGTGATGTGGACCAAGCCACTGGGCAGCCATCATTTTGAGAGTCCTGATATACAGATTAACTTTGTCAGAGGTCCATAAATATTAATTGAATAAACAAATAGAGCTGATGAGTGAAGGGAAGATGTTTTCATTCATTCACCTAAGAAATGAGTTATGTACTTTTAGTCTCTCAAATGCCCTATAGTCTTCTCCCTACCCACCCTACCCTGTCCCTTTTCTCTTATACAAACAATGCTTCCTTTACTGGGACCCTTCATCTGACGTCCTTTTAAATTTTAGTGATCCATAAAGTCTTAGTTTAAATGGCAAATTTTGGGGGAATTAAGGGTTTCTTAAATTCCCTCACCATTCACTACTTCTTTCCCCCTCTTTCATCCTGGTCAGGTGCATCAAGGGTGTTAGTTTATACAAATCAAGAGGGTGAGTTTCCACAGCACCTTGTACTTCAGTCTCAGCCTTAAGACATGGCAGTATTATTCCCCACTTAATTGTATTTCTCACTAGATTGTAAGCTCCATGAAGTCAGGGGCTATGTCTTTGTTCTTTTCTTTTCGCCATTGCACTCCAGAAATCTGGCATAATGTGTATTTAATAAATATTTATTGAATGACATTCATGAAATATAGTAGCAGTCTTAAATTTGTCAAAAATAATATGTTCAACGTAAGTAGATTGAAAGTATTGTTTTTAGGTTCTTTATTTGCTTATCTGTTGAAGTGTTAAACATAATAATAGCTATATCGGTAGACTGTACTTTCTACTAGTAAAATCTTCATGTATTTTTAAAGTATTAAAGTTTTTCCAAATGTCTAACTTGACATTTTATCTCAATATTTAATCTGTTTCACCTTTATTTTGAAATGTAAATATTTCTTAGAAGTTGCCATTTTACACTTACATATTATTTTTCAAGAAATAGTTTTATTTCATTGGAGTCTAGTATTTTTTCGAGAGCATATATTTAGAACATTGATTGTGTATAAGTATTTTTAGGGAAAATATGGCATTGATCTGTTTTTTTGCCTCTTGGAAATAGTGCTATGCTGGAGGTTTAGAAAGGTTTATGTAGAATTAAGTGGGCTTAAGTCTGTTAATGGGTTCCTGAGGATAAAGCCACAACCACCTTCAGCCAGGCCACTTTGGTGTTGATATAGTTTTTATCTTGGGCCAATAGATGCTGTTTCTTATAAGATAAGAACGTGGTAGAGAAGGAAATGTGTTCTGTTTTGCTGCTATTTAAAGCACTGCAGGCCTGGTTGGTAGACCTTGACACTCTGTTCATCTCATCTTCAGTTGAATTATTGCTGTTTTATTAGGGGGGAAAAGTTCCTTTGAGATCATTTCTACCAAGCACTTATAATTGATAAGAGGTTTTATGGTTTTCCCTGTGAAATGAAATTATTTTCTGGAGATTTGGACCTATTTACATTTGGTTCTAGAATCTTAACCATTAAATTGTTTTGCCTCCCGTTTTGGAAAATTAAAGTTAACAAAGCTAATTATTTGGCCACTAGAAAGAATTCCTGGCAACCAAAACTTGGGTCTTTTATTTTAGAATGTCTCTAAATGACTTCTTCCCTCGATCCCTCCTCCTCCTACACGTTTGCTCTCAATCTACCTTCTCTGTGGCTTTCATTTACCCTGGGACCTAGAGATCGCAGGAGATACCTGGACTCTCACCCTTTCCACAGCCAGGAGAAGGGGAGAGGGTGTTGGTTTATACAAATCAAGGGGGAGAGTTGGGTGAGTCATGTGTGATACATCTTTGCCAAGCCCTGCCTACTGAGCGATGCCCAAGCCTAATGTTCTGTTAAGATCACTTTGGTTATGTGAGGGAAGCAGCACAAGGAAATTCAGGAGCTTCCATGTGGAATCCGAGGTTGTGGAGTTTCATACTCTTAACAAGGAAGCTACTTGGCATCCCATTGCCTTGTGTTTTTGCTTTTAGCTCTTTCTTCATAATGCTTCTGTGTTTTGTGTCAATTCTTTGTCTTCCCATAGTCTTTTACTCCATTGGTTTTCTGGTCTTTCTGTGTTTATGAGTTTTATTTTCCTCTTTTTGTCACCTAATATCTGTCTGGTATCCTGATTTCTGGTTCTCTGAGTCTTTTCTTTATATTCCTCATCCTCCTCTCCCCCACCCCCCTTTGACCTTTTATCTTTGGCAGCTTCTTGCAGATTCATTTTCTCTCTCTCTCTCTCTCTCTCTCTCTCTCTCTCTCTGCTCAGAAAGAGCAGCAGCCTTGTCATTTGAACAAAAGATTATGAGAGCCCTGTGTAGGTTGGCTATTGATTTGTTGGACTGAAAAGCTGATTAGCCATTTCACCTATGGTTGAATATCTCTATTAATGTCAGGGAGTTACATGTTACAGTATCAGTAGCTCTGACCATGACTGCCTTCACATTAATTTTACGAACTGATTTCTATCTCAGAGGTCATAACTACACAGTGATTATTGCAGTGTCTCCCAGAAGGGAAAATAAAATCCCTCAAAACACGCCATCATACAGGCTTGATTTATTTCAAGATCCTGTTAGTTTCATGGATATTACTTTCATTGTCCTTAAAAAGGCAATTTTACATTTTTATTCCATGTTTCTAAAGTTCTGAATGATGCATGAAAAAGATTTAGTAATTTAATTTTTGCATGGAAAAAATACGTGGAAAAAATTGTAGAAATTTAATCTTTTCAGTTTTTTGAGCTTTGAACTAATTGATTTATATTTTTATTTAGTACTGAAATATCTTAATAGATATAATGATTCATCTAAGATTATTTATACATGAGTTTATATGTAAATCTATTTATAGAAATATGCAAATGTTTTCCTAAATATTAATTATATATAATTATATATGCAATATTCACATGTTGGTTAAATGTGTTAATTGATAAAGATAGAGCTTGCTAAAATCAAATATGTTTTATTATCTTCCTTTTAATGATTTTTCATTAAGTGATTATGTTGACTCCAATAAATCTAATCAGTAGGTAAGATTTATTGAATCTTTTCGATATGGGGAATAAGCATATTTTAAATTGAATTTCAATTTTAATTGAAACTATTTAGCATTATTTCCTCTCTATAAAAGCTAAGAATTAGCTCTTTGGTATCTATTATCTCCTGCAAAATCATGGTATAATAATTTCCATTGATTTCTATGTTTGATCAATTCATAGGGCTCTCTTTCCAGAGGAATAATCTCTTAGTCTATATTAGTTGGTGATGTGCTATGGAATGTATTGTAACAAAGTTTTTTTATATTCTAATTTTTTTTTGCATAGCATTAGGAATTCTTATAAATGGAATAGGTTTTCTATTCATATTAAAATGTTGTAATTGACTGTCAAATTACAGTGGGAAGGTTAGGGAGAGGTAGAGTAGATAAGAGATCAACTGAAGGACTTGTATGCATGCATATAAGTGTAACCAATGGACATAAGACACTGGGGGTTAGGGTACGCATGGAGGTTGGGGGGCATTGAGAAGACATGTATAGATGTAATAAATTAATAAAAAAAGAAAAAATAGTTGTAATTATTCATCCAAAGTTTTTTTTTAATCAAATGAGATGCCAAAATATCACAATGCAACATGCACAATAGAACTGTAAAGAAAATAAAAGATTAGTTTCTTTATGCAAGGTCAGATACCACCGATAATATATTATAGTCTAGGGAGTGGCTTAAATTATAATATAATTCATATATTCTTAATGAAATCTTATAGAACTTAGAAATTCAAGTTTAAAACAACCCGATCATTTTATGGGAATTAATAATTTTAGAATTATAGTACAGTAGAAGGATAATTATAATCATCAAAGGTTGTCAAATTTGTGTATACAGCTGATATGACTCGGGATGTTTTGGAATACTAAAGGTGTATTTTAGTATAGAAAAGACCATATGGGTCATTGCTTCTTCTTTGTTTGAGTCAATACTTGGTTATTTATAGTGGTGAGGTTATTTTATTGTATACTAGAGGCTTGGTGCATGAAATTCATGCACTTGGTAGTGGGGGGGCATCCCTCAGCCCAGTCTAAGCCCTCTGGCAGTCTGGGATCCCTCAAGGGATGTCTGACTGCTGGCCGTCGGATATCCTTAGTACTGCTACGGAGGTGGGAGAGGCTGGCTGTGCTCACCAGCAGTGAACCTAGCTTCTGGCTGATTAGCACTCCTCCTGTGGGAGCACACTAACCACCAGGGGGCAGCTCCTGCATTGAGTGTCTGTCCCCTGGTGGTCAGTGCATGTCATTGTGACTGGTTGTTATGCAGTTTGGTTGATTTGCATATTAGCCTTTTATTATATAGGCTAGAATTAGGAAGCTTGAAATATGGATTTTTATTCGAGAGTTTTGACATCAGACACACATTGAGTTCCAGCTCCAGCCAATGTGAATTTGGGCTACTATCCCGAGTTCAGTTTTCTTGGGCATAATAATAATGACCCTGTAGAATTTTCATGAAGATAGTAACCTTCACATGCAGTCTCACACAGTCTCACACATGTGGTAAGTAGTAGAGGCTATGAACAGTGGAGGTGACACTGTTGCAGTTTTCTTTTGTGGGAGAAAATAAAATTAAACCAAATCATACATCACTTATCACTTTCTTGGCTTTCTCTCTGTGATTTTAATTTCTGTTTCCAGGACTCTTCTTTACGTTTTTATAGTTATAAACTTACAACTTTTAGATTCATAACTTCTGGAGAATCACAGTCATATACTTACAAAATTTTGGAGCTGGAAGAGAGTTTTGGGATAATTTAATCCAAATCTCTTATTTTTGTAACTGAGAAAATGATATGGGGGTTGGGAAGGGAAAGAGAGAGAGAGAGATGTGAGAGAGGCACATCAATTGGTTGCCTCCGGCACATCCCTCACCTGGCCCAGATTAAACCTGCAACTGTGGTATGTGCCTGTGGCTGGGAATCAAATCGAGGATGCTTTAGTCTGTGGGCCAACATTTTAACCACTGAGCCAAACTGGTCAGGGTAAGACTCTACATTTTCTAAACTAATGGGTCGTCTCACCTCATTTACTTTTATCACTTAGTTTTTCCTGCCTATACTTTCATAATATCTTTTTATTTGCTTCTCAGATGGGTACATAAGGCACTATGAGAAAATTTGGTTGTTCAGTGACAACTGGAAATTGTCATTATTACTGTTGGTTATTTTTTGAAAAATAATTTTGGGAGATCAGCTATATATAACAATTAGGAGACTTTCTTAAAATGTTTCTAATGCATAACCATTTTCTTTTTCTTTTTCTTTTTCTTTTTTTTTTGTATGTGTTTCTAAAACACTAGGTTGCTTTGGCTTCCAGAAAGGTTTTCAGAGGGGAAAAACAAACCCATTTAGAAAATACTTAGGAAATATGCCCTCTTTTTGAGGAAAAATATTATTCTGGGAATCTTAAGATATCTATAGTTTTTTTTTCTTAACTTTCAATTTTGAACAATAATGAATCTGGTCTAGAAGGTATTCAGGCTTTCTTTTGTTTCAAAATTCGGCTATTTTACTGAAACTATTTATTATTTTTAGAAACTATTAATTGAAGTAAAGACATAAAAATTTGCAGACACAATGAAAATTATAAGTAGAAAATTATGTTAGTAAATCAAAATGTGCATCACACTGTGCTGTTCTTCATCATTATTAAAATATACATAACTTAATTTCCTGACAGAGAATGTTTGTAAGCAACAGGTATCAAGGTTAATTCAGTTAGTACACACAGCTAGAACACCAGGCAAAATGTTAGCAACCAAACTTATACTATATAGTCAAGAAATTGAAGGGTTCCTCTCTGGAAAAACTGAGCATTCCAAAAGAAAATACTCCCAAAGCACTGGCCGGGTCACCACTTCATGTAAATGACATGTGTGCCCAGACCCTGCCAGTACTTATAATACATTTGGGCATTGTTGAAAGGTATGCCTGTAAATACAGGAAGAAATAGCTAAAAAATTGAAAATGATTCATCATGGTAATCAGAACCAGAAGCTTAATAGCACTGTTTTAAAACCATGTATATTTATTACTTTGAGAAAAACTTTTTACAAATTAAATTTTTAAAAAGTAAAAAAGAAAAACAAAAGATGTCAGAATTATGTTTGTTGATGTAGTAATGTTGCTGTGTTATTCTGGTGCTTCCATGGCATCACTGGACATATATACAGAATTCAGCAAATATTTAAACAAAAGGCATCAGAGGTACCACAAGAAACATAGATATTAAAAGTAAGAGTACCTTCTAACAATCTATACCATCAATTTTTTTTGCTTTTTTTGATACATCTCTTTATTTATTTTTTAATATTAAAAAGTAACATTTTTAAAATGTATTACATGAGTACATATTTACCCATTGCCACTCCCCACCCCACTCCCATGCATACCCTTACCCCCCAGTGTCTTGCATCCATTGGTTATGCTTCTATGCATGCATACAAGACCTCTGGTTGATCTCTTATCTACCTCCCCTTTCCCTAACCTTCCCACCATAATTTGACAGTATGTTTGATGCTTTACTGCCTCTGTATCTTTTAGTTCATCAGTTTATAATGTTCTTTATTATCCATAGATGATTGAGATCATGTGGTATTTTTCTTTCATCGACTGGCTTATTTCACTTAGCATAATGCTCTCCAGTTCCATCTAGGTAGCTGCAAATGGGAAGAATTCCTTCTTTTTTATGGCAGCATAGAATTCCATTGTGTAGATGTACCACAGTTTTCTGATACAGTCATCTGCTGATAGGCACCTAAGCTGTTTCCAAATCTTAGCTATTGTAAATTGTGCTGCTATGAACATAGAGGTGCATATATCATTTCTGATTGGTGTTTCTAGTTTCTTAGGATATATTCCTAGGAGTGGGATTGCTGGGTCAAAAGGGAGCTCCCTTTTTAGTTTTTTTTTTTTTTTGAGGAAACTCCATACTGTTCTCCACAGTGGCTGCACCAATCTGCATTCCCACCAGCAGTGCAAAGGAGTTCATTTTTCTGCATATCCTCGCCAACACTGTCATTTGTTGATTTGTTGATTGCCATTCTGACAGGTGTGAGATGGTATTGCCTTGTCGTTTTGATTTGCGTCTCTTGGATAATTAATGACTTTGAGCATGTTTTCATGTGTCTCTTGGTCTTCCTTCTGTCTTCTTTCAAAAAGATTCTATTTAGGTCCATTGCCCATTTTTTCATTGGATCATTTATCTTCCTTTTATTAAGTTGTATAAGTTGCCTGTACATGTTGGAGATTAAGCCTTTATCAGTGATAACATTTGCAAATATGTTCTCCCCTACAGTGGGCTTTCTTGTTGTTTTGTTGTTGGTTTCATTTGCTGTGCAAAAGCTTTTTATTTTGATGTAGTCCCATTTGTTTATTTTCTCTTTAGCTCCCATTGCCCTAGGAGCAGTATCAGTGATAAAGTTCCTTTGGCACATGTCTGAGATTGTGCTGCCTGTGGATTCCTCTAGTATTTTTATGGTTTCCCATCTTATGTTTAAGTCCTGTATCCATTTTGAGTTTATTTTTGTGTATGGTATAAGTTGATGGTCTAGTTTCATTTTTTGCATGTATCTGTCCAGTTTTCCCAGCACCATTTACTGAAGAGACTATCTTGACTCCATTTTATGTTCATGCCTCCTTTGTCAAATATTAATTGAGCATAGTGCTTTGGGTGGATATTTGGGTTCTCTATTCTTTTCCATTGGTCTGTATGTCTGTTCTTGTGCTAATACCAGGCTATTTTGAGAACAGTGGCTTTGTAATACAGCATGAAATCTGATAATGAGATCCCACCTACTTTATTCTTCTTTCTCAGGATTGCTGTGGCTATTTAGGGTCTTTTTTTTTTTTGTTCCAGATGAATCTTTGGAGAGTTCTTTCTAGGTCTGTGAAACATTCTGTTGGTATTTTAATGGGGAGTGCATTGAATCTATAGGTTGCTTTGGGTAGTATGAACATTTTAATGATGTTGATTCTTCCAGTCCATGAGCATGGTATGCTCTTCCATTTGTTTACGTCTTCCTCTCTTTTTTCAGTGTCCTGTAGTTTTCTGCATATAGGTATTTTACCACCTCAGGTAATTTTATTCCTAGGTATCTTAATTTTTTTGGTGCGATGGTAAATGGGATTGTTTTCTTAGTCTTACTTTCTGTAAGTTCACTGTTGGTGTATAGAAATGCCATAGATTTCTTGGTGTTAATTTTGTATCCTGCTACATTGCTGAATTCATTTATTAAGTATATTAGTTTTTTGATGGAATCCTTTGGGTTTTTTTATGTACAATATCATGTCATCTGCAAATAAGGACAGGTTTACTTCTTCTTTTCCAATTTAGATGCCTTTTATTTCTTCTTCTTTTTTTAAAATATATTTTATTGATTTTTTTTTTTTTACAGAGAGGAAGGAGAGGGATAGAGAGTTAGAAACATCGGTGAGAGAGAGAGAAACATCTTGTGCAGTAGTGAAGGTCATTCACTTCCTCTATTGTTCTGTTTGGCACACCTGTTTCCTAGTCAGGACAGTATTACAGTTCTCTGCCTTCCACTGTGTCAGTGTTGTAAGCCAGTCCTGATTTTTAAGCAGGCATTGTGTCTTAATCTCTTTATTCCTTTATTTGTGATTACACAAGAGTCAATTTGTGAACCAGCCTCTAGGTGGCAGTGTTTCTCAATTGACCTCTGAGACTAACAGGCCTCTCTAGCCTGTGTTTAGATCCTGCTTTCCCTGTGGCACTCAATACCAGTTTGTGGGAGTGGGCTGCCCCAGAGCTGATTCTCTGATGGTACTCCCCACTCAGATCCCCAGGTTCCAGAAAAACAACTTTCCACTGCAGTCTCCCAGGGTGTCCCCACCTGGGTGATCCAATGTATTGGGCTTATCAATCAGAAGCAAGGATCTAAAGAGGAAAGAGAGTAAGTCTGCGCGTTCCCCTTTCCCGCTCTTGTCCAAGCAGCCGGCACACTTTAAAAACTCCCAGGCTGTCCTTCTGCATCAGATCAAAATGGGTTGCTTTCTAGAGATCACCTCTGTTATAAGCTCTGAGGACCCCCTTCTACATTCATAGATCATGCCAGGCCCAACAGCCACAGATTTCTCTAGGTGCAGATTTCCCCTGGTCCTCCAGCTTCCACAGTGCGCACACCTCTCTGTCCTGTGGGATCAGAGACCTCACCTTATCCCAGGCAATATCTGACCTTTCTGTGTGGAGTGTAGAGCTCCTCTGAATCTGAGTGTTTGCGCCAATTGGAAACCAGTGTTCTGGGGCTCACAGCTGTTCAGTGGGTGCCACAGTTGTAGAATTTCAGGCTTCCAATAACATCACTTTCCCCTTCAAGATGGCACGGTCTCTGCATCTGAGCTGGTGGCTCTGGGAGAAAACCCAGCAGTAGGGGGGACTGCCCAGTCAGGGGAGTCCCCACCTTCTCCTGGAATATAGCTGTCTCTTAACTTGGCAACAAACATTCCCAGTGCGATCCTCAGCTGTTCTCTCTGTCTGTTCAGGGACAAGGCTCGGGACATGTCTGTCTATTCTGCTACCATATTTTTCCCCCCATCAATTTTTATTATATGTTTTTAGGGCACAACTAGAGTAGGTAATTGATACCTACTAGAGTAGGTAATTGATAATCTCTTTGTCTTACTTTAATGTTATCAGTAGTTTCAAAGCTTCCTTTACTACATCTGTAATCAAGAAGCCCCTCCCCAAAAAGATAGAGTGACACACACACACACACACACACACACACACACGGGGAGAGAGAGAGAGAGAGAGAGAGAGAGAGAGAGAGAGAGAGAGAGAGGGAGAGAGAGAGAGAGAGAGAAACAAAACTGATTTATTATTGTGGTACTCTTGTGGAGGTGATAATGTAAAAAGACTAGGGGAGGAAAAAATAAATGACTTGCAATGGCGTTTGATAATTTACAGGCTAAAGTGAATCAGATGAGTATTCCTGGGGACCAGAAAACCATATAACTTGATGGTAAATAATAAAATGTCTCCGAGTTTTGATTTACTATTAAGAGTCTTTAATGTACTATATTTTATATTCAGCAAATATAGCCATCTCTATCACTTAGTTAAAAAGTTTTTTAAAGGTAAAAACCACATTTTATTCAGTCTCTGCTCCTCTATGGCATAGTCATACCAATGAAGGTGTGCATTATCATGGATGGATTTTCACTGCCTAGGAAATAGTATGTTGTAGCTCTGTTGCAACAGCATCTTAAATTTGAAGTGCATAAACAATATATCAGTACTATGAAAAAAAAAACATAAAAAAATTAAAAAATTAAAAAAAATAAAAACATTTCTTTTTTTCTAATTTCACATATGTATGGTTTGTGTTAACAAGAAAGACTTTGCCATTTTCTACTTTGTTGCAAGAGAGGTCCATATCTTCCCTACACAGTTTTGTAGCATGTTGCTATAAAACAAAATCCAAGATCCCTTATCTATTTTTTTCTAAATTTCAGTACTCTCGCAGAAGGTATATATTTTTGTTAATCCTCACCCGGGGATATTTTTCCATTGATTTTTAGGGAGAGGATGAGAGAGAGAGAAACTGATGTGAGAGAGACACATCAACTGGTTGCTGGTTCCTGCATGTGCCCCAGCTGGGGCCCAGGATGGAGCCCGCACCTGAGGCACATGCCCTTTACCAGAATTGAATCAGTCTGTGGGCTGATGCTCTATCCACTGAGCCAAACCGGCCAGGACTATATATATATATATATTTTAATCATTACTGAGGACAAGTGGGGGGGAAGAGAGAGAGAGAGAGAGAGGGAGAGAGGAACATTGATCAGTTTCTGCAGTATTCTCTTTGCTACAGCGTCATTCCTTGGTTGCCTTCTGTATGTTCCCTGACTAGAAGTCAAACCCACAACCCAGGTATATATATATACCTTGACCAGGAATTGAACAGCATCCTTTTGGTGCATAGGACAACAATCAATCAATTGAGCCACACCAGCTGGACAAAGAGCATACTTTTAATATGGTTTTCTATAAGTGAGCTTTCAACATACTTTGAAATCTGCTATCTGCTTTTGTTTTCCAGGGTTGGTTTTGTTTTGTTTTGTTTTTCTCTTTCTCTGAACCAATACAATTATGCAATTTACATTGCTATTGAACCTCAGGGTTATTTTCTTCTTAATGTAGTTTTTCATCATTTCTGCAGTATTCTCTTTGGAAGAATCTTGATTGCTTTTGAACTAAATGGTATCTTGGCCGGAGGAAAAGCAGTTAAGATCTGATGACATATAATGAATTGGCATGTCATTTGCAATTGTGTATTCTACCCAGATCTCTATTTGAGGGAGTTGTTTCCTCCTGGGAATGCTAGAAAAATTGTTACAGCATCATTCCTCAGAAAGCTATTCATGGGAAAGTGTCTCTAAGACACATATGGAACAAGGATGTCACATGGAAATGACTGTCCTTTCTGAACAAATGCCACATGTTTTTATTGGAAAACTTAATTTTCTTCTTATGGCAATAATGATATCATACACAGTGTATGATAGAACTGTTACTCTGACATATACACAATGCCAGTTTTATTACTTCTATATAACCTGCAAGTCCTGTTCAGTTGTATTCATTTTTGTAGGAATGCAAAAGGAGCACATTTGCTTTTAATTAAATTGGGGTGATATATATTATACCAGTGTTTAAAAACTACTGGTGCATTTTCAATGTTCAGATCACTGTATAAATAGGGATGAGCAAGTCTATTCAGGACAAGGTAATTAGAGCATTTTTGGATAGAAGATCTCCAAGAGTAAAAATAGCTAGTCTTAGATAGTGGTGGAGAAAAGTAATTAAGGTTTGAAGAATAACGATGAAAATCTTTTACTCAGATACTCTTTATTTTAGGTTTAATGCCTTACATTAAAAATAGTGAACCTTAGCCTAGATCTCTATGTTATCAAAACTAGCCTAATAGGTTGTACTGAGTGAGATAAATTGTAACACCCTATTTTATATCCCTGAGGAAGAAGAAAAATGTATGTGACTTAGTAACATAGCAGCTTATGAATTAAAAACATTCATCTTGCCTCTTATTTCAACTTCATGTATATTTATCCTATATAATAAAAGGATAAACTGCAGACTGACCGGTCACTATGACATGCACTGATCACTGGAGGGCAGATGCTCAATGCAGGAGCTGCCCCCTGTGGTTGGTGCGCCTCCCACAGGAGGAGTACTGCTCAGCCAGAAGCCCTGAGTCGGGCTCATGGCTGGCAAGTGCAGTCACAGTGACAGGAGCCTCTCCACGGTAGCACTAAGGAAATCCGACTGCCAGCTTAGCCCACTCCCCACATCAGACATCACCCAAGGGCTTCTGGTTTGCGAGAGGGCACAGGCCGGGCTGAGGGACTCCTCCTCCCCCCGTCCCCAGTGCATGAATTTCATGCACTGAGCCTCTAGTGTGTGTGTGTGTGTGTGTGTGTGTGTGTGTGTGTGTATAATCTTCTAATACCGCCTTCCTCCTTTTTCCCTTTTCCTCAGGTAATGTACAAGAATGCATTATGGTAACTAAGTTAGGAGTGTCAGATTTGTTATGCTCTTCTTTTTTTAAAATATTTCTTTATTGATTAAGATATTACATATGTGTCCTTATTCCCTTATTACCCCTCACCCCTGATTCATGCCCTTACCCCCCTGTTGTCTGTATCATTGATTAGGCTTATATGCATTCATGTAAGTCCTTTGGTTGATCTCTACCCCTTACCCGCACTGTCCCCTACCTTCCCTGATGTTTGATGTTCTGATAGATATTTCTCTGTCTGTGGATCTGTTTTTGTTCATCAGTTTATATTGTTCATTATATTCTACAAATGAGTGAGATTATGTGATATTTATCTTTCTCTGCCTGGCTTATTTCACTTAGCTGATATGCTTTCCTTAATTCTTAAAGGGAATAATTTATTATACACCCTTTCTAAACCTTAAATAATAGGCATCCTTCAATGAGCTGTTTTCAGTCCTTTTCTCCCACTACCATCTTTAATCCATTCCTTAAAAGTTCTTTATATATTTATGCATTGATTCCCAAACATATATTTTTGGTCTTCAGGTTTCTTGGACCCCAAAATTGCATTTCTAAGTGTTGCCTGGATGTTTATACTAGAAGTGTAGGAATATCTTAAACTAAATGTCTTCTAAGAATCATTCTCTTTTCTGTAACCCTCCAACTTCCCCTACACACCGACATTACCATTTTAGTTCATGGCACTTTCAGTCATTTTGGATAATTAAAAAAAAACTTACGTATTCAATAAAAGACATGTTTCTTCTACTTATGTAACAGCTATGATTACATTTGTTTCCTTCACTCCATTTTCACTGCCTATTGCTAAGGGTCCACAGTCTGTTCTTGCCACTTTTCTAGGAAATCATTATAGGCTCAGACATATTATTGCATCATGTTTTGATGAAATGTAAAAAACATTTTAAAAACTTTATTCATAGTCTGTCTATTTTGGTGTGGAATTTTCCTAATGGTGTACAGAAGTTATTGAAAATCATTTTATTTAGATAAAATTATTTATTTAAAATGAATGTATAGCAGGTAACTTAGATATATAACAATAAGACTATCTTTTAAGCACTCTTCATATGAAAAATTGTAAAACTAACACAATTAACTGTATATATTTGTATGAGCTTGTGGTTTATTTTGCAATGATACATGCTGTAATGAAAGTCAAAGGAAGAAAGACTCTTGAAAACTAAAAGGTGGTAATAATGAATGCTACTTCTCATTTAAAGATAAAGGGTCAGTTCTGAGAGCAGAAACCTACAGGCAAAATCTAAAATGAAGAAATTAGAAATAGCCATATAAGCAGACGGACACATAGGAAATGTGTTAATTATTATTAGAATAAGAAAAAAGTTGCTTCTGGGAAGAGAACTCATGTGTAAAAAGAGGTATAATGGGTTGTTTTATGCTATTTGATTTTTTTTAAACCACGAAGCATATGCTCTATTTTAGGTCCCCAAAAAGGGGAGGAGATTACCTTTGGTGGAGTTCATCTGCTACCTTAAAAGTATAGAGTTTTGCCTTGACCAGTTTGGCTCAGTGGATGGAGTGTCAGCCTGTGGACTGAAAGGTCCCAGGTTCATTCCTGGTCAAGGACATGTGCCTTGGTTGCACATTCCTGGTGGGAAATGTGCAGGAGGCAGCTGATCAATGTTTCTAACTCTCTATCCCTCTCCCTTCCTCTCTGTAAAAAATCAGTAGTTTTGGGTTGGGGTAGAAACCAGATATCAGCAGCCATAGCCACCCCTTCCAGGAAGTAGTTTCATCTTGAAAGAGTTAAATTACCCTTGAGCTAGACAAAGGTAATTTGTTATAAGTAACAGCTCATCTGGTGTGCTTTTATCATGCATTAAGTACACTCACTTATTTAAAGATTACACACCCAGTTGTTATTTAAATAGATTCATAAGAGACCAGCCTCTGTGATAAGAAGATGAAGGCAGAACCTACAGGCTCAGGAGCTTCAAAGTTCAGTGTGGAGTTTTTTCCCTTAGAGATCTTTTGCTTTTCCTGGTCCTTTAAGATTAACTAATCTTGGCTTCTTGATCAAGATAGTGATTTTTCATCTTTGTTTTTCCCAAGACACCCATTCTTTTTAATTATAATTTTTCTGACAGGTTTTGGATTAGATCTACATTTGCAATCCAGGTTCTGAGAATCTAATTTATGTGTCTATTACAGCAGTCCTAAAAATTTTTAATCTCAGAACCAACTGCTTTATATGCTTAAAAATTATTGAGGACCCCCTGCCCCAAAGTTTTTGTTTGTGTTGGTTTTTTTCTATTGATATTTATCATATTGGAAATAAAAAACAGAAGTTTTCTAAGTTTTATTAATTTATTTAAAATAACAATAAACCAATTCTATGATGGTTTTCTATGTTTATGAAAATTTCTGTAATAACTGACGAATCTCAGATTTGCTTTTCATTCATTTTGTTGCAGTGTCAGGTCATGTGGCCTCTGGAAAATGCCTTATACTCAAGAAAGACAGCGGGAAAGGAAAATAACATTGTGGTATAGCAAGAAAATGGCTTTGCCCTTGAGAACCCACTGAAAGGGTCTTGAGGCCTCACAGATGAAGTATTAATACTGTCTCTTACCCTTTTGACCACCATCTAGTTAGCATATACATGTGTGTCAGCCTACTGTGTCCTCTAGGACTTGGAAGTTATTTACATTTTCCAGTTATTTACCCCTGTGGGATTCCCCCACCCCAACCTTGTCCTTTCCTTTTTCCCTTTGTAAAGGGAAGTTCAACTTAAGCAGCATTCGTTCTCTCTGTGTTCTTAAACCCATGTGCACCCCAGAAATTGGAGGAATTAAATCCTGGACTGAATGACAGAGAGGCACTCCCTTCCAACTCCGAGGCATGCTGTTCTCCAGTCTTTCTGAATGCATGCCCTGTCAGTAAATATATTTGAGCACACATCTCCCATTTTTGTAAATGTACTTATTTAGGAGTTGTATATGTGACATAGATCAGTAGAAGTATATGGCAAGGACTTGAAATCTGAGAAGTTGGTGGAACAGTGGCCTGTAATGGGCAAAAAGGAACAAAGAATTGTGGTGTTACACAAAGTCATTTGTATTGTAAAGACTGAGAAGGAAAGCCAGATTTTAGTTATTGTGAGGAGCTAAAGGAAGGGAGTAGAGTCAGCCTGGGTAATGATAAGCATTTGGTCCAATGTGTTAAGGACAATTAATATAAATAACAAAGAGAGGGGAAATGAGAGAAAACCTTGCTCTTGATCCTTTGTCAATTTAACCGAGAAGGGCTTTGTTTTTAGAGACACTTTAGAACTAACCAATCCCCGGGTTTCTCCAGGCAGTGTGAGCTTCCTAGAGCCTCTGCCCTCTGCCTTTTTTCCGGTATTCTGAGGTTCTCACTCTGCAGATTGGCTCATGTGTACCCCAGTGAACAAGGTTCCAGGTATTGACTGTCTGAGAATGAGCCCCTCCCCCCCTGTAGTTACTAAATTGTGTAGTATAATAGAAAGGGCTAGCTGTATGAGGACTTACAACCAGGAGCTAGGATCTCCTTCCCAGCAATTTGTTCATCCTCTACCCAAAGCATCTGGATCGCCTATACAGGTACACCTTGTTCCTTCAGGATTTTACCCAGTGACCTTTCCCATCCAGGTGACTTCTTTTCCTGTTATATCTGAGTTCATATCCACTCAAATAAAGTAATCTTGCTTATAAAATACAGAGTGTATACTATTATGAAGTATATAATATTATGAAATACATAGTGTATACATTCACACATGCCTCCCTTTGTTGTTAGATATTTTCCATGAGTTTGTTATTATTGAAACCATACTTATATACATGTTTTATTGAATTGAAAGTTCCTTAAGAAAAGTGATGATATTTTTAGCTCTGTAGTAACCCAGCATGACTAGATGAATTGTATTGAAGTGCTCTGAGCATAGAGAGCATTTATTTTGTTTTTTTTTGCACAAGTCACCATTTTTATTTATTATTATTATTTTTACTTTATTTTTATTGCTGACAGTATTATAGATGTCCCTCATTCCCCCCCGTTTGCCCACCTCCTGACTGATATATACTCAACTACAGTTTACTATAGAAATAGTCTTTCATATTACTCATAATAGTGTTAAAGGCAATAATTCTGAAAATTATTATATTAAAAAATATAGCTAGAATTCCGTCTTGGGTTTGGGTTCTACTACAATTTTTTTGTCAGATCAGTTGGAGATATTTCTTAGGCACCTGCTAAATCTTCGTTAATCAAAATAGGAGTGATGGCCTGGCCAGTGTGGCTCAGTGATTGAGCATCAACTATGAACTAGACCATGGTTTAATTTCCAGTCAGGGCACATGCCCAGGTTGCAGACTTGAGCCCCAGTAGGGGACATACAGGAGACAGTCAGTCAATGATTTGCTTTCATCATTGATGTTTCTATCTTTCCTCTCCCTTTCTCTCTGAAACCAATAAAAATATATTTTAAAAAATAGGAATGATGGTTCCTGGAAGATCACTTTAAAATATTTAAATGAAAAAAAAATTGAGCTCCTAACAATATAATTATGAAGGTCAAGAGACTATGATTGAAGTATTAAATTTTCCATATTAATAAGAAAGAACATCCTAAAAACAAAGGTTAGTGGCTTAATGTAAAGGCTAAACTTAGATCAGTTATTATGATTAAATTCTAAGAGATAATTATAATGGACTGGTGACCCAGTGAATGGATTCATGTACATTGAAAGGAAATTAATTAGAAGGTGGCCAGTGGGGCGGGACAGGGTGAGAAGGGCCAGACATGCCCTGGAGCCAACTGCCCAACGTCCTTTCCTGGCATCTGAGGAGTGAGTGGGGTCCTTCCAGAAGGTGGGATCCCTTGGCCTGGCCTTCAGGTATCAGGCTGAAATTGGCTCTCTGACATCCCACAAGGGGTCTCAGAGTGTGAGAGGGCACTCTGCAAAGTTGCTATTGTACAGGGTATGGAACACAAACACAAGTGTGCAGTAAACCAGATCGGAGCCAACAGTGGCCCAGTAACAACATAAACCATGGCTGAAGGAGGAATCGTGCAACCCTGTGAGGAATCGGGCTCCCTCCTCCCTGGTTTTGGGGTGTGTCACCCGAGAACAGCTGCTGCTAAGTCACTGCAGCTTGGCAGCCCCTGCATTGAGTGTTTGCCCCCTGGTGGTCATTGCGCATCATAGTGACCAGTCAGATGGTCGGACACTTAGCATATTTGCTTTTTATATACAGTGGTACCTCGAGATATGAGTTTAATTCATTCCGTAACCTTGAGGCATGGGAAACTATGAGACGCTCGAGTCACGGTAAACTGGTGGGTCGTGTGCAGCCAGCCAATCCGCGCAATTACTCCTATCTCAAATGTTGCTTATATTTCAAAGCAAAAATCGCTTGCTTGATGGCTCGTATCTCAAAAATCTTGTATGTTAGGGCACTCGTATCTCGAGGTACCACTGTATATACTAGTGGCCTGGTGCAAGAAATTCATGTGGGGAGAAGGGGGGAAGTTGTCCCTTAACATAGCCTGTACCCTCTCCAATCTGGGACCCTTGGAGGATGTCTGACTGCCAGTTTAGGCCCAATCCCAGTAAACTGGCAGTCGGATATCCATCTCACGATCTGGGACTGCTGGCTCCTAACCGCTCATCTGCCTGACTTCCCGATCACCTCTAACCACTCTGTCTGCTGTCCTGATTGCCCCAATTGTCCCCCCTGCTGACCTGCTCTCCCCCATTTGCCCCCCCACCGCTGGTCTAATGGCCCCCAATTGCCCCTCATGCCTGCCTGCTTGCCCCCAACTGGCCCCCCTGCTGACCTCCCCCCCAACTGCCCTCCCCTCCTGGCCTGATCGCCCTTAACTGCTTCTGCCTCGGCTCTGCTACTATGGTTTTGTCCAGAAGATGTCCCAGAAAGTCTCCCAGTCTAATTAGCATATTACCCCTTTATTAGTATAGATAGATAATGTTTACAGAGTGTGCACTGTGTGTCAAATGCTGTGTTAAATGTTATATGCCATATCTCATTTATCTTCAGAACAACCCCATGAAGTAGCCATTATAGATGAGGAAACTGAGGTAATAAGGTTAAATAACTAGCCCTAGTAATTGGCAGAACTGAGATCTGAACTCAGAGGTTTATTTGAACTGTGATTTAAAAAAATTATAGATGTTGTAAAATTTATATTACCAAATATAATTCATGTTCTAGCTTAAATTCTTTTGAAATAGGGAGTTAATTATTTCAAAGAGAAACCTATTGGAAGGTCCCTACAATTTCACTAAAGGGAAGGGTTTAGATACGGGTCTGAATAATATTTCACTAAGGCATCACACTATTGTCATTAGGGGAATATTATGGGGATGCAATCTAACTTTAACATATATTAAAACGGGTTTTATTATATGGCATTAATAATCTAGGGGGTACCATTCCGAAGGTGTTCTATGCGAATGGCACTTCCTCCAGGAGTAAATGGTGCCTTCTGGAGTTAGCTGTTGGTTATTATATGAATAAGCAAATGGCTTTTCAGTAATTACTGATATAGGAATAACAGGGATACTAATAGAGGAATATACAATATGGCAGTCACCCTGTAAGCATTCTTCTTCAATTCTAACACACAAATGACAGTCACTGTCTATTTAAAATAGGTCAGATGTATGTAATCGCAAGACTGAGAAAAAGTCTGTATCTTTCAGTAGCTGAGTATTGAAAATGTCACAAGAGAAATAATTGGAGCTGTGTATGAAATGAATATTTGCATGGGGTTTCAGAACTGAAGAGTAGGGGAAGGTCAGGTACAGCAAAAGGGCTTTTTAGCATTTAAGAGCTTATCTCTTTAAAACAGAATAGGAAAATAGCCATGATCATAGAAAGAAATGCCTCATTAAGTACCATTAGAATAAAAAATATGCGGTATCACTATGGAGTCTTTTGCTAACCTGACACACATATATTGCTCACTGTGCTTAGATTCCTTACGCTTTAATTAATCTTCGGTGATGTAAAATCACTGGACTCTATCTCACTGTTAGCCTCCTTAAGGGGTTCTAACACCAGTTTGATTTCAAACCCCTTTAGGAGGCTAAGATGAACTGTGGTTTTGGGCTTTCTCAACTCCATGTGTATGCTTTATTGGGGCGAATATCAAAACAGCAGTTAATTATAGTAGGACCATTTCAGTTCTTCACCTCATTATCTCTGTCTTACACTATTATTTTCTCATGGCACCACTGAAGTGTGAACACAATGCCTGCACTGCATTCAGCACAAGAATAGAAAGGCAGATGGCAGATTTTACTATTTATAGTTGGAGCCAATTTGCCTGAGGTGAGCCCAGCTGAACTGGTTTTATCAAGAATGTTTTCATTTATTAAAGGGATAAGAAAATGAAAGCCAAATCAAAAGCCTCAGTCTCCAGGACTCTGAGAGCAAAACTCTTGCCAAAGTTTGGAAAGCAATTCCAGGTATTGATTAGACATTTATGAAGTAAAAAATTGTGTATTTTTTCCCTCTTCTCAAAATAAAGACTTTTAGGTCAGCAGCATCCTTCATGACAGAACTTGAGGAATTTGTTGTCCAGGGAAGTCATGCAGCCATAGCAACTGGTACAGAGTGAATTTTAATTATTAGGAATAAAATAGGGTTATGATAAGAACTAATTATTAAATACTATCAACTATAATATTTAAACTATGAGTAGTATTTTACTTCCTCACTCATCATCTTTTGACTATCACAGAAAACACACACAAAATAATTACTTCACATTTGATTAGTTTATGTGTTTTTTAAATTGATTGTTCAAAACCCTGGAAAAATTTTGTATTAATCAGTTGCATGTGGAAACAGATTTTATATTCAAAATTAAAAGAGCAGTGAGTTTCCTAGGCTTTCTTATCCTGTAGGCATCTGATTTAACAAGTATTTTATTGTTAAGAATATTAGTTGAAAACTAAAAATACATATTAAAGATAATATGAAATATAGCTGTGAGCCAATAATAGTGACTAATAAACCTCAGAAAATAATTCATATTTTAGTCTGAATAAATTAATTTGATTCAATCATGGGTGTATCAGAAAAATATTTTGATTGGATGTATTGCAATTTAGCAAGTCGTTTACTTATATTCTAAATTAGGCTAAAACATCTAATCCATTTTAAATCATGGTAAAATATCATGTGAGTTTAATGGCTTTATTTAGATGAAATAGCCAATTGATTTAAAATTTTTTACTTTTCTATGGCTTGTACTTTGATAGATAGAAGTAGGTATTCCTGCTTTTTTTGTTTATTTTTATTTGCTTGGAAGATCTTTTTCCATTTATTCACTTTGAGCCTATACATGTCCTTAAAGTTGAAATGAGTCTTGTATTGGCAATATAGCGTTGGATCTTAGTCTTTTAACATTTCAGCAACTCTTTGTCTTTTAAGGGGAGACTATCTATTTAAAGACTTACTAATACCATCTTATTGTTTTCTGGTTGTTTTGTAGTTCCCTTTTCCTTCTCTTGTCTTCCTTTGTGAATTAATGTTTTTCCATAGTGGAATGCTTTGATTCATTTCTCTTTACCTCTTTTGTACCTACTGCACCTTTTTCCTTTGTGATTATCATGAGGCTTACATAAAACATCTTACAGATATGAGTCTACTTTAAGCTGCTTATTACTTAACTTTCACCCCATACAAATATTCTACCCTTTAATCCCATATATTTTATTTGATGTCACAATTTACATCTTTTTAAATTGTATATCATTAACAGATTATTGTAGCTATAGTTATTTTTATTAATTTTGTCCATTAACCTTTATACTAGAGTTAGCACACCACCATATTATATTACTAGAGTATTCTGATTTTGGCTCTATATTTACCTTAATGAGTATGTTTTATATTTTCATATGTTTTCATGTTACTAATTAATATTTAATTTCATCTTGAAGAACTTTCAGCATTTCTTGTAAGGCAGTTCTAGTGGTGATGAACTACCTCAGCTTTTCTTAATTTGGAAGAGTTGTAGTTTGATCCTTCAGTTCTGAAAGGACGTGTTTGCTGAGTGAAATATTCTTGGTTGGCAATTCCTCCTCCTCCCCCCTCCCTGCCCCCCTGCCCCTCACACCCCGGGTTGGGGGCACTTTGAATATGTCATCTCAGTCTATTCTGGCCTGTAAACTTTTTGCTGAGAAAACTGCTCATTGTCTTGTAGGGATTTTCTTATATGTGAGGAATATTTTTTCTCTTGCTGCTTTTTTTTTTCTTTTCTTTCATTGGAGACAGTTTTATTATAACCTGTTCTGAAGAAGATTGTTGTGGTTTACAGTTGGATCCTCTGAGATTCAGAAACTTTGATGTCCACATCTCTCTCCAGGTTTGGAAAGTTCTTAGCCATTATTTCTTTAAATAAGTTCTCTCTGTCTTTTCTCCTTTTGGAACTCTAACAATGCACAGGTTGATTCTCTTATTGAATTATTCCTTAGATCATGTAGACTTTGTTCAATCCTTTTTTTTTTCTTTTTCTTTTTTGTTCTCCTCTGACTGGATACTTCCACATGACCTGTCTTCTACTTCACAGATTCTTTCTTCTGTTTCTTCTATTCTGCTTTTAATGCTCTCTGTTGCATTTTTCATTTCACTCATTGCATTCTTCAGCTCCAGAATTTCTGAGCTATAATTGGTCATTCTTCTTAGAAGTGCTCCTAGGAAATATCTCAAGAAATAACTAGAAATTGTTTATATATCTGGAAGAAAGGAGAGGGTTTATCTAAAGGAGTGTTCTCAGAGTTTGGTGCTGATCAGAATCATTTGGAGAACTTGCTAAAGGGCAGATTGCTTACTACCCTTTCCCCCCCTCCCCCGAGTTTCTTATTCAGTCCAATTGAGATAGGGCCTGATATTTTGCATTTTTTAGTTAGTTCTCAGGTGATGCTTCCTAGGAGCTGATAAGAGAGTTCCCTGAACCTCCAAGTGTCAGAGTAACTATTAAAACAACAAGCCAAAAATGAAAGAGTCAAGCCTTTAATCACTTACTGCTATGGTATTAACAAGAGTCTAAAACTGGAGGAAATGCTGATTCTCCCTATCCCATTTTCCCCATTGAAGGGCATGCCAGTTTAGGGTCAGGTAGGTCAGCACAGATAAGGGGGTTGTCTTAATGTTGAGGGAGCCCGGACTAAAAGGTTCTAGATGACATCTGAGTAGGAAGAAGAAAGCAGTGAGTCATGGAGAAAAGTGTCAAGGCTCCTCTACCCCCGCCCCCTCCCCCCCCCATGAAACTTACAGCAGAGAAGCCTGAAGTAGACCTCTATACCATCCTCAGATAAAGAGAGACCTAGGCATGAAGGCAGCCAGGAGGAATGGAAGAGGATGATTGTCCAGGGGGCCCAAGTTTTTGATTGCAACTCTTTTTAAAGACTGCAATGCATTATGCGTTAGCTGTGCGCCAAGTCTGGTGTTGGGAATGCCAACTTTTCCTGTGAGTTTTACCTGCTAAAACCTTTATAATTGCCTTTTGTCAGGCCTGAAAAATTGTGCATAGATTTTTAACCAGGAACTAGACTCTTCAATGCTGATGTTGTTGGGTATGGAACCACACTTTGAGAACTCTGATCTAAATTTTAAAGTATAGCAGTGTTTCTTTGTTACTCACCAGATCTACCTGTTTAAGGCATTCATCACATTGAATTGTCACGTTTGCAAAATAATATGCAGCATTTTAAGACAGCTTTCAACCATCTGTTGATGAGTAAATACTAGTTTTGTTACCAAGTGACAATGCAAAATGTTTGTAGTATGATTAAATGCTAACCCAACTGTACTTGATATTGTATGTAAACTCCCACAGTTGGAAGCTAAGGTGGTTTGGATTCCAGTTATAAAGTCATTAAAAATGGACTTTTTGTTTATAATCTACAGCAGTGGTCGGCAAACTCATTAGTCAACAGAGCGGCAAACTGTGGCTCATGAACTGCAGTTTGCCGATCACTGACCTACAATGTAGTAGGTAAGAGTTCAGGCTCCGAGGCCAGATTTCCCAAGTTTCTGGCATGGCTTTGCCTCTTTCTAGATCTATGAGTTTGGATACGTTATTTGACCTCACTGTGTTTTAATTTCCTTATCTATAAAAAGGAATTTATACTGTTGGTGGGAATGCAGATTGGTGCAGCCACTCTGGAAGACAGTATGCAGTTTCCTCAAAAAGTTAAAAATGAAACCCCCATTTGACCCAGTAACTCCACTTCTAGTATTATACATTATCTCAAGAAACCAGAAACACCAATCAGAAAGAATATATGCACTTCTATGTTCATAGCATCACAATTTACAATAGCTAAGATTTGGAAACAGCCTAAGTGCCCATCAGCAGATGAGTGGGTTAAAAAAAACAGTGGTATATCTACACAATGGAATACTATGCCGCTATAAAAAAGAGGGAACTTTTTTCCCAATTTTTTTTATTGATTAAGGTATTACATGTGTCCATATCTCCTTATTGACCCTCTCATCCCATTCCCATACATGCCCTCATCCCCCAATGTCTTGCGTCCATTGGTTATGCTTATATGCATGCATACAAGTTCTTCAGTTGACCTCTTACCTCCTCTTCCCCTCCAACCCCCGCAGCCTTTCTGCTGTAATTTGACAGTCTGTTCTATCCTTCTCTGCCTCTGTATCTATCTTTTTGTTCATCAGGTTATAATATTCTTTATTATCTATAAATGAGTGAGATCATGTGGTCTTTTTCTTTAACTAACTGGCTTATTTCACTTAACATGATGCTCTTCAGTTCCAACCATGCTACTGCAAATGGTAAGAATTCCTTCAAAAAAAGAAGGAATAAGCGAAATAAACCAGTTGGAGAAAGATAAATATCACATGGTCTATATGTGGGATATAATGATCAACATAATTTGATGGATAAGAATAGATCCAGAGACAAATGGTAGGCAGGAGGGGATTAGAAAGCAACCAAAGGACTTATATGCATGCATATTAGCATAACCAATGGACACAGACACTGGTGCGGTGGGGGCTTGCCTGGGGTGAGAATGGCTGCAGGGGGAGGGTGTGGGGAGAGGAAAGGAGACATATGTAAAACTTTAGACAGAAAAAAGGAAATTATAATGGCACCTTCTCATAGGGTTGTTGTGATAATTACATGTATTATTACAGTGCCAGGCTCATGATAAACACATAATCAATATTAATAGCTGTTATTTAACATTGCTATCACCATCAACATTTTTCCCCTGGGGGATTTTTATGTCACATTAAATTTTTATTTCCTAAAAATGAGTCATTTGCCATAAACAGATACTTCCTTACTGTTTTTATTTTTCCAAACAGCTATATTTAGATGAACTGTGGATAATATTTATCTTTTGAAGTTTTACTAATTACTAGGGCTCAAAATTGGATTCTGTAATTATAGATAAAGAATATAATATAAGAATATTAGCTTTTTAGATTTAAAGTTTAGTGCTAATTTCTAAATTATAATTTGTTTCAAGATATGTATGTCATGTTATCTTTTATTTTTTAATTAAATTTATTGGAGTGACATTAATCCATTAAATTGTATAGGTTTCAAGTGTACATTTCTATGATACATGATCTGTATATTGCATTGTGTGCCCACCACCCAAAATCAAATCATCTGTCATCATACATTTGGTCTCCTTTATCCTTTACTACCTGCCTTCCCCCTTCCCTTCAGTAATCATCATACTGTTGTCCATGTCTGTGAGTTTCAGTTTTATATCCCACATATCAGTGAAATTATATTGTTCTTAGCTTTTTCTGGCTTATTTTGCTTAGCATAATATTCTTAAGGTCCATCCATGTTGTCACAAATGACAGAATTTCATTTTTTCTTATGGCTGAGTAGCATCCTATTGTATACATGTACCACCTCTTCTTTACCCAGTCTTCTATCAAAGGATACATTAGTTGTCTACATTTTTTGGCCACCATGAATAATGCTGCAGTGAACATAGGGCTGCATGTATCTTTGCTTTTATTCTCTTTTCTTAATCCATCAGGATTTTTAGAATGATTTTCTTCTAAGTTTGTTATATTGCATTATAAGGCACATGTGGCTTTGTGTCCAAGGGTGCATTTCTTTTTCTTTTTTAATAGAAATATGATCATCTTTGATTAATTTCATTACAAATGTTTTATTTTTTTATGTTACTTAAGTAACTCTTTGCATATTCTCTTTTAAATATGGTAAGTTTTTTTGCTTTATCCTTATGGAACCCATATGGATGAACCTCTCTGGAAATCTGAAAAAAAAAAAAGAATTTAGGATAAGGGTGTTACATTTTCAACAGATATTTTGATACTCCTATTAAAATTCTGTAATATTCAGATCCAAAAGATGGAGGCAATTACTGAAGTGTCTTAAAATGAAAGGTACAGTGAAATGGAATTCAATTATTGTTGTCAAGAAATCGTAAAGAGAGAAAAACAAAACAAAAGAACACTTCAAGAGACAAAAACAAGATACAAACATATTTAGTTAGAAGAAAACTAAATAGTGAGAACCATAATTAGTTAAGCTGTACAAAAAAATTAAAAAAGAAGCAATAAAACATTTAATGAAATCTAGTAGAGGAATTAAGAAAAGAAATTTAATAAGTTACATTGAGTTAAATTTAACACTGAGGGAATATAGGCCTATCTATCTATATATATAAAAGGCCAGTGCCTGGAATTCCATAATGATCAGAATGATCAGTTGCTATGACACCCACTGTGGCCAGCAAACTGCCTCAATCAGGAAGTGGGGCCTGCTGGCACACCACCTGAGGCCCCTCCCCCTGGACAACCCTGCCCCATCCCAATAGGGGGCGGGGCTGGCTGGCCAACCTCCCATACCCCCTCCATCGGCCACTGACCCCTGATCGACTCCTCTACCCCACTCAGGAATGGGGCAGGCCAGCCCACAACCCACAGCCTTTCCCTCTAGCCAGCCTGGCCCTGATTACCTCATGTGGTGGTGACCCTCAACCATGAAATTTTGCTACTGTTATGCATCATGATGTAAATATCTGCATTTTCCGATGGTCTTAGGCGACCCCTGTGAAAGGGTCGTTCGACCCCCAAAGTTGTTGTGACCCACAGGTTGAGAACCACTGTTATATATCAACTAGAGGCCTAGCGCACAATTTAATTGTGTGAGAGTAGGGTCCCCTAGGCCTAGCCTTCCCACTGCCTCCCTCCTCTGCCTTCTCATCTACCACAGAGGATCTCAGCCATGATCTGAAACCCGAACCTTGCAACCAGGTGAAGGCAGGGAAGCCACCTGACACTCACCAGAAAACTGAAGTCCAAGGTTGAGTGTGACCTGCCCATGGTCTCCCAGAATAAGTTTTCCCTGATTGGGGCTGGGCTGGCTGGACCTAACCTGTGCATGAATTTGTGCACTGGACCTCTAGGCCCCAAAATAAAAGCCTTGGTGGTCCTCACACCATTGTGCCTGATGTCCTCACGCCGTCACAGTCCATCACCAGGAGGCAGCCAATGATGAGGCAGAATAGGCCCTTGACGTCAGGGTGGGGCAGGACCTGAGCTTTTGGTGTGGAGTGGATAGGACAGGCTCCATGGGAGGGAATGCAGAGCAGAGCTGTAAGTGGAGCTGGTCGCATCAGTAAGGAAATGCTAGTGCTACATCCTCCAGGTTTTGAGGAGAGGGAGACTTAAGTGATTCTAGATTTTAAAGGGGGTTCTGAAAAAAATATAAAGAGTCTTCTAGGTCCCTTCTTTTCTCAGACTTGGGGGTCATGAGTGCAGTCTGAATTCAGGGAAAACTTATTCTGGGAGACCACGGGCAGGTCATACTCAGCCTTGGACTTCAGTTTCCTGGTGAGTGTCAGGTGGCTTCCCTGCCTTCACCTGGTTGCGAGGTTCGGGTTTCAGAACATGGCTGAGAGCCTCTGGGATAGATGAGAAGGCAGGGGAGGGAGGCGGTGGGCAGGCTAGGCCTAGGGAACCCTACCCTCACACAATTAAATTGTGCGCTAGGCCTCTAGTTGATACATAACAGCGGTTCTCAACCTGTGGGTCGCGACCCCTTTGGGGGTCAAACGACCCTTTCACAGGGATCGCCTAAGACCATCGGAAAATGCAGATATTTACATCATGATGCATAACAGCAGCAAAATTTCATGGTTGGGAGTCACCGCCACATGAGGAACTGTATGCAAGAGTCGCGGCCTTAGGAAGGTTGAGAACCACTGATATATAAGAAGTAAGATTAAGGGTTGTTAAAAAGTGGTTGAAGTCCTGAAGTTACTTTTTTGACCTGGTGTTTTTTATATACAACTAGAGGCCCAGTGCATGGATTCATGCGCCAGTGGGGTCCCAGATTGCGAGAGGGCACAGGCCAAGCCAAGGGACCCCACTGGTGCACAGTCAGGGCCAGGAAGGGATCACTGGGAGGGCTTGAGGGTGTGTCTGACCTGGCTCACCTCAGTCCCGATTGGCCGGATCCCACCAACAAGCTAATCTACCAGTTGGAGCGTCTGCCTGCTGGGGATCAGTGCACATCATAGGACTGGTTGAGCGATCAAATGAACAGTTGGACACTTAGCATTTTAGGCTTTTATTATATAGGATAAATTAGGGTATAGAGAAAGAAAAAGTAATAAAACTTTAAAGTACCATTTAACTAATGCAACCGAATGGCTTTCACTCTAAAGACATATGTGAAATGTATGGGAAAATCATGTAATTACCAGAAATGCTCTGACAGCAGGCTTTCATCTTTCAGAATTGCTTGTCAGGTTTTCAATGAATTAGAAAACATCAATTTTCCCCTGAGAAAAAGTAAGCATAATAAAAAGTAAATTGAATGTATAATTTCAAAAGGTTTGTCCTTGAAAATTTTCTATTTTCTTTAACTTTATTTTGGTGTACAATATTGTTTGCACATAGTAGCACTCAGTGAATATTTGTATTTTTTTATATTTAATCTTTATTTTTCAGATTATTACAATTGTTCCTCTTTTTCCTCCCATAGCTCCCCTCCACTCAGTTCCCACCCCACCCTCTGCCCTTAAATATCCTCCCCCCACCCCATTATCCCCATACATAGGTGTACGATTTTTGTCCAGTTTCTTCCCGCACCCTCCTCACCCTTTTCCCCCTGAGAATTCAGTCCACTCCTTCTCTATGTCCCTGATTCTATTATATTCACTAGTTTATTCTGTTCATCAGATTTTTAATTCACTTGATGTTTAGATTCACTTGTTAATAGATATGTATTTGTTGTTCCTAATTTTTATCTTTACCTTTTTCTTCTTCTTCCTCTTCTTAAAGAATACCTTTCAATACCTGGTTTGGTATTGATGAACTCCTTTAGCTTTTTCTTATCTGTGAAGCTCTTTATCTGACCTTCAATTCTGAATGATAGCTTTGCTCGGTAGAGTAATCTTGGTTGTAGGTTCTTGCTATTCATCACTTTGAATTTTTCTTGCCACTCCTGTCTGGCCTGCATAGTTTCTGTTGAGAAATCAGCTGACAATCTTATGGGTGCTCCCTTGTAGTTACTTCACTGTTTTCCTCTTGCTGCTTTTAATATTCTCTCTTTGTCTTTTGCTCTTGGCATTTTAATTATGATGTGTCTTGGTGTGGTCCTCTTCGGATTCCTTTTGTTTGGAGTTCTGTGTGCTTCCTGGACTTGTAAGTCCATTTTTTTTACCAGGTGGAGGAAGTTTTCAGTCATTATTTCTTCAAATAGGTTTTCAGTATCTTGCTCTTAATCTCCTTTGGCACCCCCATAATTAGGATGTTGGTATGCTTGAAGTTGTCCCAGAGGCTCCTTACACTATCTTCAAATTTTTGGATTCTTTTTTCTTTTTTCTTTTCCAATTGAGTGTTTTCTGCTTCTTTGTATTTCAAATCTTTGACATGATTCTGGCCTTCCTCTAGTCTGCTATTAGGTCTCTGTATAATATATTTTATTTCAGTCAGTGCATGTTTAATTTCTAGTTGGTCCTTTTTCATCTCCTCTTGGGTCTTGCTAAATTTATTCATCTTTTCTAGGAAATTCTTTAAAAACCTTATAACCATGGTTTTGAACTCTATATCTAGTTATTTGTTTCTCTCCATTACTTTCTTTTGTGATGTTTCTTTGTCTCCACATTTTTGCTGCTTCCCTGAGTTGGTAGAGTGGCTTTGTGTGCTAGGTGTCCTATATGGCCCAGTAGCTCTGCCTCACCAGTTACCTGAGCTGGACACTCTTGTTGCACCCCTTTGTGGGCTGTGTGTACAGCCTTGTTGTAGTTAAGTCTTGATTGTTTTTGATATCACTGGGGGAATTGATCTCTAGACCAATTGGCTCTGAGGATCAGCTGTGTCTACGCCAGGAGTATTTCTGTGCTGGAATCAGCCTTATGATACAAGACTTGCAAAATTGCAAAAGCCTCAGTGCTCGGCTTGAATGGGTGGAGTCTCAGGGCTGAGCAGACAGCCTTGGCTTCCTGTCAGCCCTGCCCTATGAGGCTCCTGGGTCTCAGTGTCCCTCGATAATCACTGCAGCCCTCCCTGCACACACTAGCACACGTGCCTCCAGCCCTCTGCCTTTGCAGCTCCTCTGAGTTTCTGTGTGCTCCAGGGACTCATATGAGTCTGAGTCCCCAGGGTCTTCCCCAAACTGGGGTTCAGTGCAGTCGGAACTGGAGTTCAGTGCAGTTGGGAGGTTCCATCTTTTTTTTGCTCAAGAAAGCTAGTGGCACAATCAGCAGTCAGTCCTCTCTGTGCGCACTTGCACCTGCACCTCCAGACCTGTGCCTTTCACAGCTCCCCTAAGTTTCCATGCACTCCTTCCCTTTCCCAACAGTCTAGACTCCCCCAGTATGAGTCTTGCCCAGAACTGGGGTTCAGTGCAGTCCGAACTGGGGTTTAGTGCAGTCGGGAGTTTCTGTCTTCCTCCTGCCTGAGGAAGCCAGCCAGGCACTCCACCCACCCGTCCTCTCCACACGCGTGTCTGTGCACCTCAGCTTTTTGCAGCTCCTCTGAGTCTCTGTGAGCCCCTCTCTTTTCCTTATAGTTGTAGAATTTCCACTCAGCCAGCTTTCCTGTGGTTCTGGATGATGTCCATTCTGTCTTTTAGCTGTAGTTTTGAAATTGTTGCGCGAGGTATCAGTTTAGGTGTTCATCTATGCCACCATCTTGATTTTTCCTCTCAGTGCATATTTGTTAAATGAATATGATAGCCTTGTGTTAATAGAATTAAAAAATGCTAAAATAATGTGGGTGTGTGTTTTCTGTAGGAAATCTTGTCCTTATTTCACCTCAGGTTTTATCATAACATTTTTTTCCTCTTTGCAAATATTCTTTCATCAGTATTTTAATTATTGATGAGGTCTGCACTTAGAGAATTTATTCAAAGGAATAATTTCAGCATGTATAAAGCACTCTGGAAATTTAATGTATGGCTTTTTCTCAGTGCCTATATTACTGTCTTTAAAGTGTAATTGGAGAATGAAAAACTCCAAAGCAAAAATAATTGTAACGTTCTGCAACTATCTGTGTGTATATGTGTCTAAAAAGTGAAGTAGAAATAGAAGAAAGGAGGATAGGATGACAAAGAGGACAAGAATGTGAAATTGTGACACATTTTCAGGGGCCCTGAAAATGCTTATTTTTCTTTCTACTAGTAACTTTTAGATAAAATTGATAGTTGTTTTCAGATAATAGTCTAAGTCACTGACTAGAGAGAAAAACCTATCTTTTGGGGAAGGGTGTATAATACGTTAAAAGAAAAATATTTTGGTCACTTTATAGAAATTTTCTAACATTTAGCAAGAAATATTGTGGGTTTTGTTTTGTTTTTGAGCAGAAAAATGAAGTATCTTGAATTATTGCCTTGATATGGTTTTACCCTAGACCTTTTACATGATTTATTTTTTCTTTTACTAGGGAAAGGCACAAATTTAGACATTGTATGTTTATTTTACACTTTAAAGCAATTTTCTTCGGTAAGATAGGATGAAATAAATTAAAAACCAAGGAGATTTTTAAGTTATAGAATGTAATTAGGTGGTGAAATTTTATCTTGGTGCTTCTGAAGTTGGTTCTGTGACATAAAAGGCCAACAATACATTTATTGATTGCTTTGAAATAGTGAGTTGCTTATCTTCTCTCCTCACCAAACCATAGAGATAATTTCAGAAATATCTTTCCAGCTGAGCTTTTGTATTTAACCAGTTTTTCTGTGACTTAGATGAAATTTCAATTAAAAATAGACTATAAACTTATATGTGGGAGGCAATTGAATGAGTTGCTATGACAGTTCATATATGAGGTTGAACCAAGTGCAAATGAAGTTTAATAAAATTTGAGAAACAAAGAGCTATATTAGGACTAGTGATTAGCCATCTTTCCCCCAGAGGCCGGGGTGGGGGAATTGGGAGGGGAATCAGTGGATATGGGTAAAGAGATTTAGGGGGAACAATCATGCCTGTGTGGCTGTTTCCCCAGTCTTCCATAACCAGTGTTCAGAGAGATACTTAATAAAAGTTATCTACCATCAGCAATTCCTATACTTTCTGATTCTGAAAGGATATTTGGTATATTTTTTTCCTTTACAGAATTTTCCAAATCAGATTCTGCAGTTTTCTAGTCTCGGTATTTCTCACTAAAATTTTAGAGCATTGCAAAGTGTACCTAGGAACATACCAAGAAATTTTAATATTCTATTATTAATATGCCATTGGACATTAAGCTTAGATATTAGACAGGGAAGCAAACAGCATTTTAATTTAACTGGCCTCTATTTTAAGATAAGATTTTCATTTACAGAGCACTGGCAACTAAAAATAGGAGAGAAGAACAAAAGAGAAAAAAGCTGGCAGCCTTATTTCTATGAGAAAGTGGCTAATAAAATTCATTTGTATAATAAAAATTCAGCTATTGGAGGAAAGATATAAAATGAATTTATTTTTCCATTTCTAGAAGAGCTGTGGGTAGATGAAATGAAAAAAAATTAATTCTTCTGCTGATATAGTAGTGGTTGTTCAGAATCAAAATATGCACAACCAGTGTGGAGAGGCACAGTTTCACACAGAAACAGAAATTCTCTGTTTATTTTTCCTGACTTCCAGGAAAAACTCCTGAATCTTCAAAGGGATTTAGGGCACCCAATCTAACTAACCATTTGCATTTTGTGTTTGCTTTGCTCTGTTTATCGCCTGTTTTAAAATTAGACTTGACAAATCATCATGAATATTCTCCTGTACCACTAAATATTTCCCTTTAACATAATGCTTAATGACTACATAATATTTTATAGTAGGGCTTTTATTGATTATATTTAACCATTTCCTGTTGTTGAATATTCCTGATAGGATTTTTAATATTCTACCTTGAAGTGCAAAGAGTCATATTTTACTTTTTAGAGTACTCTATGCTGACTTTTTTACAATGAAAAGAGTTTTGTTTTTGTTTTCCCCTCATTATAAGTACTGCATGCTAGGGAAATAGCTTCAAGAGCCCACATTAAGAAACATAGTTAGTAAACATCTAAGCTTTCTTGGAAAGGTTGGTAGGATTGAATGTTGCTGTTAAATTTTTTTTTTACTGAAAACAAAACTCTTTTATATAACTATTATGACCTTGGGGAGGAAAATTAAACTCTATAATCTTATCTGGAGATGCTAACATATTAGGAAATCTAATTACTACTGAGCAATCTTCTGAAAATTGTGGGGACAGCGTTGGGGGAGGATTTTGAGGTGTCTTCTACTCTGACCAAAGCACACTTCCCAGTGGATGAGAATACATTGTTATTCTGGCCTGATTAAAGCCTTGAAAAAGGACCAGGATCCTCAGGTCAGATGGGTAGACTAGTTCCTCCCCTCCGGGAAAGGGAAATATAAGTAATTATGATGCCATTTCATCTATTGCTTTTTTAGTTACTTAGTCAACAGACCTTTACTGAATACTATTTAGATGCCAGAAGTTGTGCAAAGTCCCTGGTGTGGTCCAAGCTGAAGTGGGTATACACAGATAGGGAACAGGCAATTTGACATAATCTGCTAAGTGCTGGAGCAGTGGTGTGCAGTGTTCCGTGGGAGTTTGTAGGATGGGCACCTAGTGTCTGGGTGGAAGGATAAGGAAGGGTGACTGCAATTACCTCTCCCCTAACATCTAGCCCATTCGCCTCCTTTCCCATTTAATTGCCATATGTTAGACCTTCCCAGCCTTACACAGTGTTTCTCAAACATTTTCATCTTAGAACAACCAGCGAAGAAGAGGGAGCTAGTCACTGAGTAGAGGGGGGAGGGGTGCTACCTTAGAGCACAGCCTCAATGCTGTATCATCACATGAGTTTTATGTATTAGTCCGTATTTTTTGTGATTAGTGTGGGAAGTGGTTTTCTGATGCATATGTAAATACTTTTTAAGGAGTATAAGAAGTTATCATTGTTTTCAAATCTACAAATCTTCCAATAAAATTGGATTTGAAGGAAGATCTTCCATGGGTATCCAGTGGTTTCATATTACCCCACACACTATTACTCAAGTGTGAACCAATTAGTTATGCTCTTTTCTAGTCAGTCTTCTAAAAATGTTGCCAAGCAATCTCCCTGTGGCTTACATTCTGTTATGTAATTTTCCTGTTCTCCTTGGTTAGAGAAAAACACCAAACTCCTTAGCCTGCTTGAGAATGCCCTCCACGCTCTGTCTGGAGCCTGCCTTTCCACTTGTAGGTGGCACTGCTCTTTTCATGTGTGCACGAGTGCAGTCAACTCTGAACTGTTCTTTGGAAAAACCATTTCTTTGCTTCTGATGATACTTCTATCTGGAATGCACGTTTCTCTCCCTTCATGTGTGAATGTTTTGGCTCTTCCTAAGGTCCAGCCAGGTTAAATGCCTTTGAAGCTTTCTCATTTTCAACCTAAGTGTAATTTTTTTTCTCTTTTGGTTTCCTTATAAATCTGTTAACAGTTTTTATTAATACATACTTCCTTCTCTTATGATTCCCTATCTGAATATCTTATTTACTGCCAGATTATAAGCCACTTTAGAAATATATTTTTTTACATTTTTCCAGACCCCAAATTGTCTGCCATGTGTCTGATATAGTATGTGCCCTATAAATGTCTCCTGAAATGAACTAAAGTTTGAGGCCTAACCTTATAGACATACCATTATCGGGACTTTTGTATTCTATTTCCAGTACTGCCATTTACTCTTTGAATTGCAGTTTGACATTTAATGTTTTTACGACTAAGTTATTTTTTACCTACAAGGTGGGTGTAATGATATTTCACTCTGTTATAAAATTGTTATTTATTAAAGAACTACTTTGAACTCTTTGGGAGGAAAAAGGTCAAATTTATAGGAAAAAATAATAGGATTATGCCTCTGCAATTCAAAACATTTGAACACAATTTAAAGATAATTTTGTTTAAACATCAAATAACCTAGAAATACAGGCTGATAATAGTTCATATGTATATATGTGTATGTGTGTGTAATCTTTCATGTTGATGAGTTCATTTTGTAATGTGATGCCAATTCCAGACCAGGGACTTTGTCTGCTAAATGTTTACGAGGTGGAAATTGTTGCAGGAATACACATTACTTTAGTGTAGAGGTGGAGAGCCTGGGCTCTGGAGGTAGAATGCCTAGGTTCCAATCACTTGTAAGCATTCGGCTGCCTAGGGCAAGTTATTAAATGTTTTTATGCTTTGGTTTTCTCATCTATAAGTAAAAATAATAACTACAACTTAGAGTATTATTTTCAAGAATAAGTAAGTGCCCTATCTGGTTTGGCTCAGTGGATAGAGCATCAGCCTGTGGACTGAAGGGTCCCAGATTCAGTTCGGTTACGAGCTTGATCCACAGTAGGGAGCATGCAGGAGACAGCTGATCAATAATTCTCTCTCATCATTGATGTTTCTATTTCTCTCTCCCTCTCTCTTCCTCTCTAAAATCAATTAAAAAAAAAAAAAGAAAGAATAAGTAAGGTAAAACCAACACATACTAAACATGTTAGTTATTGTTATTATTTTTTCATGGGGAAATCATATAAACTGGTCTTAGTTAAAGGTTAAGCTCAGTGGTAAAGAGCTTGGCATCAGATAAACCTAGGTTTTAATTCCCACTCTCTGTGTGAAGGTAAATAACAAAGCACCATCTACCGAATGGAGCTTAACAATCTAAACATTCTAAATTCTGATATTTAATGTTAATTAAATTGTTTGCCTTCTCATTTACTACTTGTGAAATCATAGTTTCTATTATTAATGTGCTCCATAATCCTTACTTTAAGCATCTCCTCTACCAGGATTTTTAAGAGTATGAATAGAAATAATGAAAAAACCCTGAACTTGTTTATATAAATATACTAGAGGCCCAGTGCACAAAATTCATGCATGGGGGGGATGTCCCTCTCCAATCTGGGACTCCTTGAGGGATGTCCTACTGCCCGTTTAGGCCCAATCCAGGACTGTTGGCTCCCAACTGCTCACCTGCCTACCTTCCTGATTGCCCCTAACCACTTCTGCCTGCCAGCCTGATTACCACCTAATCACTCCTCTGCTGGCCTGATTGATGCCTAACTACTCTCCTGCCAGCCTGTTTGCCCTAATTGCCCTATTCTGTGGGCCTGGTCACCCCCAACTGCCCCTCCCTGCAGGCCTGGTCACCCCCAACTTCCTCCCTCTGCCAGCCTGGTCACCTCTAACTCACTCCCCTGCAGGCTTGATCACCCCCAACTGCCCTTCCTTACAGGCCTGGTTCCTGCCACTGCCCTCCCCTGCTGGCCATCTTGTGTCCACATGGGGACAGTCATCTTGTGGGTTAGAGTGATGGTCAATATGCATGTTACTCTTTTATTAGATAGGATAGAGGCCTGGTGCATGGGTGAGGGCCAGCTGGTTTGCCCTGAAGGGTGTCCTGAATCAGGGTAGATGTTCCCCTGGGGTGGAGTGGCCTGGGAAAGGGGCCTATGGTGGTTTGCAGGCCATTCATGCCCCCCAGCAACTCAAGCAGAGGCCCTGGTATCTGGGATTTACTTATTTTCTACAATTGAAACTTTGTAGCCTAGACTGGAGCCAAGCTTTCTGCTCACACAGCCATTGAAGCTTTGTTGCCTTAACCTCCCCCCTCCCCCCCGCATCCCTCACAAACCCCCCCCCCCCCGCCAGAAAGCTTGGCTTCTTCCATCGCCAGAGGCAACCCAGGCCTCTCTCTTGTGCTCTCTGTGGTGGTAACTGTCTTGGTTGGGTTAATTTGCATACTTGCTCTGATTGGCTGGTGGGTGTGGCTTGTGAGTGTATGGTCAATTTGCATATTACTCTTTTATTAGATAGGATATGCTTAAGGGTCCATTCAACCATTTGACTGCTCAACCATTCAACTTAGCAATAACCATATGACCACCAGAGGGCAGATGCTCAATGCACAGGCATGGAAACATGGAACAGACTGATGAATCTCAGAGGGAAGGGGGAAGGAAGGAGGTCAGGAAGAGATTAACCAAAGATCTTATATGCATACTAGAGGCCCGGTGCAATGATTTGTGTACCAGTGAGGTCCCTTGGCCTAGTCTGCAGGGATTGGGCTGAAACCCGCAGATCGACATCCCCTGAGGGGTCCTGAATTATGAGAGGGGGCAGGCCAGGCCGAGGGACTCCACTGGTGCATGAATCTGTGCACTGGGCCTCTAGTGTAATAATAATTGACCTGATTTTCTCATGCCAGTTTACAAATGGAACTCTGCATTTTTCAGAAGAGTAGGACCTCTACTTGCTCTATTCGAGATGTACTTTTTTCATCCCCATATAAATTTTCAGAGAGCTTCTGTATGACATGCATCTTGCAATATTGCAGCACTTGGCTAATTTTCCCTCATTGTGCGTAACTAATTCATCTTGGTGAAAGTTTATTACCAAAGCTTCAGATTCTGTCTCCTTATCACTCTCCTGATTTTTAAGGTTAACATTCAGTAATTATTTGCTGTTATTTTAGTGGCCTGTATTTAAATAACGCTGAAGGTATACATATACTAAATCTCCAGTTGGTATTTTACAAGTTAATTAGAAGCACCCAAAAGGGCTTAAAAAAAAACAAAACCCACAATTTAAAACTATAATATTAACCTAAATTGAAAAAAGGATATACCACAGCTATAAAAGTTTCTTACTATTGTATTTATACAATGAAGATTTAAGCATTCAATAACTGATTCCTCAGATAGTATAGGCAGATATTATAGAACATGTGTTAGTCATTTTGTCAGTGTACCTGGATTCTTGCCCTGAGTCCACTCGGAACAGCAATGAAACGTAGGTCATTGTCCTCAATGTTAGGTCATAACCAGCTCCACAGTGGTGGTGAAGCCATGGACTACACTGTTGGCAATTTTTGCTATCACCTCTTGGCATCCTGCACCTCACTCTTCGTAAACATATAATTTTTTTTTCATAGACCAGAAATTCTCAGAAGAAGATAGAAGAGGCAGCCTTCTTTCCACAGTTGATGCATTATTTTGACTATTTTTATTTTCTTCATAATTAAACTTATAGAAAGTAAAACTCAAAATTTTCTTTGTTTGCAGAAGATGGGGAAAGTGGTTCCTTTAGATACTTGAAAGATGGAGTGAGAATGCATTAAAAGAGGAGACTTAATTCTAACTATTGCGATGCAAAATGATACAGGTATTTCAACTTAGAATGCCCTCGAGCAGAGAAGCCATTGTGTATAGAACTGGGCATCATTATAGACTAAAGTTTAGAAGTATGCAGAGATGAAGTGAAAGCTTTCAATTTTTAGTAATAGCTCTTGAAATCTCAAGAAATAGAAAAAGTTGAAGAGGTAAAAATTATTAAAAAGCCAAGTCAACTTGTTCCTGAATCCCTAAAACTAAGAATAATTTCAAAAGCTGAGGTTTTTCCTATAAATAGTGTAGGGGAGTTAGCTTTGCCATTAAATAGGAATTGGGTACTATACCAGTCTGAAACCCTTAAGACTAAAATTAGCCAGAGGCTATGCTCTGTTTTAGTTTACAGTACTTTCCTCTATCCTTACCTCTCCTTAATTTAAGGAAGTACCCTTGTAACAATTGAGGGATCTCATTTTTAATATTTGTCCTGGATTATGGTTTTATTTAAATGAATCTCACTCCCCCACCTCACCCCCTCCTGTATAAAACATTAATTGTATCTTTCTCCTATTTAAAAACTACCCATATCTTCTGAAGTCTAGTCTTTATCAAGACACACACACATTCCCTCATGATTCGGGTAGTCGTGAATTGTATGCTTTTGTGTATGGACTTTATTAGGATGCATTAAATACCATGTATTCAATATTTTCAATAGCATATAAAAATTTGGCCCTTAGAGGTAATTTAATTGGCACTTAAATAATTTAAATGGCAACATTAGCTGAAAAATCATGCCTCCAGAAATATAGATCTACTAGAGGCTCGGTGTACAAAATTCATGCAAGAGTAGGCCTTTCTTCTCCCAGCTGCCAGTAGGCACCCAGGATCTAGACTTCCCTTGCAGCCCTGGCTTCATCTGGACATCTGGTCTGATTAGCGTATTATACTTTTATTATTATAGATATGTTCCTTTATGGTCTCTCCTACAGGTTATTCTGAATAGAACTGAGAATTAAAAGTACTTAATTTTTATGTTCAAGGAAGGAAAAAAACTATCCTTTGCCCGAAGTCTCAACTCATGCATAAGTAACCATCATTAAGTACGTGTGCCTCTAAAGATCAGCCAGTCAATAAGTCTTATTCCAGAAACTGCACTTCTGCTAATTAGCAAGTCAATGGCAGCCCCAGGTTTCTGAGAGTCAGCCAGCTAGTGACTGCTGCTATATGTTCAGTTACCTGCCCTACATTCACTACTGAATATTCAAGTGGACAAAGGAGTGAAATAAATTGGATGTGGCCACTAAAGAAATTATGTCAAAATGTAAATAGACCCTTTTTCACTACTACACAGAAAATCCGCAGGGATATAAAAGAGCAAAACAATAAAATCAACCAATAGAATCTAATAGGTGTATATAGGACATGCTACCCCAAAGCAGCAGAAGGCATTCAGCAAGATAGAACAATATACTGAGCCATAAGACAAACCTAACAAATTTAAAAGAATTGAAATTATACAAAGAATATTCTCTGACAGCAGTGAATATAAAATAGATATCAGTAGCAGAAATAAACAGGGAGAAAAATGATCTGTAAGTAAAAGAGGAAGTTTCAAAGGAATATTAAAAAATACATAGAAGTCAATGAAAATAAAACATCAAAACATCAAATTGCTAGAAGCAGCTAAACCAGTGCTGATAGAAAATTTATAGCATTAAATACTTATATTAGAGATGTGGAAAGGCCTCTAATCAATAATCTAATTTACTTCCTCAAGAAACTGGAAAAGAGAAAAACCATGCAGAAAAAGAAAATTATAGACAGCTTATGTATATAGATGCAGAAATTTCCCATAGGAATAATAGAATATAGTAATTATAATTAGTATTCCTCCTCAAAGAGATTAATAATCTAAGTCTGTCACTTCAATGAAAATTTCAATTCAGTGCTTTAAGTTACTTCCGCTACCCTCAAAAATGAATTGATTTATAGTCAAATTCAGCAGGTTTTTATAGTTTCATTTTGTTCTCTTCATTTGTATCACCACTGTTTTACAAGTATAATTACTTTTTCAGATTGGACCAAATCCTTGGTATTATTTTTAAAAATTGAGCCTTTCTCACATTTGCTTCTTCTGAGAAAAGTCTATGCACCATTTATCTAACTTTCGATTTTTTTTTTTAGAGCACTAAACTTGCTTAATCTGAAGTTCTTGCTTTTAAAGGAGGTATCTAAAAATCTAAAAATGTTTCTTGCAATGTGTTCATTATTAGCTGAAATTTTCCTCTTTCTGACCTGGTGGCTATAAAACTGAAATCAATTAGAGTTATAATCTATCCCCTAGGTATTTGCAAAATGAGCTCCTTGGAATTTGGGGGATAGTAGATTTTTAAAAAGCAGTATGTTTACTTAGAAGTAAAATGTGCCATAATATGTATTATAGGATGAAGTGTTTGGTTTGATTTATACAATGTAATTCCCTTCTTTAGAAGACATCTTGTACTTGTTTGAAATAGTTTTTTTCAGCAAAGTACTTCCTGGAAGTTTAAATTTATCTTTTTCGAAAGTGGTAATCCTCTGAAATCAAATGTTTACTGGGGTGATGGTGGAGGTATTATATATCTTAGCATAGATCTCATCTGTTTTAAAGGAAGAAAATAAAAGTTCTCTTTAGATTTAGTTGGTAACATAATGCTTTCTGGTGATTAATAACTCTAGAGCTAATAATGAATGGTGATAGTTGCATAACATTTTTCATGTTGTGTTTTTGCTTGCCCTACAAGTGTCCAGGGCCAGCACTGCAGGGGGTTATTTATTGCTCCTTAATTAGGTTTCCAGCAGTTAGAATAAGCAAGAGGGTGCCTGGCTTATGGCATTGCAGTATGTCCTGATAGGCTTCCCTCAGTAACTGTTAAAGTAAATAGAGAAAATAACCAGCGTTCTTCCACAATTATCCTTTCTCTATAAATGACAAATCTTTGTTTATAGTTAAGCATTGAAAACTAATTACATTTTCATTGAATGAGTGTACTATACATTTAAATCCTTTTATAAAGATACAGATTATCTTTCATATTCATATTTAACTGTTTTCCCACACTGCATAACCCACTCTTAACAGTCTTCAAACTTTAAAACACTGTATAGTGTGTTTGTGGTAAGGTAGAAATGGCAAAAGACCTTGCAGTCATTTCCCTTGCTATGAAACTAGGAGCTAGCATCCTGCTGAACAGTTCCTATTTAGATCAGGTCAGAGGCTGTACCTGAATTACATTGTCTTGTTGCCCCCTTGGTCAAATTTGAAGATAGACTGTCCACGCTAGGATCTGTAGTTCCTTTAGCCTTTATACTAAGCTTGGATGAGCTGGTTGTTGCCTGAGAATCTAAGCCTCTAGAAGCAGAGCTGATTTCCTAGGTTCCTATAGAAGTATGGCACCATTCTTAAGGGCTATGGCCTCGTGTCCTATAGGACACACATTGGAAAGGAGGATTACTCTGCCAGGAGGACTGGCTGCTTTCTGATTGAGGGACAATGAAAAGCAAATAAACCACAAGAACTTGAGGTCACCAAAAAGGCAGTCCCAATGCTACCATGCAGCTCTCCTCTTCAGAAGAAAAAGCACTCTTGCTTAATCCCTTCATTTTAACTGTTCCAATTCAGAGAGTCATTATGTAGCCATTTGGAGCCACTTCTTTCTCATAACCTAGAGGGAAAAGGGATAAGGGAACATTCTCTTCTCCCCTTGAAGTTTTTTCCAAAAATTGGAAAAAAAACTTTTAAATCAAAGCAAGGATAGTTCATTCTTGCTGCTCTTTGAGGCCTTGACATGTCTGAAAATCTCTGTTAATCTTCCCACAGTTCAGTTGTGTTGTATTATGACCTCTTTTTCAAACAAAAGCTCCCCCCTGGAACTGCGGACCAGCCACCTTGATGCTTTCTGCAAAGGCTGTGATGTTTTATCTCAGCCTCAGGGAACTCCTTATGCTGCTTTACTGCCAGACTAAATTAAAATTTCCATCGAATCAAATATATAGCTTAATAAGTTTGTTTCTTTACCTCATTTAACCTTTTCTCACTTTCAAGGCTTTGCTCAGAGTTTCCTTCAAAATAAACAGATTCTGCCTGTGATAGCTGTCATTCTGTTGACCTCCATAGATGATTTGGCTCATCTTTCTAAGAAAAGGAGGAACAATTGGTAAAAGGAGAAGTAGCTGGAGTCCACTCCAAATAAACTCTCAAGTTATGTAGTAGACCCCACTTATCTCAAGTTTCCCTTTCTGTGATTTCAGTTACCATGATGAACCAAGATTCAAAAATATGAAATGGAAAATTCCAGAAATACTCAGTTCATCAGTTTTAGTTACATGCGGTTCTGAGTAGTGTGATGGAATCTTGCACTGTCTGCTCTGTCCAGCCTCGAATGTGAATCATCCCTTTGTGCTTGAATTGTCCCTCAAGGAGACTTTAGAAAACTAAATAGTGATAAAATATAGACAACATTTACTTCATAAAAAAAAAAAAGAGAGAGAGATTGCCAGAAATTACATGTATTAAAATCTGATGTGTATCTGGGGAGGTGAACACAGGTTTGAAAACATTAGACCTGAGTTAATTTTCGCTCTGATATATGATTGGCTTTGGGAATCCTTGTACATCATTTAACTTCTCTGAATATTAGTTTTCTTCTATAGAAAATGAGATAAATGTGTCCACCTTCTGGTCTTTGCAGAGTAATTTCAGGACCAAATAGGAAAGCTCTCTTTTAAGATGTGTAAGTAGAAAAGATCATGACAAATTGTCATTCTTTTTTTTAAATTTAATAAATCTTTATTGTTTAGATTATTATAGTTGTTCTTCTTTCCCCTCCCCCCCCCAAAGCTCCCCTCCACTCAGCTCCCACCCCACCCTCTGCCCTTACCTCCCCCACATTGTCCTCATCCACGGGTGTAAGATTTTTGTCCAGTCTGCCCGCACCCCCCGACCCCTTTCCCCTGAGAATTATCAGTCCACTCCCTTTCTATGCCCCTAATTCTATTATATTCACCAGTTTATTCTGTTGATCAAATTTTTTATTCATTTGATATTTAGATTCACTTGTTGATAGGTATTTGTTGTTCATAATTTTTAAAATATATATATTTTACTGATTTTTTTTACAGAGAGGAAGGGAGAGGGATAGAAAGTTAGAAACATCGATGAGAGAGAGACATCGATCACTGGAGATGTGCCCGCAACCAAGGTATATGCCCCCGACCAGAATCGAACCTCGGACCTTTCAGTCCACAGGCCGATGTTCTATCCACTGAGCCAAATCGGTTCTGGCTATTGTTCATAATTTTTATCTTTACCTTTTCCTTCTTCTTCCTCTTCTTAAAGAGTACCTTTTAGCATTTCATATAATATTGGTTTAGTGTTGGTGAACTCCTTTAGTTTTTTCTTATCTGTTAAACTCTTTATCTGCCCTTCAATTCTGAATGATAGCTTTGCTGGGTAGAGTAATGTTGGTTGTAAGTTCTTGCTATTCATCACTTTGAATATTTCTTGCCACTACCATCTGCCTGCATAGTTTCTGTTGAGAAATCAGCTGACAATTATATGGGTGCTCCCTTGTAGGTAATTAACTGTTTTTCTCTTGCTGCTTTTAATATTCTCTCTTTGTCTGTTGCTCTTGGTATTTTAATTATGTTGTGTCTTGGTGTGGTCCTCTTGGGATTCCTTTTGTTTGGGGTTCTGTGCACTTCCTGGACTTGTAAGTCTATTTCTTTCACCAGGTGGGGGAAGTTTTTAGTCTTATTTCTTCAAATAGGCTTTCAATATCTTCTGATTTTGCTACAGAAGCTCCTTACACTATCTTCACACTTTTGGATTCTTTTTGCTTTCCCAATTGAGTGTTTTTTGCTTCTTTATATTTCAAATCTTTGACTTGATTCTTGTATTCCTCTAGTCTGCTGTTAGGTCTCTGTATAAAATTTTTATTTCAGTCAATATATGTTTAATTTCTAGTTGGTCCTTTTTCATCTCTTCTTGGGTCTCGCTAAATTTATCCAGGAAATTCTTGAAAAACCTTATAACCATGGTTTTGGACTCTATATCCAGTCATTTGTTTTCCTCCATTTCTTTCGCTTGTGATCTGTTTCTTTGTCTCTGCATTTTTGCTGCTTCCCTGAGTTGATAGAATGGCTTTGTGTGCTAGGTCTCCTATATGGCCCAGTAGCTTTGCCTCACCAGTTACCTGAGGTGGACTCTGTTGGTGCACCCTTTTGTGGACTGTGTGTGCTGCCTGTTATAGTTAAGTCTTAATTGTTGTTGGTATCACTGGGGGGAATTGACCTCTGGGCCAATTGGCTTTGAGGATCAGCTGTGTCTATGCCAGGAGAATTTCTGTGCTGGAGTCAGCTTTATGATATAAGACTCGTAAAATTGCAAAAGCCTCAGTACTCGGCTTGGATGGGGTGGAGTCTCAGGGCTGAGCAGACAGCCTTGGCTTCCTATCAGCCCTGCCCTACGTGGCCCCTTGGTCTCAGTGTCCCTCAGTAATTACTGCAGCCCTCTCTGCATGCACTTGCGCTTGTGTGCCTCCAGACCTCTGCCTTTTGAGGCTCCTCTGAGTTTCCATGCTCTCTAGGGATATGTATGAGTCTAGGTCTCCAGTGTCTCTCCTAAAACTGGGGTTCAGTGCAGTCTGAAGTGGAGTTCACCGCAGTTGGGAGGTTCCATCTTCCTCCCACTAGAGAAAGCCAGTGGCACAATCAGTAGTCAGTCCTCTTTGTGCACATTGGCGTGTGCGCCTCCAGACCTCTGCCTTTTGTGGCTCCCCTGAGTTTCTGTGCACTCTTCCCTTTTTTTTGACAGTCCAGACTCCCCTTGTATGAATCTTGCCTAGAACTGGGGCTCAGTGCAGTCGGGAGTTTCCATCCCCCTCCTGCTAGAGGAAGCCAGCCAGGCACTCTGCCACCCGTCCTCTCCACATGTATCTCCATTCCTCAGGTTTTTGCAGCTCTTCTGAGTCTCTGTGAACCCCTTTCTTTCTTTCTAGTTGTAGAATTTCCACTCAGCCAGCTTTCCTGTGGTTTTGGATGGATGTCCATTTTGTCTATTAGCTATAGTTTTGAAATTGTTGGGCAAGACAGTAATTTAGGTGTTCACCTATGCCACCATCTTGGTTTCAGTCTGTCATTCTTATATCAAGGTTCTTTAAGACTCAGCACTGCCGAAACTGATTTGGCTCAGTGGATAGAGCGTCGGTTTGTGGACTGAAAAGTCCCAGGTTCAATTCCGGTCAAGGGCATGTATCTTGGTTGTGGGCATGTCCCCAAAAGGGGGCGTGCAAGAGGCAGCTGATCGATGTCTCTCTCTCATCGATGTTTCTAGCTCTCTATCCCTCTCTCTTCCTCTCTGTAAAAAGTCAATAAAATATATTTAAAAAATTTTTAAAAAAACAACAACACAAAAACCCGCAGCACTATTGGCATTTTGGGCTGAATAATTCTTTGTTGTGGGGAACATCCTGTGCATTATGGGACGTTTAACAGCATTTCTGACCTCTACCTACTAGATGTCAGTAATACTCCCCTAATCATAACAACCCAAAATGTCTCCAGACATTGCCCTAGGAGGCAAAATCACCCTTGCTTGAGAACTACTGCCTTAAACCAAAGAAATTATTTAAAGCAACTTATAATAATGTAGTTAGTCTATGTGTCTAGCCTGCTTTCACCACAGTAGACTCTTGTCTAGGTATACATTGTTTCTGTGTAGAGCTGGGTGAGCTTACCAGAGCCCTCAGGCCAAATCTGGCCTGCCACTTGTTCTGTAAGGAAGTTTGAAGTTTATCATGTAGACATTATCTATGGCTGCTCTTATCCTCCAAAGGCAGAGATGAGTAGTTCTTACAGAGATGTTTAAGTCACAAGCCTAAAATGTGTACTATCTGGCTTTTAACCAAAAAGGCTTGTCTACCCCCAATGTGAGAGTATTTTAGAGTGCTTTAGCAGAATATCCCTTCCCATGTACTGGACCATGAGTGCTTAGATTTAAAATTGTTTGTTTTCATGTGAAGATTTTAGTGAAAAGAATATTCAGTTTGTACAACTATGTAAACTGGTATACAATTAAATTGGAAAGTTACTGCATGTATCTGTGCTGGCTGCTATGTAGACATATAGTATAGCACATTAAGAGCAAAAACTATGAGCCAGGCTGTTCTGGTTCAAATCCTGTCTCTACTTCCTTGTGACCTAGAACAAGTCACTTAACCTCTCTGTGCTTTGCTTTCCTCACCATAAAAAGAGGATAGTATTAAAACCTGGGAGGACTAAATAAACTTAACATATGCAAAGCATGTAGACCAGTGTTTGGCATCTACTAAGCACATGCTCATTACTGTGATACCCAAACGGTTCCAGAAATCAACTCAATTTATATTTGGCTTCTACAATTCTTTAACAGTGAAGTTTAAAGATGTGAATATGTAATAGTTGTTTTCATAGTAAAATGTGGGCAGATAATTTCACTTAATTTCTTTCTTCCTCTAGTGGAGAAATGTTTGAATGGAGGGAAAGTTATTGAATTGGTGTTTAGCTGGGCAACTTATTTAATTCCAGCCAGAGATTAGTTTTAAGTCTCAAAAAATATTGTCAGCCCAGGTTTTTGCCACTATTAGAAAACAGATCACCACTGAAAAACATTATGGCTTTTTCAAAGTGTTTTTCACTTTCAGTGACCTCCTTAGGATGTTTACTCCAGCTCATGCCAAGCTTTGCTTATATCTATCAGAGTTCAGGCACTAGGCTCCCCAGCTTTCTAGACATCTATATTTTAATACAATTTTCTATTTATGGAGTATCATTTTGCCCCAAACCACAAAGATGACTGCAGATGATTTTATTAAGCCTCTTGTATAATATTTAACAATCATAGTGTCCTTATTTTCTAGATATAAAACTAAAAACAGAAGGTCAGTAAGTACCAAGATGAAATTTTATTACCTTGTTGTTGTTTTTTTCCCATGGACTTACTGGTTATATTAGGCTGCCATGTATACAATGATCGATCAACTAGCAACTGATTAGTGAACTATGTGAGAGTGATACTAAGTGATATAAAATTTAGAAGGAATATAAGGCCTGGATCTTGCTCTCAAGGGGTATCTGATTATATGCGAAGACCATAATATATTTATAGATGCTTAAAAGCAATATAAATATCACACAATATTTTAAAATTATTCCAAGAGATGCTACAGAATTTTTCATAATAAATTATCAAGTGAGTTGTACAATGAGTAGTTTATATTCAAAGAAGAAACTTCATAATTAATGATAGTGTATTTGTGCTGAATTTCACAGCATTACAGCCTTCTAAGTTTCAGGATTTGTGTAAAAAATTAGAAACCTAAACAAAGTAGTATGTTCCCTCTGGGAATTAGAAAATGGTGCGAGAGATAATTATTTTATATACAGACAGGGCAGTAGTGACTGCTTTAACAAAGATTGTGGGAATACAAAGGACAGACAGAAAGGCTGGGAGAAATGATAACATATTCGTGCAGAATTTTTAAAAAAACATTTTTCTACCTAAATAACTTGCTATGCAAAACATTTATCAAATATTTTTATTTTTAAAAGAGATTTTCATTCTGAAAATAATGTGCACATTGCACTACTCATTACATGATCTCAGTGAAGATGGCACAGGTGAGAACTGTGTCCTTATCATTAGACAGACAGATTTTATACAAAGTTAAAACTGCAGAGCTCCATTTGTAGTTTTCCAGTGTTTTCACATATCTACTCTTATTAGATTCTTATACTTGGCCAGGATAAGCAGTGGTTGTCCTCATTCCCATTTGCCAGATGCAGAAACTGAGGCTCACAGAAGTTGTGGTCTATTCATTCTAGGTCACATGACCATATATGTAAAATCTGTCTCCTGATATCCCTCTTTCTACTGGAATCCCCTTTCTCCTGGCAGCGGCAGTTGGCATTTATTGACCATTTAGGATGAGTTAGCTGCTCTACCCTGTGCTGGGCAAATGTGGATGTGTATAATCCTCACAACAGCCTGTGAGATAACTTCCATTATCATCATCACTTGCAGGTGAGGATTGAGAAGCATAGACAAGTAACTTGTTCAGAGTCAAATTTGGTAAGGTAGCCTATAGGCATTCAACCCAAATGTGTAATTAAAGATGTAGTGAGACTTTATTTATATAATTGAGGTAACATTGGTTTATAACATTATATAAATTTCAGGTGTACAGTATTATAATTCTCCTTTAGCTTCTTTTGGTTTTCACTTTCCTTCTATTCTCCCCCGAACTCCTTTGTGTATGTTAATATTAAACTGATTGTTATAATATTTGTAAGGTATTCATTGCATGGACTTGACAACATTTGGAATTTCTTCTGAATTTAAATTTCTAATACCAGACAAAACTGTGTTGCATGATAGTTTAAGTACCAGTCACAAATCAAAGAAATTCTACCTAAGCCTTATTTCCCCATGTCTCAGTTGCTTTGTGTTGGGAACTTGGGCACAGAATGTTTCGGAAGGCCCAGAAGTTGCTATAGTTAAAAAAATTAAAATGATGGGGGAGATGCTGATCAAATACTTCAACTCAAGAAAAATGTGATTTGAGTGCTCTTGAGTGGGACCCCTTTCCTTCTATATCTAAAGATGTGACTTTCTTTGATTGTTTAATAAGTGAAAAATCTCAAGTTGTTATTCAGAAAGATAAGTTTTGATCTATGGTGTGGTATTATATTAACAACTTCTCAGTCCTAATTAGGATTCTTAAGTCCCTTTAGAATTTATGCCAAGAAATTCAAAAGTATCTCAGTGATATTTCTAGTTATTAAGCATTCAGTTACTGAATACTCAAGCTTTTGGTAATTCCATTGTTGTTTATAATTTGTGCCTCCAATAAAAGCAAAGCAGAGAGCAAAGGGAGAAATTCCATTTTGCTGCCTGTCAGTAACTGGAGGGGGTTAAACATGAGAAGTGACAAATGGGGAAAAATCTGGCCAAGGAACTGGCAGAGTCTCACCTAAATAAGGTTCTAGAATCTCCTCATCAAAAGGAGTAAGGTCGGTTATTGAAGGACAGGTGCCACCTTTGTTTATTTCTCAATCATGATCACTCGGGTGGGTAATAATGTGGTCATCTCTTCTTTTTCCCCACATCACCATTTATACCCCCTATCCCTTTTCCACCCTCTCACAACCCGGAACCATGCTGTTGTCTGTGTTCTTTCTCTTTTCTTTTCTTTCTCTTTTCTTCTCTTTTCTTTTCTTTTCTTTTCTCCTTTCTTTCTTTCTTTCTTTCTTTCTTTCTTTCTTTCTTTCTTTCTTTCTTTCTCTCTTCTTTTTTTAAACCTCTTCTGAGTTAGTGTCTTTAAATGCTCCCCTTTTAATTTGGAGGATACTGAATGCTGTAGGGGGAAACATTTGAGGAGGGCTGTGGGTAGTGATCAGGATTCACCCTGCTCTGCTTTCATCCCTTATAATAGGAGTATCATGTTGATGTTTTGTGGTATTTTTCAAGATTGCATGACCCAGTAACTTAGTGAACACTAGGCTGAGAACTATAGCTTTCAGTGTCAGCTTTACACAGTAATCCAAGCAGCATCACGTCTCTTTGTGCCTATGTTAGCCATTTACACAATGGAAATTAGACAGTTGTCCTTGAATCCTGGTGACACGATCGCAGAGATTGGATATTCAGTTTAATCAAGATTTTGTTGAGCATTATATATTTGCATGTAGACATGCACAAAACCCTTTTCCTGAAGATAGTAAGATCATATTGGCAAAGCAAGATGTGCTTAAGGATGTATTGCTTAGGTGTTTAATAGAAATGGTAGTTTTCATTTGCTGTCTGCCAAAGGTTTTTAAAGAGCACAAACCAACCACGTAGGACATTTCCTAGTATCTTCTGGTCCCAGAAGGGTTTCATCAGCCTTCAGTAGAGTCTATGGAGTATGACTATAGTATATTGTCCCTGATATTTTTATTGTGGTAAAATGTAACATAATATTTATCATTTAAACCATTCATAAGTGTACAATTCATTGTCATTAAATACATTCACAGTGATGTGTAACGCTCGCCACTATCTATAACCAAAATGTCTTCATCATCCCCAACAAAAACCCTATACTTGTGAAACTTCCCCTTTTCCTCCTCCCCTGAACCTCTAAAAAGCTCCATTCTACTTTCTGTCTTTATGAATTTGCCTATTCTAGATACCTCATATAAGTGGAATTGCACAATATTTGGCTTCTATGACTGGCTTCTTTTTCAAGGTTCATCATGCTGTACCATATATCAAGATTTTATTCTTTTTTATGGCAGAATATTATTCCATTTTATGAGTATACTAAATTTTGTTTATCTTATACTTGATATCTTAATATATGAAATGGTTATATAATAAAAGGCTGTATGTGATTCACTATCTAAATAAGGGATACAGGAAGAATATATTTTGTCAGAGGAGGTAAATTATGAAAGATGAATGACTGACAGTATTGTTTAGTGGTTAAAAGCACCAACTTTGCATCTAGACTAGCTGGCTCCAACATTTACTATCTTTGTGAACTGGGGCAAGTTGCTTGCCTCTTCATATTTGCCTCATTTATAAAATGGGGATAATTAGGGTCTAATTCACAGGTTTGTTGTGAAGATTAAACGAGTTAGTACATGTATGGTGCTTAGAACCATATAGTATTATTTGCAGTATAATTTAAATACCAATTGCTGTTTGTTATCATATAGTTATGAGGGGCCCATAGACGAGATCAGATATGAGCTGTACCTTAATGAAGCTCTGCAGGATGTGATTGAGGAAGGATTCCAAGGTGACTCAGGTGTGTACTTGGAATGCAGATGGCATGTTTGTACAGGAAGACAGGTGTCACACAGTGGCTAAATGAACAGCTTTGGAGTCCAGCAGACCTCTGCCATATACTTACTGTGTGACTTTGGTTATAACCTTTCTAAGCTTTAGTTCTTATCTTTACTTTGGAAATAATAATGTTCTAAAAATAGTTTATCTGCCATATTTATTGGAGGGCGCACAATCAAGAATCCAATCAACCTATATAGCTTCTAAATCACTATAAACTATTTTGAAGTCATTTTAAAACCAACCATTACAACCTGAATTTAATCTATTTAATAAATACATAAAGTATTTCATAAGAACTTGAAACAGATTTATGCTAAATAATCTGATAAAAATGAAAATGCTGTAGCATCAAATATTAATATTTTGCTAGCAGCAGGCAGCCCCAATGTTCATGGCTGGTATGCATTTGAAGGCTTCTTTAACTGTGAATTTTATTAGGATATTTCTCATAGCTGGAGTTATAAATGGGCTTATAAGTGAGAAATTAGCATTCTCTCTAGGGAGCATCAGGTTCTTTGAAATCTTAATTAACCAGTTACATTGTGCTTCTCTTCTTTCATTGAGCGGCACATGGTTAAATGCTGATGGAGACATTATCCAGTTGGTAACAACTTAAACAATTGGTATATAATTCTTTTATATGTTGAAATATAATCATAAAATGAAAATAAAAGAAAACTATTGTTCATACTTGCCTTTTTGAATATGTTCTTTTGTCCACTGTACTTCTTTTTAAAAAATTACACTCTAAACCAAGGAAATTTGTTCCTAAACATCATAAATAAATATAAGACAAAATAATATAGAATGTAAAGTGTAATTAAAAATTAAATTTAAAACACTTTAAAAACAAACAAAAAAGAAATAAGTACAAAAACATAGGCTGTTTTATCTGTATAATAATCATTACTTGCAACATGACTTTTGAAGTACTGTTTTATTTTCTTCCACACAAAAGGTCATGAATAGAGGCAACTTGTATAAGGAAGTTAATTATTTTTGCATGGATAGCCAGTAAGTCTGTTCTATATTATATATAAAGAACTCTTCATCCAGCTGACGTGGTTCAATGGTTGAGTGTGAACCAGGTCACCATTCGATTTCCAGTCAGGGGCCAGCCACAGGTTGCAGGCTCGATCCCCATTGTGAGGCAGGTAGGAGACAGCGAGTCGATGATTCACTCTCATCATTGATGTTTCTATCTCTCTCTCCCTCTCTCTTCTTCTCTGAAATCAATAAAAATATTTTTTAAAATAAAGAACTCTTACAACTCAATCATAAAAAGACAAATAGCCCAATTGAAAGATGAGCAAAGGATTTTAATAGGTATTTTTCCAAAGAAGATGTACCAATAGCCAACTAGTACATGAAAAGATGCGAAAACATCATTAGCTATCAGAGAAATGCAAATCAAAACCACAATGAGATATCATTTCATACTCGTTAGGATGGCTATAGCCAACCAAGTGTTGGCAAGCATCGGAGCCCTTGTAAATGATGCAGCTACTTTGGAAAACTGTCTGGCAGTTTCTTAGAAGATTAGACATATCACCTAGCAATTCCCCTTCAACATATAAACCCAAGAGAATAAAAATACGGTTCACACAAAAATTTGTTTGCTGTGTTTGTAGCAGCATTATTCATAATAGTCTAAAAGTAAAAACAACCCAGATGTCTATAAAGTGTTGAATGGATAAATAAATTGTGGTATATCCATACAATGGAATATTATTCAGCAAAAAAATGAATGAGTAAAAAGGAAGTACTGGTACATGCGTCAGCATGGATGAACCCTGAAAATATGATGCTTAAGTGAAAAAAACAGTCACAAAAGACTACATATTGTATGATTAAGTTTATATCAAGTCACATAAAGTAGAGGTTGCCTAGGAATGGGGATGTTGGGGAAAGAAGAGGAAAGGACATGAGACTTAGTTTTAGGTTATAAAAATGTCTAAATTTAGACGATGATTGCACAACTATGTGAATATGCTAAAAACCATTGAGTTGTATATTTTAAGTGGTGACTTTTTTGATAAGTCAGTTATATACCAATAAATCTACTTTAGAAAGAAAAATTTTATAATATTCTAGGAAGAAGAAGCTTAAGTACTGAAATAAGGTAGAGGAGATGGAGAAAGGATGATGGATTTAAGGTCAATAATGAGAGCCAGTAAGGCTTTGTAATCAATTTAGATAGCAGCAGCCAGATAAGAGAATGCATATGTGGAGACACCAGCTTTCTAGGTCTGATGATTAAAATAGTGAGTGGTGGCATTCACAGTGGGGAGGAATATGGGAGGGAAATAAGACTTCAGGAAAAAGGTGATGAGTTTGTTTCTTGGCATTGAGTTTGAGGTGTCTGTGGGGCAACCAGGTAGAGATCCTCAGTAGGGAGTTGAAAATGTCCCTGAACCTTGAGACATAATTTGAGAATAATTAGTGAATGACTTAGATTTGAAGCCTTGTATGTACAAGGATACTGTTAGTTAAGAAGAAAGGGCCAAGAATATATAAGAATTTTACAGAAAAAGAGTAGATGACCAGGGAGACCAAGGAGAGGTATCTGGGAGCCCATGGATGAAGAAGTTCAAGAAAGAAGGAACCTATAAGAATAAAAACATAATATGCTAATTAGATTGTACAGCTTAATGACCTTCTGGAAGTCCTTCCCTCCAACCCTCTGGTTGAAGCTGGGGCTGCGAGGACCAAGGCAAGCCACTGCGGCTGTGAGGGCCGGGACTCTTGTATGAATTTCGTGCATTGGGTCGTTAGTGGGTTATAAAATAATTAAATCTTGATGATGTAATATACAATTTAGTGACTATAGTTAATGATACTGTATTGTATACAGCATACTCTGTTTTATCGCCTTGCTTTATTGTGCTTTATTCATGTTGTGGTTTTTTTACAAATTGAAAACAATACCTTCCACCAGCAAAAAGGTTACAACTTACTTTGTTGTGGTAGTCTAGAATGAACCCACAGTATCTCTAAGGCAGTGGTCAGCAAACTGCAGCTTGTGAGCCGCATGTGGCTCTTTGGCCCCTTCAGTGTGGCTCTTCCACAAAATACCACGGCCTGGGCAAGTCTATTTTGAAGAAGTAGCATTAGAAGAAGTATAAGTTTAAAAAATTTGGCTCTCAAAAGAAATTTCAATCGTACTGTTTATATTTGGCTCTGTTGACTAATGAGTTTGCTGACCACTGCTCTAAGGTATGCCCATATTTGAAAGTTGCTAAGAGAGTAGATCTTAAAAGTTTTTATCATCATAAGAGAAAAAAAAAGAAGGTACAGTTAGCTCTCTCAGATGCTATTTCATACAATATAAGCCCTGAAAAATATCCTTGTACTTGATAATTCAGAGGTCAGTGTAACCCTAATGAGCAGCTACGGTGAAGTGCTGAGGGTAGAATTTAAAGGAGGGTTTCTTTAACGATGGGATAGACAGACTTTTTTCTTTAATTCTTTTTCGGTTTAATACTAAAATTTTATTCTTTAAACCTAAGCATAATCTAAGCATGGTGCTTCATTTTTTAAAATGCTTTAATCGAGGTTGATGTTTTTTTTTTATAACCCAAAACAGCAATGTAAACTATAGCACACACAAAAATGGATTTATATCAACTTCTCTTTATAAAGTCAAGAAATTTCTTTTACCACACCCTTAACTCTTATATTTTCCAAGTGCTTTTAAAAAGAAATGCCATTTAAAAAGTGGCCATCTTACCCTATGAAGATTTCATATCATCTAGCTCAGCAGTTACTCTTGGTGCTGTATTCATTGAGGGTAGTCAGATATAATACAGGCCTATTGATCAGAATTTGGATCATTATGTCATTATCCTGTATCTGTATTTTAGAGCCCATCTTTGACAATTCTACATCTTGGCTGCCTTAAAAATTCCTTTCCAAAGAAGTCAGATGCTCTCTTTTTCCTGAGACTTTTCAGGGCTCTTTGAAAGTCTAGTATATTCTGGTAAATTCTACCCTCGGTGTTCAATCTTTTTGATCATCCCCATACATGCATCTATGTTTGTCTGTCAGATGCAGATGTTTTCAGAAATGATTCTGTGCGATGCACTGTGGGATGTACTAGTTCTTTGTTCTTTTTTATTTTGATTATGGTCCACTACAGTAAACATTAGGTCAAATCGTTCAGTAAAAGAGATTTAAGTTCCAACGGAGGAGCTTCAAGGAGCTCCTATATTTGCTACCCCATATATTTGCTACCCCAGTCTGTTCACCATGACTTCATGTTAGAAGTTTTGAGTAGGATCTGGCTGCCTGGTGCCATCAGGAGGCAGCAAGAATTGCCCAACTTCCAAATGCTCTTATGCTTTAGAAAAAGGCAAAATAACTTTAGACGTAATACTTTCCACTAGAATTTCAGGCTTCCTGTGTGTCAATTGGCATATGCCACATAATACCTTACATTAACACAATTTTGAAAATTAGAATTAGCATCACCATTTTAGTGGGAGAGTAGTGATAATGACAAAATCGAAGTTCAGAGATGTGACGTAACCTGTCCATTACCTGGTTTGTAATAGCTTTAAAGCCCAAAGAGTATACCACTGTGAAGGATTTCTTTATTGTGCCCAAAGGAGAATGGGAGACCTGGAAAAAGGAAAAAGCCCCAAATTGGATTTCTTAATCTAGCCTGGGAGCATTCTTACTACTTAGAGAACTCAGGCAGTGCTCTGTTAATACAAGGTTAATTATTTCCATAATTTTTGTCAGTACCAGAAGCAGAAATTATCTCTGAGATTTGCACAACCTTCTGTGAAGCACTTTGAAGCCAAAGTCTAGAGAAAAGTCTTTGAAGACCATGCCCCCGCTTGTGCTTTTTACTGGTGTTTATCTCTTAGCTCAGGGTAGAAGGCTAAATCCTTGTCAAGTATATGCCATATGGAAGCATGGCTAAGAAATATTATTCTTGGTAATGAGTTTAGGCACTTTGTGATAAACTTTGGCATCTCAGAAGACTGGTGGACAAGACCAAAGCATCAGTGGTCATTCTATGTAACGGGTGTTCCCCTAGGGTCAGAATTTAACTCAACTTACACAGTCAGAGGCTGGTTTTGAGAATTTCATTTCCAGCCTTCTCACCTCCTCCTTGTTTTCACTCTCCCACTCAAAAGACATTTTTTCTAACCCCTTACAAAGAGAAAAGTTTGTGATGAAGAGATTGAAGTGTGGCTTTGGAGTTAAAATCTATTTCTGTACTGTCTAGTATGGTAGCCACTAGCCACCTGTACTGTCAAACCCTTGAAATGTGGCAGATCAGCACTTGACATGTATAAAAAGTATAAAAAATTTCATACCAGATTTCAGAAATTTGAGTCTGTTACTGTTCTGCTTGATTGTTTATCTTGTGTTTTTTTATTCAATTTTTGATAGGTGTGTATTTATTATTTTATTTTTTATATTCTTAACCCTTTTTTCCCCTCTTCTTAAAAAAGACCCTTTAACATTTCATGTAATACTGGTTTGGTGGTGAACTCCTTTAGCTTATTCTTGTCTGGGGAGTTCTTTATATGTTATTGGAATGATTACTTGGTAAGTTATGTAATATCTATTCACTGGGGTATACACCTAAAAATAATATAATATTGTATGTCAATGGTAATTGAAAAAAAGTGATATGAAAAAATAATGTAAATATTTTGTTAATTTTTAATATTGATTACATGTTGAGATGATAATATTTCAGATTTATTGGGTTAATAAAATATATTACTAAAATTAATTTCCCCTACTCTTTTTTTTCAAGACAAAATTTCATTTATTTGTAATTAGAAATAAATATTTCACAATATATAATTACATATTGTTTTTGTGATTAATCACTATGCTTTAATTATGTTCAATTTGTAACAATGAAAGTACATCCTGCATATCAGACATTTACATTACAGTTCATGACAGTAGCAAAATCAGTTATAACGTAGCAAGGGAAATAATTTTATGGCTGGGGGTCACCACCATATGAGGAGCTGTCTTAAAGGGTTGAGGCATTAGGAAGGTTGAGAACCACTGCTCTAGTGGGAAGACTACCCCCTTCCTTTGGCCTTGCCATTCCTTTAATTCCCGTTTGGGATACACCCTTTGCCCCTGAAGCAGGCAATTCCAGTAACAAGTAGATTATCTTATCAGTAAAGATTTACATGATCATTTGATGGGGAAGTTCGTTGTCTCAATTAGACATGGGCTGGCTGCCTTTGACCTTTCAGAGCTTCAAGCTTGACCAGCCTTCTGGATTCCTTATCCACACTTTCTATTAATGAGACAATTATTGGTTTCCGGCAACTCCCCCATTTCTTTCCTCTAAAAAATCTTGCATCTGCAGACTAGAAATAAACATATAAGAACAAAAAATGAGACAAGCAACGGTGGCCATGCTGAAAGGCAAATAAATAAGTCTGTAGTAAGTTTCTTTCTGGGCCAACAGTTTTTTGAGTCCTAGTTTCAATATCCAACAGTTTTTTGAGTGTACATGTTAGCAATGATATTTCAGTTCTGGATGGTGGAAAAATGGGGCAATGCAGGTCCGACCCTCTGGTTTGGTCCTGGGCAACCTACATCCAAGCACAACTGCTGATTGCTAGGATGGCAAGGTGTCGTCAGCATCTTCCATCTCTGGACCGTTTCTCCTCTTGTCTTCATGGTTGGAGCAGACCTATCAATTCCTCTCTGTTGTAGGAATCCACATGGTCTTGGAGTTGTTTTAGATCTCAATGCTGCAGTTAGTCCATGGGCTTTAGGAGCGTTGAATTTCCCTCACTTTTCCTCGGTGCATTTTTCCTCCTTCACTCTTAGACGAAAAGTATTTTCTCCTCCAGAAGTCCCGAGGTCGGACACCAGATGTGGAAACCCCTTTCATGTCCCACATGGTCCAGAGTTCTCATTCAGCGTTTGGGTTCTGGAGGAGGCCGCACGCAAATGAAAAGAGAGACTAGGAAAGTATTAATTTGGGAATATTGGTGGACCAGGCAGGAGCCTTCCTCTAGTGAGAAGACTCCTCCCCTACTCTTTTAATGTGGCTACACAAACATTTAAAATTGTAAGTATGGCTTGCATTTGTGGCTTGCATTATATATATTTTTAGACAGCATTTATTCTAGACCAGTGGTTGGCAAACTGTGGCTCGTGAGCCACATGCGGCTCTTTGGCCCCTTGAGTGTGGCTCTTTCACAAAATATCACATGCAGATGTGCACATACAGTATGATTGAAACTTCGTGGCCCATGCACAGAAGTCGGTTTTTAGCTCTTAGAAGAAATTTCAATCGTACTATTGATATTTCGCTCTGTTGATTAATGAGTTTGTCGACCACTATTTCTACAGTACAGCTACCTTACCGAGCCTACTTTTGAATTATGACCCATTATCTAATATCTCTAAGAGGGCTAAATTTGTCCAGTCTTTTCTTTCAATCCTGTCTGCTCCCCTGCCCTGCTTGAAATGAGTATTCCATTTTTACTGGACAGGTAGGGCACATAGAAGAAAATCAGCAAGTTTACCCAATTGGAGGTGAGGACAGATGGTATTGTTGGATAGAATGGGGATACTAGGTTGGTGGGGCCCAGAAGCAATGGATTTGCTGAGGATATTTCCTGAAGCAAGTTTTAGATTTTTCCCATTGTGAATATTTTAGTGATTTTGGTTTTGATTGATATATCAAATTTTCCCAAGATAATTGTGTTCCTTATTTTTCAGTGCCCTGGTTTGCCTAGTTACAGTCTGTGTGGTTTATCTTCAGAGACCACCAAACCTTTGGTGAGTCCAGGCCTACGGGTGGGATGGCAGACTGTGAATCCCTGAGCGGTGGGGACTGAGCTACTGCTGTAGTTAGTGGTTACTGCCAAAAAGATGAAAGTAGCTAATAAGAATTGTTTCAAAGGAAGTGGACTGTTGAGTGTGTGTGTGTGTATGTGTGTTAAAGAAGTTTGTTTAAATTGTTTTCAATTGAAAATCCTTTTTCTTTTAAATCCTTTTTTTACTTCTCAATTACAGTTGACATACAATATTATATATCTCATACACATCTGACACCATACATAGTTATTAGAATATTATTGACTATATCCCCTATGCTGTACTTCATATCCCCATGACTATTCTGTAACTACCAATTTGTGCTTCTTAATCCCTTCATCTCTTAAAAATTGTCTTCAATTAAAAATTCTCTGTTTTAAAGAGTGCAATATGGGAAGAAAAAAACATATTTTTTCAATTACTGGTAATTTACAGTGCAATCAACGAAAGACTAACAGTTTGTTCTAAAGTGCTGTATTATAATCAGATACTGCCATGCCTGCTAGTTACTTAGTTAATGAAGTTTCAATGAAAAATTTAAAACTCTTCAGAAAAACATTTAACAATAGTTAAATGTAGGTGCATTTATTTACTTGGAAATGTTAATTAAAAATATGTTTAAAATATGCAACCCATAAACTTTTATTTTACCCGAATTGGCAGTTATATGTTGCTTGTCCCCAGGACACCATTTCTTTCAAGTTGTGTCCTGATACTTCTTCATATCTTATAGTGTAAATATCAGAGCAATAAATGGTCATTTGAAATTTAGGTCCTAAAACATGGCACAGTTCTAAAATCTCTGGTATAAATTAATGTCATTATGCTAATATTTAAATCTCTTTCTCTGTGATAAGAAAAGTTTTCAGATGTTAATTGATTGTCCTTTATTTGGCACTTAAACTAAGGAAAGATTGTTAGCTAAGTAAACATTCTCAGCATCTTTCTCTTTTATTCACTAGGAGGAATCTCTCTGTTCCCTGCCTTCAGGTCTTCAGGGACCTCGGATCAGTCTGCTAGACCTTAATTTGATCTTATTTTCCAGGTCATCAATTCAATTTTTCTGTGCCTCACAGGCTTGGTATCCTCTCTAGTAATGTGACTGTCCATTGTTATCTAGATGTCCTCATTTTTCTCTCCTTTTTTTTTTTTTTTAAGTTTAGAACAGATCTTTCTGATTCTATTCATAGCAATATTTGTGGATTTTAACTAACATTTGCTCATTTTTATTAAGTAAATTTAACATAGCTTGCTTGAGAAGTCAGACATGGCTAATTTAAATAAAAAATGGTGCCTTTCAGACAAAAGTATTTACTAACAACTGAAAAAAAAGTGTATGAAGACTACTCAGAAATTGATTTTTCCAATACTGTGATATTAGTAATCTGGATAAGGGTACCAGATTTAGCAAAAAACAAAACAAAACAAAAAAAAACAAAAAAACAACTATAGGACATACACTTAATTTGAATTTCAGATGAACAAAAACTCATTTTTAAATATAAATATGGCTCAGTTGTTGGAGTGGCATCTCATACACAGAAAGTTGGTGGGTTCAATTCTTGATCAGAGCACATACTTGAGTTTCAGGTTCAATCCCTAGTTGGGCATGTACAGAAGGCAACTGTTTGATTTCTCTCTCTCACATTGATGTTCTTCTCTCTCTCCCTCCCTCCCTCTCCCTTCTCCCCTTTTTCTCTTTCTTCCTCTCCCTTCCTCCCTCCCTTCCTTCCTTTCTCAAATCAATAAAAGGCATATCCTTGGGTGAGGGGGGGAGGTTTAAATGTAAATATGTGCCATGCATTTAACTGGGCATCCTTTATGTTATCTGAGAACTGTAAAGCTGGGGTGAAGCATAGTAGCTTTTAACCCTTGTAGAATTATAAAATTGTAAAATAACTAAATCCTACATTATAGTTGAGCATGTTGAATTGCATTCATTTTCTATATAGGGCACTGATTCTTATAGTAGTGCCCTACTTAAATTCTTCGGTAAAATACAAATAAAAAACTAGCAAGCATTCTACACATGAAATATTATTGTGCCCTGCACCCTCCAGTGTCATTCTTTCCCCTCAACTCTGACTTTGCAGCATTTCCTTGATTCTCCCAGGGACAGGTGTCATGGTACCTGCTGTCCCTGCTGTCACAGTTAGAGCCAGACCACTCTTCTTGTCTCACTTATGCCATCCATCTCCATCTCTCCCTGACTTTCAAAGGTTGCCACTATTCCCCTCTTGGTTAAGGCAGAGGTGTCTTGACTGATACTCAGATCATAATGCTGTAGTTTAGTTGTTTGAAGAATTAAAGTCAGCCACATTCCTTTCCTCTCCCAGTAGCTCTCAGAATTGCTGCACGTGAGATAGGTTCTCTGGATCAGACTACCCCTCTGTATTTCAGGGCTGCCTCATTTACCATCAGGATTTTAACCACAATATCACAGCCATTCCAAGAAATACTGACTTGGAGGAGTGCTGTTGTCAGGGGCTACTTTGCTCATTACAGCACTACACATCTTCATAAAGCATATTAGACTATGCTGGATTGAAGGTAGAATTAGCAAAGGTTGTTACAAAGTGTTTTCTGTTTATTATGATAAATCCATGCAAAGGCTTCTTTGGTTCTTCTTTCCTATGCATCAAGAAGTTAGCATTATGACCCTTTGGTCTGCAGGCCGACGCTCTAACCACTGAGCTCCCAGCCCAGGGCCATTCATTGATTCTTGCATGTGCCCTGACCAGGGATCAAACCTGCAGCCTTCGTGTATTGGGCAATGCTCTAACCAACAGAGCTACTTGGCGAGGGCTGGAATTTTCATGATCTGTTGCTAAATAGAGGAAAAATAACATGAGAGAAATATTTGTCATGACCCATTTTTAAAGAATGCAATAAAAACATTCCTTATGTTCCACTTTGTGTGGAACTATGTTTATAAAGGGTGGCACTGTCGCCCCGTGCACAGAATGTTGTTAGTTTGGTGCCAGGATTGTGGGCTCGATCCCCTGTAGGGAGCATACAGGAGGCAGCCCATGGATGTTACGCTCCTACATCAATGTTTCTCTCGTCTCCTTTCCTCCCTCCCTTCCTCTCCTCTCTCTTAAACAAAGCAATAAACTATTCTTTAACATAATCAAATAAAAAAATAAATGGCAAAAAAAAAAGAAGTTAGCATTATGAACTAAATTGTGCTGACTTGCTCCAAGGTCATCTCCAAGTAACCACTGGCAAAGAGGTGTTGTGAGAATGAGACCATCTTTTTATTGTAGGTAAAATGTTGTGAATTGTGAAAATATTTCATATTGTGAAATATTTTCATATTGTGAATGGCATACCCATTATACGTAATTACCATGCAACATAGGAACCATTATGCATATGTAACCTGGGATCAACCACTGGAAGCTTTGGAGAAATGGGAGAGCTTTTATTTGCAGAACCAGGCTTACAGAAACAAGCAGTGCCAGACGAATGTCTGGAAGGAAGCCTGCTTCTAGCCCACATAGCCACCGATCAAGTCCAAGTACCTTCCACAAATGGCAACCTAATACATGAGAAATAAGTGGGGTTACTTCTGTTTCTTAGTATTTTCTTTCCCTTTATTAGAAATTCAGACTTTAGGAGTGGTTGGGCAGAAATTAATTGGGGAACTTATGTGCTATATGCATAGCCCATGGACACAGACAGTAGTGTGATGAAAGGCTTGGAAGGAGTGGGTGCGAGGTGGAGAAATCAGAAAAAAGGGAGACATTTGCTTTGTTTTTTAAAAATATATTTTTATTGATTTCAGAGAGGAAGGTAGAGAGAGATAGAAACATTAATGATGAGAGAATCATTGATCGGTTGCCTCCTGCACACCCCCCACCGGGATCAAGCCCACAACCCAGGCATATGCCCTGACCTGGAATCAAATCATGATCTCCTGGTTCATAGGTCAATGCTCAACCACTGAGCCATGCTAGCTGGGCAAAAAAGGAGGACATTTATAATACTTTCAACAATAAAGATAAATTGAAAAAAAAAAGAAATTCAGACTTTAAATATCCCCTCTTAGCAACTGGGGTGTGTTGGGAAAAAATTTCATAAAAATCTGTGGCCCTCATAACATTTAGTGGTATTTAGAAGTGAGAAAGACCACAACCATAAACTATTTCTATTTCTATATTTTTCTAGTGCTGGTGTTATATAACCTAAATAATTAACTGTTTAAAATATAGAAAATATCCTTTTTTCATGAGTATCTTCTAGTCTTATGGAGTAGAAAATAAGATGTTAGTTTTTCTTAATTTATTACTCCAGAGTGTCTTAATATAAAAAAAGAGGAGGATTTGTTTCTTCTCTCTGATTTAATATGACATTAAAGAACCTGAGCCTATTAAATGCCATAATCCAGTAGTACAATAAAGAGGAAGGAATTTCCTGATTCTTGCGTAACCTTAAATTCAATCTACTACTTCACGCTATTTCACTGAGAAAGAGTTAACATTTAAACTGTGAAGTAATTTCCTTCTAGCAGGCTTTTGAACACATTATCTGATTTATCTCACTTTTAAAAAACTGATTTTAAAGTAATATGGAATTTGAAAATATCCTTATCTTTTTTTTTCTTTTCATATAAAATTAAGTAAAACTCAGTGAGAAAAAACCCCAGCTTCTGTAATGATGAGTTTTGGCAATTCCAATAGCAGTAGAATTTCTGATTTCTATTTTAAGATGGAAACCCATTTCATTTTTTCCCCCTGTAGTTTATATAACATCATGGTATACATTATACTGTGAAATTTTGATTTAGAAATCTCTGAGTCTGTCATTATCTTAGATTTTGTTGCAAATTATTTCCTTTTGCTATCATTCTTGACTAAATGAGGTCGGAAAAGCATTTAAAACCCAAAGCAAAAAATGATAAATTTTGAGTCTCTTCATCATAGGAAGTATATGCTTACCATCCTGCTTCTCTTATTCTGATTTATTAAGCACCCATTTACTAAGCACCTAGTAAAGGCTCAGGCACCAGGGAAACAAAGATAAATATACTGATCATGGTACATTTAGAAGTGGCAATCAAGTGAGGCTATTAAGATATGGGTACCATTTAATTAAAAGAGCAGAGGTGGGAGTGGAAGTTCATGCCAATGAGAGTGAGAATATAAAAGGACACTTGATTATATGAAAAATTCTGAATTGAGTTTTTCATTTGTTAAGTTTAGACTTGGAATGATAGCTCTCTAAGACTAGTAGTTCCCAAGTAACAATTTGTCAACTTTTGCTGGCAATATGAGTTTTGCAATAGCTGCTCAGATGATTCTGATTATTAGTAAAAGATTAGGAGAGAAGACAGATGGTAGCTGAAGTCATAGGAATGGGTATGATTTCCCAGGGACAGCAAGGACAGTGCACAGAGAACAAGGCTGTGGATGTAACACCATCCCATGAGGAGTAAGCAGAGGAAGAATCAGCAAAGAAACTAAAAAGGAATATACAGTGTCAGGAGCTGGAAGATATATCTACCTAAATCTCCCCAGTCTTAAAATAGTAATCTCATTTCTGAATCCATAACAGAGAAAAAAAGGTATAGAATAAAAATCTTTATGTTTCTACTCATGCTTTTCGTTTTATCCCAAAAAGGACTAATTACGTTTCAAATGTACCCTATGCCAAAGGTTTCTTCTACTTACAGAGAAACCTGTTGGAGAAACACAGATGGACAATCATCCTGCATGAACAAAGTAGAGTATCAGAAAAGAAAATTCTAATATTAGCCAGGCTTTTTAAAACAAACAAAAAAAGCCCAATTGTACACTTATTAGGTGCAATTAGAGCATTCAATTTATCAAAATGACCCTTAGAACTGAAAACTAGAACTATTACAGCCTCTTAGGAAGAAATCCTTCTGTTCTTAGTGCTTCCCATTTTTCTGTTGTTCTTGTTGTGGTGATCAGTGCATTCTCAACTTCCAGGTGAGTGAAAACTGATGTTAATGGAAACATGTACTGTTATAAAAAGAACAAAATGGCAGTTATATAACCTGACTTCATATAAAAATTAATTGCCTTTTTCAAAACCCACATTCTAGTACAGAGTAACTTTATTGGTCCTGTAGGATTTAAAAAATATACACATTATTGGCATTACTGCCCATGTGCCTGACCTTTAGACCCCAGCTTCTCACAGATGGAACTAACACTGCAGGCCCCAAACCCCATCACATTATTAGACTATGGGATGGCCAAGGCCAACATGCACAAACCTTCTTTCAGACATGAAATCTCAAGGACCTAGAGATCGCCTTCTAGTGGCCAGTGACAAAGGCCAGCCTTCTTTTTGGATAAAGTTAATTCCTCACTGTGTACCAACTCTTTTCCAAAATTGTGATCAGAAAGACCATGGCAAAGAAACAGCTCCTTCTTGTCTACAGGATTAAGTTAAAACATTTTCATTCAAAATTATCTGTGCACATTCTAGATCCCACTCAACTTACCCTATTATGAATTCCCTTCTGTGGTCTGAGTCTGTCTCCTAGGCACACCAAATGCTCTCCTGCTTTGGGGGCCTCTCCTCACACCACACTTGCTGCCAAGGATTCTCTTGATACCTTTCAATTTTGTTGAGCCCATGCTGTCTGCAGTGCTCAGCGCAGTCCCCAGCTCCTGTGGAAGGCCATTTTCACCACTTCAGCCCTCTGCAATCACTCTCTCTCCTGGATTCCTATAACTGCCATTGTCTCTATTACTTATTTGGCTGTTAGCATGTTTCCTTCCATTGGTATTTGCAATGACATTTTGCCTTTAAAAATCATAACCTCTTGCAATTTAGGGACAGTATTGTCTATATTCTGTGCTTTTTCAATTCTGTAGATCCTCATACAGTGTCTTGCATATGGCAGGTGTTAGTTAAATTTTGAATGATAAGCTTTCATATAAACATATTCAACTAGGAGCCCATTATTCAAATATATGAATTAAAACATTTTAATTCATCTAAATTATAATCCTCTAAATTATAATTATAAATTTTGGAGGAAGCCATGTTAATCTAGGAAAATATTGGAATCATGTTTGGTAATTCATTGGAGACATATACAAAGATAAAGGTCAGCAAAGTGCTGCAAAAGTCTAGAGACGTATTGTCATTCCACTCCCCACCTCAGGGCTTTTACATATGCCTTCCCTTTTGATGGTAATACTTTTTGTCTAAATATTTGAAGCCTCATCTAAAGAGAGACAAAACCACCATACTTAAAATATCAGACCTCTCCTTGGTATCTCTTTACCTTGATTTTTGTTCATCAGACTTTTCATTAACCAGTATTACATGCTTGCTTTTTAAATATATTTTCCCCAACTACTAGGATATAAGCTCCATAAGGAAAGAACATTGTCTTACTAACAATTATATCTTCTGCACCTAAAATAGAGCCTGATTCTTAGTAGGTACTCAGAAAAATATTGGTTGAATACATGAATGAATTTATACTATTCAGCAAATAGAAAGCTTAATTTTTTATATTATTTAATTCAAGAAAATATAATTGAGCTCCAAGAATTTTAAAGAGAAAGATATAAAGTGATTGGAGTGGTAGGATGCTTTCTAAAAACGATTAAAAATTATCCAACCTGTAAAAATAATAATGAAGTATATACATGGTCAAAGTTAATAAAATTATAAAACGTAATAATGAGGTAAAAATAGGCATATTTTTCAAATGCTGGTTATCAGAGACATTCTTTAAAGTTTTGTGGACAAATTAATGTTTTTTCTTTTTTACACAATGGGTAGTAAATATGGAGTTAAAATTTTTATTTCAAAAAGGCTGCTTTGACAAAAATCATAATAAAGCATAAATGCATCTCACTTTGGAAAGTAATAATAGTGCTTATTCTAACAGGGGTTGCAGGGTTTATCAATCACTGTCCATTGATAGGAATTTCCAAGACTGTCAAGTGTCCCAAATGACCCTTTATTTGGGGACAATGAGTGATCAACAATCCTGGGAAGGAGATCATGTCCAAATATGGCTATAGATGCATCTGGTAGGTGTATTTGGACTCTAAAGGTAACCCCCTATAGTCATCATAGAAAGTCATCTCTAGCTCTGACCTAGATTTCTTAGGAGCTCAGTGATATTCAGACTGGGCTTCAATGCTTCTTAATCTCCAAGTCCAAAAAGGAATTTTTTGTTCTATTCAAATCTTTTCCACTCCAGTCCTGCACTTCCTTCAGGATCATGAATATTAACTGGTCTTGTAAATACACTTCCTTCTCTCCCCTCCCTTTTCCCTGCCCTTAGGCCTTACTGTTGTTACTTTTCCTGAAGAGATTTCCTAGAAGGTGAGACGAGAAAATGGCTTGTGTTTTTGACCTTCCTATCAGACTTTGATTTCCAGACATTTGGGAGCATCTGTGTGCAATACTCTCAGAACAGCTTGTTCACAATATGAGATAGTTGACATTAATTTTATTGCTTCCATATTACCCTACTTATGCTACAACTCCCCTCCTCCCCCCTCAACCCCAAATTCAGGGAAGGAAGACTGGCAGAGATCCAACCTTTCTGTGTTCCTATTTCCAGATCACGATTTTAGTAGCACATTTGAAACTGGATACACTTTTACATTTTCTCCTTTCATCTTTGCCTCTTTGGATTTTGGTAAACATCAAGGCAAATCAATCAGACCCACCACTGCACACCCATCTGCTTCCAGGGACATGCATGCCGACCAGTTTATGATGTTTACCCTAGATCTAGCTTCCACACAGAACTAAAGGAGGATCCCTGTGGAGGAAGGATAGATAGAAGGCACGTTCTAAGGTCAAATGTTTTAAGCTCTGAATCATTTATCTGCTGATGGGCAGTGGCGAGGTGTGCTCTACATTGGCATTTTTAGTGACACTGACAAAAGATGGCATGGGACTTCTAAAGTTGAAATGATTTTGTCGTAGATGAAAGGTGAAAATGCAGTTCTTCTATGGATTTGACAACAGGGATTGATAAAAAAGATGCTGCCATCATTGTAGAAATGTAGCAAATCAAGGTCCAGTCAAGGTGTTCATTTATCAAGACATTACTTCTACACTTCACTTGGCACTGTGGTCACCTGGGAAAACTGCCATCCTTACTAAAATACCTTTCCTGCTGTTCATAACCCAGAAATGGTTTCATAAAAAATACTAGGCTATGGCCATCCACACTTGTCTTCCTAATACTTGATGACACTTGAATGCTGTGTTCATTTCTTGCTCATAGCAAACATGTAAGCGATGATTCTTCAAATAGGAATTAAGAGGATCACAGACTGTGAGGGTATATTCATTATATTGGAAGAACAACTCATGTAATACCCTTGATAACAGTTTTAAATTGAACCCACTTACAGTGACCAAAAGTTAATCGAGCTGCTCTCATCAGACCTCTTAGCGATGGTTTTAGACTGATCTTCAGCCAGCTGTATTATGTCCTCTGTTGGATCATGGATTTTTTCACACTGGAGATCAGCATTTTTTTAAAGCTTTTTAGTATTATGACCTAGTTGTTTGAAAATTAAATAAAATTAAATAAAATCATTAAAAGGTTAACTAAGTACAAATGTATCTGGTGGTAGTGTCAAGGGTGGGGGTGGAGGGAGTAAAACTCAACTTTTAAGACTTTCTTCCAAATCTTTCCCCAGTACTCCTAATTTCTGATCTGTGTGTGACCTAACCTGACCCCTCCTTAATTACAGTAGAGGCCAATCTTAAGGACTTTGTTTATCAGCTAGGTTACATTCTTGGTGGTGATAGTCCAAAAGGGAAGCATGCAATCATGACAATGGCATTTGTCCTCTCCAAAACTGACTTTATCCTTTGCTTGATCCTCTGAAGCTAAACTCTAAAGTCATGATACTAAAGTGGTAGCTGCTGCTCTGGCAAATTTAGCTTCCACTTAACACTATTCTTCCCATCCACCTTCTGAGCTTGTGTACATCTTCCTTTATTGCATCAACATATGCAAGACTAGAGCCAGAGTGTCTGTCAGTTGATAAAAACATCACTTTATTCAAATAATTGTTCACTTTTGTTTTTATCCATGCATTAATAGAAACAAGGATAATTTAGGACACATAAAATACAGGACAGGAAATTCAGAACAGGGCATGTATGCATTATATCATCATGCTCAAAATTCTAAGGAAATTGGTTTCATAATCATAACGTTCATGACATCCAAAGAAAAACAGTTATTTATTTTATTATTTAGTATGTACAAATACAGAAAGATGCTAATGTATGTTCACCAAATTATTTAAACAGTTAAATGTAATTCTTAAGGAAAAAGGGAGTAATAATTACTATTTTTCTTTTTTTAGTATTCAGTTTATAATAAGCAGTGTGCTAAGTACTGTATATATATTATTCTAAAAGACATGAATTTGGTGTTATCCCATTTTACAGATGAGGACACTAATGCTAAGTGAGATTAAATAAATTGTCTGAGATTTTGTAGTTATCAAGCAGAGTAGCCAGAAATAGAACCAATGAGCTCGCCTGGCTCCAGAAGTTCGTAATCCACCATCATGGCCTCAGGATCAGAATGTAAGGTGCATATACTAGAAAGTAGATGTTGGGTCAAGTAGTCAGTCACTGGATACTGAGGAAGTAGCTGCTCATGAAGGAGTGACTTCCCTCTTTTCATTCTGAACATGGTTGGCAGGACTTAAGGAGACTCTTCTTATGGGGACCCTCCAAGAAAATGACCTCTTATCAGTTTTGGTTGAGCTCTACAATTTTTTAGCTATATACCTAATAAAAGAGTAATATGCTAATTGACTGTGTCTTCGCGATGCACACTGTATCTTCGCAATGCACCAAAGGGCAGCTTCTGCATTGAGCATCTGCCTCTTGGTGGTCAGTGCACGTTATAGCGACCTGTCATTCCTCTGTTCGATCAATTTGCACATTACCCTTTTATTATATATGATGGTGAATTATTTGGCCTCTTTTTTTTGTCCTCTATACATTTATTTTTTGTAAAAATGACAAATATAATTTGAATCGGACTAAAAAGAAAGTAATGAATATCAAAGAGAACAGTTGTTTTATCCTTCTTTGACAGAGTTAGCTTTGGTAACTCCTTGTCTCTATTATTTGTTGAATGGGTGAGGGAGTGAATGAATTTGGGGGATTAAGTGTGGATTCCTGAAATATATATTCTGTTCCTGCTTTCAACAATATGGGTAATTACTTTTAGTTTAAAAAATGATTTTTCTAGTCTAATACACAATTTAATTCATTTTAGTGTATTTAGAAAAGTCTACTGTATAACTTGACCTTTATTTTAAGTGAACAATGTAACAATAGTCATTTAGTCTATAAAGTGAAATTTCAGAAATTATTCCCTTAGAAACTGAGATCATTATGTAGGAAGCAAACTCTAGAAGCATTATAAATGTAGAAAGTATTTAAAGGTAACCCTAGAAAGGGAAAGGTTATTAAGTAAGGAAAAGTTTATGATTGTAATTTCACTTGATTTTTGCCTCTTTAAAAAAACTAAGAAATTACTCAGTGTTATGCAAAATTACTTTCTTGAAATTGCTGATCAGTTTCCCTTTTACTTAATCAGACTGTTGGTACCATTTAAACACAGAATGATGCCAAATGAGTAGGCAGTTACTAGGGAATATAGTTCAATGATTTCTCTCTTTAACATCTTGAAAGCTACAAAAAGAGTTATCCACTCGGCATATGTTTGCTCTTGAAATAGTCCAGCAATGGTAGTGATAACATTTTCACTGGTTATTTTTTCAAATAGTTTGTAAGTGGAAACTATTACTGTATGTAAGAGAACCCTTCTTTTGGAGGACACCTGGGCAGTGAAAACTTTCTTTTGCCTGGTACCAGACTCCCTCGTTCTTTTCTAGAACAGACCAAGTAAAAGTTATTTCATAGTGACTCTCTTTATACATTACTTTCGTATTCATTCACGTTGTTCAATGCCCCACCTCACCCTAAAGTATTCTTTATCAGTAGACACTGTATTTACCTTGATAAATATAAACTTTCTATGTGTGCTTTTCCTTAAGTTATGCTATATTTTTTGTTTCATTTTTATTCAACTCTAGCATTTCATTCCTGTAAGCCATCAGAATTTTCTCTAGACTGATTTGCAATATGTTTGGTGTTTGCTAGCAAATGTGGAACTTTTCAGTCCGTGTCCTTTTCTCTATGTGATAGAAGATCTAATTACCACCCAGCATGAAAGAGCAGCTGAAATGAAAAAGGCAGCAAGACAAGGCACTAGCTTCACTCAGAGCCAAACAGCTATTTCCTTTATGCATGTCTCAGCTAGAGAGCAAAGGGAAATTCCATTCATTAAAGTAACTCATATATTAAACATTCTTTTCCACCCTGGATTTAAACTGAAAGGGGATTTGTTCAAATCTTTATGGAAGCAAGACATTAAACAAGTATTTTTAATTTTCTGTAGTATTCATTAAGGTATCCTTAAATTACGTGAAGTATTTCCATCATCAGGGTTGTTAGACATTGTCCCAACACATTTTCTTGACATATAAACAGATAAAACCAACAATCTTTACAGAAATGAAATAAAATCAAGCGAATTATTAATTATTTTTTCATAAGGCTTAGAATTTTACTCAACTTGGAGCTTTTGGATCCTAAATCTGGAAAAAAAGAATAATACTAAATAGATCTTTTAAAAAGCATTTGTCATCTTAATATAGTAGTTGTGGGGCTTTTTATTTTCTGGAGTAAGTTGGGGGATTAACCTGGCAGAGGTGAAAGATTGATAATATTTTACTTTTTAAAATTACTGTGGTTTGAGTTTTCAGTTATTATATTGTCCAAAATTACAAAGGTAGATACCATGAGATATTGGGGTTGTGGGGAAACACTTCATAAAAAAATGGAAGTACATGCCCTAGCTGGTTTGGCTCAGTGGATAGAGCATTGATCTGTAGATTGAAGTGTCTTGGGTTCGATTCCAGTCAAGGGGACATTCTCAGGATTGCAGGCTTGGTCCTCAGTTGTGGGTATGCAGGAGGCAGCTGATCAATGATTCTCTCCCATCATTGATGTTTCTCTCTCTCAGTCCCACTCCCTTCCTCTCTGAAATTAATGGGAATATATTTTTTAAAAAAGGAAATATATATGCTTGTGACCTAACAATTCCACCTTTAGGAACCAATTTTGAACATATATGGATAAAAATGTTTCTAGTGTTATTATTTGTAATATAAATAGAAAAAATAATTACTAGGAGAATATTAAGTAAGTTATAATAGCCCTAGCTGATGTGGCTCAGTTGGTTGGAGCATCATCTCATACATTGGAAGGTTGTGGGTTCGATTCCCAGTAAGGGCACATGCTCAAGTTGCAGGTTTGATCTCCTGGTTGGGGTGTGATCCCTGGTTAGGGTGCGTGTGGGAGGCAACCAATTGATCTCTCTCTCTCCCTCCCTCCCTCCCTCCCTCCCTCCCTTTTTCCCTCCTTCTATCTCCTTTCCTTCCTCTATCAAAAAATCAATCAATCAATAATGATATATCCATATCCAGATGTACCTCATTTTTTTAAGTAGCTGCTCTTAGAATGAAATATTTACATGTACTAACAAGGAATATTCCAAAGCAGAGAGACTCTGTTCTTGGGTAAAAGGCATTGATGGGAGTGGCATACTTATTTGCTGTTTGAATTTTCTTTTACCATGTATATGTGTTAGCTTCCATAATTAAAAAGAAATTTCAATTTTTTCTTCAAGGACTCCGCCCAGGAGAGTGTTATCACTCGAGACATTCATCGGACATTCCCTGCACATGATTACTTTAAAGACACAGGAGGAGATGGCCAGGAATCGCTCTACAAGATCTGCAAGGTAGGGCCTTTGGCCTCAGGTCTTCTAATTGATTTTACAGACTATCTTTCAGGAACCCATCTGAAAGAGTTTGAGATTTCTTTCCATCTTCCTTTCTTATGTGCACTGTGCATGTTCTCTGCTTTACATGGAAACTTCAGTCCTAGGCCCTGAAGATATCTTTTTGGCTGCGTGTTCAGTGCCAACTGTGAGGAAGAGGCACAGTATAGTCTCAGTTTGACTCTGTGCTGCGAACAAAAGGGAACAGAAGGTCTGCTTCAGGCCACTGTAGTAAATGCACAGTGGAGTCCCCATCACTTTGCCCTTCTGACAAGATAATGTGACAGTTGTCTCCATTTTTTGACAGTAAGCAGGATTAAGAAGTACTGTGGCACCTGTTACTGGTATACTCTGTGCTGTCACAGCGTTCGTCTTCGTGCAGTTTGTATGTCCCATTTTGAAATCTTTCTTCTCCCTCATGGGTGGTAGGCCTGGAAGAAAACTGTTTTCTAGCATTCAGTAAATATGCTTGGGTACAAAATATTCTATCTCAGTGGAGAATAGTCAGTAGAATATTATTAATTTCTCTGGGTCATATCAGAAATGCAGAATGAAGTGAACTCCTTATATTATCCATGCTAAGTGAGGGCAAAGATTCAAAATTATGAAAGCATTAAACAAAGTTGCCCTACGATGTGCCATGGGTATACTCAGCATTGTTCTCATCTACCATTGCACTAGAGATTAACCAACAGTGAACTATCCAAAAATCTGGTCAAAATATGGAGAAAGAACAAACACTATGGCTAATTTGTAAGTTAGATAACCAGTTCCTGAATAATCAAATTTAGCCTTTTGAGCATTATAGATGAGCCAGTAGGTAATCAGAAATATACTCACATAGCGACATCATTGTATATTTACTGTTGTTTTTTTTTAAATGGTGCTTATAAAAACACTTACCTGCATATGCTAACCAAGCAGGATTGATATTTAATTGTGCAAAGGGCTCAGCTTTCAGTAAAGTCATCCTTGCATGTTTGTGGGTTAGCCCTCCGCTCACTCCTGTCTTGTTTAGTCTATATTGTCTTTTTTTGTCTCCTGATGGCCTCATTTTTGAGGATTATAAATATATACACTGATCAGAAGTGCATAAATAACTGAAAATCTGAGAATGTACTGATTTCTAGAAAGTGATACATCTTTTAGTTTTAAAATGTCAAAACCATCCAACACCATAAAAAATGTATAATGTATTATATGCTTATAACAAAAAAAGGTAATTATTAAAAGTATTTTCTAACTGTTTTGAAATTCTACAGGCTAATTAGCTTCTGGCTTGTGTAAGGCATATATCAAAAAATATATAGTTTCTAAGTTTATTTAGAAGGGCCTGGCTTACAGGATGTAGAACAACATTTTCCCCTTAGCATTGAGTATATTTTCAACCAATCAGTGATTTTTCCCTCAAATTTTCTCTGATTGATGCTTGATATTTTCACGTAACTAAAACAGATGGCTCCATGTGCTTACAGCCTCTGACTTATTTTTGCTCTGTTGTAGTAAAAACAATATTTGCCTCATTATGTAACATTTAGAGGGAAATATCTGAAAAATTACTGAACACAAAGATAAAAGGTAAACAGTTGGTAAATTTAAGTAGTTACTACCCATTGCTTTTGTATTGCAGGCTAATAATCCAACCTTGAATTCATTAAAAAATATTCATTAGTAACTTACTCATGTAGACATTTTAGATTATCAATGTAGATTTTGAAACATAATTAGTTTTAAAATTTTATGTTTATTGTTGAAGTTATTATAGATGTTCCTTTGTTTCCCCCATTAACCTCCTCCACTCCTTTCTGTTCTCCTCCCCACACCTTCACTGCACTAGTCTGTCCATGGCAATTAGACAGTTTTAAAAGCTTTTTTTGAGTAAAGAATATTATAAAAATATAGTGCTAAGATATCTTAATTACTGACTAAATTGCACTAAATTTTGTGAAAATTGCAGAGAACAAAAGGACCATATTAAAACATTTTAAAATTCAAGATAGTAAGTATAAATTGCTGAGGGTTGTAATAGTGTACTAAATATGAATTACTTAAACACAAGTTTACAACAGCCTTTGATAATGGAAGAGAGCAGAGATGAACATATCAGAAAATGTTTTAGAAACCAAAATTCACTGGAGTTCTACCATATGGACCACTTGGTTTGTCATTGACACAATTCCTCCTCCTCTTGATTTACCATCAATTAGCAGTCAAGTACTCATAAAGGGAAACTCAGGTGGTGGTAATAATCACAAATTGTACAGCATACTTATGAATAATTTAGGATTGAGTATTATTCTCAGGTTTGTACATCCTATTTCCTTTGCTTTTTGCATTCAGTTTGAACCATAGTCTTTCATTTTATGACCGCCCCATGTCCCCAAAAGCTATTGTGTGTGACTTTAAAGCCACAGGATGTGACCTACCTGTTCTATCCTTTTAATTTCTAGAATAATATCCAACATTATACTTCACACACTCAGCAGTATACTTCTGAGTTTACGTTCTGGATACCTTGCACAAAATCAAATAAATATTCATAATACATTGATATGAAATCAGCCATTTTGTTATATAATCTGTAAATAATCAGTTTTGCTTCTTCTCACCAATTTCTTTTTTTTTCCCCCTTCTTATTCTTTTTTTCTGTCATGCCACACTGGGTAGAACCTCTATTACAGTGTTAAAATGAAGCAGTAAGAGCAGACATCCATGTCTTATTCCTGATTAGAAAGGATCAGCATCTAATGATTTATCACTAAGAATGGTGCACTTATTCACATCAACAACACACAGTAGAGACCTTTTTTTTTTTTAATATAGTGCCTCGATGTGCCTTACAACAATTTCACATTTACAGAGTGTTTTCACATACACTTTCTCATTTATTTCTGACAACTCCTCACCCATAAGGCCTATATGAGAGTTACAGTATGCTCTGATCTTAAATTGAGACAGAAATTAGGAGAATTTTAATTACAATAAGTATTGAAACCAACATTGGTTTCAAGGATACAAGAGTCTGACTTTATAGTTGAAGTTTTCTGCGCCTCTGGTGAGATGAGAAATGACCTGAACTGTCAGGTTAGAGGGAACACAGTTAAAAACCTGCTGACATGTTTTAATGGCCCTGCCAATGTCAGATTTTGCCTTTTAATATAATCTTCACAGTAGGAGGAAATCAAAATGGTTCAAAGATTCTTATGTTGTCATAAATTTATGTGTGGAGTTGAACGGGAGGTGTAATAGTAGAATTCATAGGATTCTGAAAATATGAAGGTTTGGGCTCCCCTTCCCCCTTCCTGTTTGTCAATAACATGTTTTAAAATAGTGTCCTTCAAAGGAAGAAAAATGTGATACTGTCCCAGGTGTCTTTAGCACTTTTCTAATTTACATATGATATAAAATCTGTTTTCTGTTGGGGGAGAGGTTGGTGCAGTATAAAGGACTGAGCATCAGGAGATCTGGTTCTGGTCTCAATTCTTCCCCTAAGAAGATGTAAGATTTGTAGGAAAATCACTTTTTGGATTTACTCCTTCCTCATTAGAATATGGGGTCTGATAAGATTATTTTACTTCCAACTTGCTATGATTCTTAATATTGTTTTTAAAATTTTCCTAAAATATAACAGATGAATTCCTATATCAGGTATTCTATCTCTCAATATGGAAGCTATAAGGGAGTGTGATTTAACTTTGAATATTTACCTGGCTTTCTGCTGTTGTGTTTGGGTGTGTGTTTTAGGAACACCTGAAATGAAATACATTTAGTGACTGACTTTTAGATAACTTCTTTTGATGAGAATTCTTCTCCATAGCTTCCGTTTTTCACTCTATTAATGGTATCTTTTGATGAATAGAAGCTATTAAAAAAGTGAGGCCCACTTTATTAATCATGTATTTTATGGTTAGTGTTTTAATCTCCTGTTTAAAAAGTATTTGTCTAACCCTAAGTCATGAAAATATTCTTTGATGTAATCTAGACATTTTATTCTTTTTGCTTTTTACATTGGGATTATGATCTATTTATAGTTGGTTTTTAGATGAGGTAGAAGTCAAGGTTCATTACCTCCTGCCCCATATGTATCTCTAATTAATCCATCGTTACTTTTAAAAAACCATTCATCCTTTTTATAAGTCACATCCATATATATGTGGGTTTGTGTCTGGGCCTTTCTTTCTTTTTTTGGGGGTGGGGACAGGAGTTATTTCTTTTATCTTTTACTGAATATGTTTGACATAATTACACTCACTGTATATTTAAAGTATACAGTGTTTTAATTTGATACATTTATGTATTATAATAGGTTAGCCATTGTAGCAATATTTAGCATTTCTATCACCCTACATAATTATCCCATCTTTTTAGTGGCTCGGGTGAGATGAGAAATGACCTGAACTGTCAGGTTAGAATAACTGTGTATATATATACCATATTTTGTTATCCATTCACCCATTGATGGACACTTAGGTTGTTTCTATATCTTGGCTATTGTGAATAATAGTGCAATAAACATGGGAGTGTATGTATCTCTTAAAAATTCTGGGTTTTTTGTTGTTGTTTTACGGGACCATTCTATTCCATTGATCTATTTATCTATCTTTGCAGCAGTACCACACTATAATAATAATAATGGCTTTATAATGTCTTATTATCTTGTATTGTTGGGCCTACAATTTTATTTTTCCTCAAAATTGTTTTTACTCTCTGGTCCTTTTTAGTTTCATATTTTAAAATCAGCTTGGAAGTTTTGGAGTGGAAACAAAACACCTTTAAAGATTTTGATTGGTATTGCATTGAATTGATATTTCAGTATGCTAATTTTATTAGTTTTTCAAAGAGTCCCCTTGGGCTTTGTTGATTATTAAATGTTCGCTTTCTATTTCATTGCTATATGCTCTTACTTTTTAAAAACTATGTTTTCATTGATTTCAGAGAGGAAGGGAGAGGGGGAGAGATAGAAACATCGATAATTAAATCATTGATCAGCTGCCTCCTACAAGCCCTCCAATAGGGATCGAGTCCATAACCCAGGCATGTGCTCTGACCAGGAATCGAACTGTGACCTCTCAATTCATAGGTCAATGCTAAGCATTGAGCCACACTGGGTTCTTATTTTTATTATTTTATTTAAAGTGTAGTACCTGATGTTCTATGAGTATATTCATGTTTCTTATCTTTTGATTTTTATTTACTTGCTCGATTGTTTTTAATAGAATTCTTGATTATATGAGAATTATAAAGCTTTGGATGATGTTTATTCCAAAGTAGATTCATTGTTCCTCTGGAAGAAAGATTGAGTATTTGAGGGTGGAGGTGAAACTCTTTGATTCAGGTTTGACTTTTTTTTGTATTGAGACCCTTCCAGAATCTCAACTAAAATCCTGAGGCATTTACTAGAGACCTTCTTTTTTGATTGGACCTCCTTCAGCCATGTCCTTGACATTAGGAAAATACTGAAATCTCTGCTCATTTATATTCTCAGTATTCTTGCAGGCCACTATTTCCAAAATTTCCACTTCTTTGAGACATTATTTAGCTCCAATGAAGAAATAGGAGTGATCAAATTTTCACAATGTTCCCCTCAAACATTTTGGTACACAAGTAATTTCAGATTTTTCTAGGGGAGTGGAAAAATTTTCACTGATCCTTTTGTTTACATTTGGGATAAGGGGGGAGGGGTACGAGATTAGCATACTGATAAATTTTAATCTCACAGAGTCCGAGTTTTACTTAATGCTATTGTTTCCTTTAAATCATCCATTTCAGATTTACCATTTCAGAAGAATTGTCTAATTCTGCTTCATTACCAAGACAATGTTTATAGCCACTCAAAACAGTAAATGCTCACTCATACATATATACATACACACATAAAGAAGCTTCATGGCAGGTGTGTGTTTGTGTGTTCATGCTTAGCTCTTGCTTACAGTATCTCAAAAAGACATTTTATATTTGTTAGTATCACTAAAGTCCTTCATGATGGATTGGCTTTGGGTTTAAATTTTGTGGTCCTCTTTAATATACATATTAATTGGATAGACTTTCTGAGTCAGAGCTCAACTAAGAAGATAGGATGTTATTTTAAATAATGGATTTTTCTTCTGAAACTGTAACCGTGAAAAGGTCAGGTTTTTGAAGCTGGAGTCCTGGAAAGAGAATGACCGATTTGTAATGCTTTTGAGTGTCTGAGGAGAATTTAAAATTTCCTTTGTGTGCTTGGTCCTATAAGCTTTCCTTGAAATAGCTTTATAGTTTCTGTGGAGCCTGTGGTCTTTCAACTGAAAGGCTAATTAAAGCTATCACACCAGGACTAGAATATAGGCAGGAAGTGGTAGGATTCTAAGGATGATAAAAATCAGAGTATACAGGGATTGGTGTTTCCCCTAAGGGCTTGATTACAGCAACATTTGAAAAAACAACATTACTCTTTGAGGAGGAGAAGAAGTTAGATTACTTTTTAAAATGGAGAAAAAGGAAGAACAAAATGAACCCATAGAGACATAGCACAAGGAGCCTTCAAATAAAGTGCTGCTATGGCACCTCCTGCATTTATGGTGTTTTGTTTTTTTACAACATAGAGATCTATTTCTATTCTGGGTTCAAATGCCTTCAATATCCTAAACAATAAACTTGAAGTTATTTCTGAGTGAATTAGTTATGGAATTATGGGCACTTGTTTCCTGTTTACTAATTGTTATGCAGTTGGCAATATCGTTATAACTCTAAAGCCTCCTCCTTAACCAGACCTCTTCCTGCATCTTTTAGAAACCTGGGAAGGGTGTGAATCTGAATTGCTTTCCTCCTCCTCCCCATCTGTCCAGATCTTGATTGCCCACTTCCCTTGTGAAACTTGTCCTTCCCACTTCTACCCACAGTGATTTATAGATTAAAAATACTTTCTCTGAAATTTAGACCATTATTATGGGTTATGTTGTGAACATCACCTGATTATTTTCATTTCAGTCTTTGAGGGAAGAGGCTACTTCTGACTTTTTTCTTTGTCTCAGAAAACAGAGTGCAGTACTAGTTACACAGTGTCAATATAATTAACTCAGAGGTCTTGTCTCATGAAACTGACAGTGTTAGTCGAGGTTTTCTAAGAAACTTGTCACCAAGACAGGATTAAAGATGTAAGAAATAAATACATCAGGGGAAATGCCTATAAAAGAAAATGGTGGCGAGGCAGGGGGGGCCGGGGGGCGGAGGGGAGAGGAGGGACGAGGGAAGAGCTGGGAAAGCATGGACTCCCATGCTAGTTTGACCCCAAGGGAAGAAGAGAAGAAGGAAAGTTGATGGAGAAGTGTCTGAGACTGTAGGGTCCCTCAAAGGAAAGTTTGGCAAGGCCAGTGGAGAGTCCTCAGTCACAATTGTCTGTGAGGTCCATGTCTGCCAGAAGCTGGCCTACCTGTGTTGTTGCTGCGCTCAGTCATTGGCTGGGAGCAAACTATGGGAAGTGTGGCTCAGGTGCAAATGCAGGATGGGTTTCAGAGCACAGTTGTGGAGACTGTCTACTAATTATGCCCCCATTGGTGGAGATCTGGGAGGCATATTTTCATGATCATCATATTGATCTTTTAGATAATGTTTAATGTATAGAAACTCTAAAAGAGCTCTTTATTTCTATCACTTTCTTCTTCTGTAAAGTAATTTTATTCACACAGATTATTTGGGATAATTTCCTAAGATCAGAGCTGTTGCTTAATTTTAGAGACTTTGTCTAGGATAGCCTTTACATATTATTATTTAAATCAAAAGTCCAAGATGTATAAGAAACATTCTAAGTAATTTCCCATTATCACACAATAGTTTACGTATAATAGAGGCAATTTTTTAAAGGTTATGGTAGACTACTTATTTTACATTTTCTTCTCAAAAAAAAACAAACAACACAAATATATCAGTTCAGTTTTAAATTGTTGCCAAGGGCCTTTTTTTTTTTTTTTGAAGTGTTATATAAAAGGAAAGTTACATCTAGGAAATTTGCCAGCTATGTTAGATAAGAAAATTGCTTTGTGAGTGAGTATCAGTGAGTACATCTAGCCTCTATGTTTATTTCACCAGTATTTAGATTATTTCATGTCAGTGAACCTATTTTCACAGTGTATGTAGATACTCTGCTTTTTCCAGCATATAGGACAAACTTAATAACCATTTTTAAAGCCCTGATATTTTATTAAAATCAACAGATAAAATGATTCTGTCAAATCTTTGTACATATGTATATTTCTATGTCTATATATTTTTAAAATATATTTTATATTGATTTTTTACAGAGAGGAAGGGAGAGGGATAGAGAGTTAGAAACATCAATGAGAGAGAAACATCGATCAGCTGCCTCCTGCACGCTCCCTACTGGGGATGTGCCTGCAACCAAGGTACATGCCCTTGACCGGAATCGAACCTGGGACCTTTCACTCCGCAGGCTGATGCTCTATCCACTGAGCCAAACCAGGTTAGGCTATGTCTATATATTTTTAAAACAATCGCAAACTTACAGGAAAGTTGTAAGTATTGGAGTTTGGTATTTTCCACTATTTGAGAGTGATTTGCCATTATGGTGCCACACTGCCCTCAGTACTTTAGGTGTTTTCTAACAAGCAAGAATATTCTCCCACATAACTGTAATAGAACATAGAAATCACGCATGTAGCATTGATACATTGCTTCTGCCTAAGCTTTAGACCAATTGTCCAAATAATGTTCTTTACAGAAAAGGAGCTAGTTCAAAATCACACATTTCCTTTAGTTATCCTGTCTCCTTGATTTCCTTCTATCTGAAACAGCATCTCACTCCTCCCTTCACTTTCTTGCCCTTGGTGCTTTGGAAGACTACAGGCCAGTCATTTTCAGGACTGGCCTTCATTTAGGTTTGTCTGATGTTTCGTCGGGTTTGGATTTGGATTATATATCTTTGGCAGGACTAACAGAAAAGATGATCTGTTCCTGGCAGGGAGCACACTGTTGTGATTTTCCCATTATTGCTGATGCTCACTTTGATCACATAATAAGATGTTATTTATCAGCCTTCTGCACTATAGAGTTATGTGTTTCTCTTTGTAATTAACAACTACTTTGTGTAAAGTCATTTTTAACTATGTAAATATCCCAATTCTCCTCACACTTAGCATTTATTTATCATCTGCAAATGCCATCTAAAACTCAGACTGAACAGGCATCTGGTCAGAGAAGCAAGTAAAGTGAGGAGTGGGGAGAGGTTTGGTGCAAAAAGAGGTAAGTTTTGAGTAGAGGGAAAGGATTCACTTTAGTTCAGTTGGAGAAGCTTAGATTACCAGAGCTTGGAAGAACTCCAAGCAAAAAAAACTTGCTAGAACACTGTGTTTCAAACTGTGAATCATAAAATCAATTTAGTAGGTGACCTCTGAAAAAGTCATTTTCCTACTAACTTAACCAAAACTATAAAACAAGTGGAAAGTAAGATGAATGCAGACTGATTTGCATTGTTGTTCTCAGCTCTCTGGTGAGAAAATAGTCTGTGGACTCGCTGAATTCATACCATTTTTCATGAGTGGTGGACCTTGATTTCATTTTTTTTTTGTTATTGTTTTGTTAATCCTCATCCAAGAATATTGTTTACATTGATTTTCAGATAGAGTGTAAGGGAGTAAGAGGGGAGAGAAAGATCAGTGTGAGAGAGACACATCAATTGGTTGCCTCCCACATGCACCCAACCGGGGCTGGAGATGGAACCTGCAACCTAGGTATGTGTCCTTGACTGGGAATTGGACCGGCAACCCTTTAGTGTAGTGGTTATGTTCTAACCATTGTGAAACACTGGCCCGGGCAACCTTGATTCTTTTTATTGAACTTGTAACACAAACAAGCATATAAACAGCACACTTTTCGATACGTGTTAAATGTATTTATGTAATGATGGATCCAACATTTGTCAAAGTGACATCAGGCCCCTAACTGGTTTGGCTCAGTGGATAGAACGTTGACCTGTTGACTTAAGGGTCCCAGGTTCAATTCCGGTCAAGGGCATATACCTTGGTTGCGGGCACATACCCTATAGGGAGTGTGCCGGAGGCAGCTGATCAATGTTTCTCTCTTATTGATGTTTCTAACTCGCTATCCCTCTCCCTTCCTCTCCGTAAAAAAATCAATAAAATATATATATTTAAAAAGGGACATCAGGGTTGATGAAAAATTATTGACTTTTGGAGATCCAGGTTTCTAAGGAATCCTCCACTTAATCATCTTTCATGGGGAAGTGGAAGCATTGAATATCTATTTATCACACATACAACCTGCTCTGTCATCAACAAATCCCAGGATTCTGTGTTCATGAAAAAGACAGTGACAGAGCACCACCAAAAATGCTGCAAATAGGGATAGTATTAGAACCTTCTCTCTCTTCTTCAGCTTTGTTCTCTTTCTCTGTTCTCTCTGTCTGTAATCCTTCTTCCAACTCCTAACACATACCAATACAACACACACACACACACACACACACACACACACACACACACACACCAATGAGTTCTGGGTAAAAGTATAAATGAAGCAATCAGAAATATAACTGCATAAAGCAAAGACAATTTAAAAAGTAAAAGAATGTTAATTTATCTTAATTTTTAAAATTCGACAGAGCTCTGGCAACTGATGATAATGAAGAAAAGCTCTTTTCAGATTCATTAGCTAATGATTTCATGATCTAATTTTTCTCTAGAAGAATATGTGATAATATCAGCATTAGCCGAAGAAGGTTAAAAGAGAACAGTAGTACTTCAAAAGATGCCATTCAGAAAGGAAAAGGCAGGGCACAGACTGGAAGGAAATACTGGCAATGCAATCTAACAAAGGGTTTGTAAACTGCACGAAATCTTCAGAATCAATAATAAAAGACAGTCACAAACAAATATCTATTAATTGCCTAAAAGCTCTTGATGTGCTCCACATCACTAGCCATCAAGAAAATGCAAGTCAAAACTATAGGAATTAATAAAAGGAAGGAGAATGGCAATATCAAGTAAGGACAGGATATGAAGTACTGAGTAGTCATAGTTAGCTGGTATTGCCATAATCATTGTACCACTACTTTGGAAACAGTTTGGCATTTCTTATCAAGTTAAGCATTCACTTATTATTTGAATCCTGAACCCCCACTATAGGTATTTAACTAAGTGAAAATGAAAACCTATATCCACCAAAAAATCTTGTGTGTACATAACAACTTTATTCATACTAGTGAAAAAAGAGAAAAAACAACAACAAATGTTCCATCAATGGGAGAGTGGATAAACAAATTGTGGTATATTCATGCAGTGGAATACTACCCAGCAATGAAAAGGAATGGGCTACTGATACATGCAGTAATATGACAGAATTTCAGAAACATGCTGAGTAAAAGAAGCCAGGCACAAAAGAGTATACACTATCTAATCCCATTAAATGAAATTCTTTTTAAAATGCCAACCTAATAATATTGATGTAGTGTGATCAAATCAGATCATTACTTCCCTGGGTTTGACTGCAAAGAGGTGTTGAGGGACATGCTGGAATGCTGGAAATATTCTGTAATGATGGGTTATCTAAATGACCCAACTCAAAGAATTGTGCAGTTAAAATGTGTGCATTTTATTGAACACAAGCTATATATTTCAGTAAAAACAGAGCTCTAGAAACTGTACTCTGACTTCTTTGGAATTTGGGCGATAGCACACTTAGCCTCCCTGTAGTAACCCTTCCTGATTATCTTTAATAATCATTGCTCTGGGCATTAAATGGAAATCCTCTCACTAAGATGAAGCCCAGCACATGGGTGGGATACGTGCCCAGGACTCAAACAGCACAACTGGGCTGTTCGTCATTTAGAAATAAATATGGGAGCACCTGAATGGGTCAGTAAACTGGCCCATGCTGCTTGCTTTTGTACCTCCTTTGAGCTACAAATGTTTTTTTATATTTTAAGGGGTTGTTTAAAAAGCAGAAACAGCCCAGCAAGCATGGCTCAATGGTTGAGCATCAACCTATGAACCAGGAGGTTACTGGTTCTATTCCTAGTCAGGGCACATGCCTGGGTTGTGGGCTCGATCCCCAGTGTGGGGCATGCAGGAGGCAGCCAGTGAATGATTCTCTCTCATATTGGTGTTTCTATCTCTCTCCCCCTCTTCCTTTCTCTCTGAAATCAATAAAAATATATTTTAAAAAACACACAGCATGCCACAGATATATGTGTCCCTCAAAGCTGAAAATATTTACTCTTTGGACTTTTACAGAAAAAGCTTACTAATTCCTTCTTTTTTTACTCTTTGATCAACACACCACGCCTACAGTAACTGAGTCAATTTCTTAAAAACTTCTAATGAGTATCTTCTTTAAAAGTTATACTCCAGCAGTTTGAAGTGCTAAGTGGTATATATTATGCATACAGCCTTGTTTCCTCTCCTCTGAAGATAAAGATGAACCCTGAATTAAATGGTATGACAGCTGTTTCCCCAGGAGGACTTGCTATGATTGGGCCTCTTTGGCTCTGTACCTGCCATCCTGGTTAGAATGATGTTAAAGATTGTGAATCCAGAACATCTATGAGACTCTCTCAGCCATTCTGCAAAACATGCCAGCTACGTGTTTCTGCTTTGCCCCAGTGGAACAAATGGGAGGAGTCATTTTACCCTTTAGCCTTCTGGAAAGTGGGAGAGTAGTTTATAAGATGTTTGAGAAGGTTATAGAAGGTGATTATCTTGTCTATTAGGTTAGAGGATTCTCACTACAGAGTCAGCAACATTGAGATTTCATCCATAGAGTGTACTAGAACTCATATCAACTCAAGAACTTCCCACCTTCTCCTGTCCTTAGCTCCTGCCTCCCATGATCTTATTTGCCTGATGACAAATCACTGTGGATCTTTTAAAATTAATTCAGGTGCTCTGAGCATCTCTTTATTCCAAATGCTGATGATGAACCTGGAGATAATGGGACATCTAAAATTGCTTTAGGAAAGGTGCTGCCTCTTTGGGGACGCCTCTGTGCTCATGATCCACACATTCAAGGTGAAGGACCAGAGAAACTGTGGTGACAGTGCATGGACAAGAACAAGCAGCAGCCTGATGTGAACTAACCCTTACGTGAAAGTCTGTGAATGTTTATGAGACTTCTCTCTCTTTTCTTCAGGCCTACTCTGTCTACGACGAAGACATTGGGTACTGCCAAGGACAGTCTTTTCTTGCTGCTGTATTGCTTCTGCATGTAAGTAATTTTCCATGTGATAAATGGTATGGTGCTGCCAAGTTTAGTTTATTGTCTACTTGGTTTTGTCCTCCCTCCTTATTTTCCATTTACCTGATGGAGATTACACATGGCATATCTTTTTAGAAACATACCTTTGGTGATAAGAGATCTGAAGTGTTTTTTTGAAGTCAAGAACAACACAGTTCCTCATTAGCATTAATTTTGTTGGCTAGAAGGGAATAAAGTGGTTATTTGGAGTTATTTTTAACTATAACCTTCTAAAATTAAAGAAGTCAATGTAGCTGCCAAAAAAAAAAAATGAGCAGGTTCAGGACCATTCTGAAGGAATGTGACAAGGAGGCCTTTTGTCTTTTCCGTGATTTATTTTTGTATATTCTCTTTCTTCTTAGTCACTTTTATTTAACAGAATATTCCTTGAGCATCTGTTGTCAGTCCTGGGCTAGGAGGTGGGATTACAAATATGAACGATTTATGACTTGTGCTCTCAAAGGCCTCATGGTCCATGGTGGGGCAAAGAGAATGCAGGCACATGCTTATAATTTTTATTCTTATGCCATTACTGATTTTCCTTATGTTTATTAAAGAACTTATAGTGTGCTTAGTGAACGCAATACACAAAGTCAGAGAATAATAGAAGAATTATCCAACCCAGAACTTTCAGAAAGACTTTCTGCAGGAGGCAGTAACTTTGCCAAGACATAAATAATTGAGATTGGGGGAGGCAAGATGAGAAAGGGAGGGAGTAGAGATTGTTAGACAAAAGGAACAACATGAACGAATGTATGAAAACACAGAAGGGCACAGCATATGAAGTGAACAATATGAAATTACAGTTCCTATACAGTTACTATAGGAATTGTATGCAGAGAAAAGATCTGAGGCAAAAATGATCATATGGGCAGGCACCAAATTGCGAAGACTTTGTAATCATGTCAACAAAGGTGGGCTTTAGAATAAAGTTAAGGAGGAACCATTGATCAGTGTCAAATGAGGGAATGATAGTCACACGTTCATTTCAGATACATTACTCCCTTTATTGGGCAGAACTGAAGGGAAGGAGCAGCAGTAGAGAGAAAAGGAAATATTAATCTAAATGAGAGATGTTGAGACCCAGAGAAAGAAGAACAGAATTAAGAAACATGCAGGAGGCATGTAGGCAAGGATCTAAGGTAGCATGTAGGTTTTATGGATGCGATGACAAAAAAGGATCTAAAGTAGCATGTTTAGTTTTCTAGCTTTGGTGACTGGGTGAATTATGTTATTTTGAGCTGAGAAACAAATGCATCCATTGAGATTGAATGAAGAAAAAAGGTTAGGAGGGGATGATGAAATTCTGTTTTGAATTCTTTGAGTTTGGGATATTTGGGAGATAGCTGCTTGAAGCTGTCCAGCAACCAGTTGGATACTGGAGACTGATGCTGGTGAAAAAACAAAGGCTGAGATTATGAAAGTGGATCATCATCAAAGAAAAATAAATAGAATAAAAAGAACAGGATAGAGCTCAGAGATGTCAGATATTTAAAGGGCTGATGAGGATGAAGAATCCTTGAAGGATTTCTGGATTTTCAACTGAGAGGAACCAATGTATAATGTCAGATGCAGCAGGGAAGTTCAGCAAGTTAAAAACAAAAACATTCCTTGTAGGTTTGCATTTTGGAAATATAGAGCAATTATAGTAGAATATGGTCTTAGTTTTGATAACTTGATTTGAATGATAATGATATAAATGGTTCCATTGTGATTATTCACCTTCTTTAACTTTGAGTTTGTTTGTTTTTTGTCTGTTGCATTATCACCAGTTGTTGGTCTTCTTTGCCGTGTCCTTATCATCCCTCTTTCTTCGATATCTCCATAACTGACCTGCTTGGGATTCCCTGTGATAATCAAGTACTTTATGGCCACAGATTCTCTATTACTAAACCCACCTAGTATCTAGAATTATCAGGTCCCTATACAAGGGGCTGGAGACTGTAAGCAATGACATGATGTATTTACCAGAGCTCGGAGCCATTGTTCCTCTACAAGGACCTTTTGTAGTCGCTGTGATGGAAGCTGATGTTCAAGCTGTGGATGGTGATGTTTTGTATTCCCAGAGTAGTTACTGAGTATATCACAGTCTAGCATTTTAGCATTTAACTGTAGCCCAATAAAACACATCGCAGTGGAGGGGTTCTCCTAGAGCAGTGGTTCTCAACCTTCCTAAGGCCGCGACCCTTTAGTACAGTTCCTCATGTTGTGGTGACCCCCAACCATAAAATGTTTTTTGTTGCTACTTCATAATTGTAATTTTGCCACTGTTGTTAATCATAATGTAAATATCTGATATGCAGGATGTCTTAGGCGACCCCTATGAAAGGGTTAATCGACCCCTAAAGGGGTCGTGACCCACAGGTTGAGAACCGCTGTCCTAGAGGAAAGGGGTTTTGATACCAGATGATAGGGACATAGGATACTAGACATATATTGATTGAAATTCAATGAGAAAAATATCTTGCTGAGAAATCTGTTCTGAGATTTAAAAGTTTTAGATACCTGTAAGTTTATATTTATTTGGAAACACCTCCCCCTGTGTGTGTGTATGA
>JAAGEH010000042.1:25499030-25660174 GCA_011751065.1 Lasiurus cinereus | reverse complement strand
ATACCCAGATTTTTTTCTGTATTATGTCCTCTCCTATTATAAGGGTTATATGGTCAGTCAGCCATTGTAAACTTAGTCAACAAAATTGCATTTAAAGTATGTCACAAGATGGATAGAAATGCAGTACAGGCTCTTACACTTTGTCCATTAGTAGAATTATGCAGTTGTTGCCATGACTTAAAAATAACTTGAAATACAGAAATGCCTTCAGCATATTCGAGGAAAGATGAACTGATATTTAGCACAGTGTTAATGAAAAATATACTGTAATGTTTAATTGAACAATATGTGTAATACTTCTATTAATCGGTATATTCCATTAATTGACCAACCCAACCCATTAACCAATTTGAATAAGAAAAGTTAACTAATTTTTTTTCTTTCATATTTTTGCCTCCATGGTTTAAATAGGTTGAAGAATACAGTCTAGCTTAAACAATTCATCAAATACACTATCTCAGGTTCCAGGGAGATATGTTATTAGGGTCCTACTAATTTTTTATCAGTTACATAAGATTGCTTCTTTTTGCTGCCAGACATTCTTTGGCAGCTCCACATTAATCATTGTCAGAACCTGCTTCTTTGGGGATGCTGTCTTTTCCTCCCCCATGGTCATTTATATTTCACATGCACTGCCTAAGAAGAAAGAAAGACCAAAAGTGAAAGTATGTTCAAAAACAAAAGTTTAGAATTTTTGTGTTTTTCCATTTCTAAGTAATTTTAGGAAATAATTACCTTTCTGCTTGAAAATTTCGAAAGCCTTTAATAATAGCTTTGTAACTTGTTATAATTTAAACAATGAAAGAAGTTTTTATCACAATAGATGCTGTTATATCTATTGATGAGATTATAAGAAACTGATCATTTAGAGTTGAAGAAGAAGGTTATAGCATGGATTACTTGTAACCATTATACGTTCACCTGCCTTTGAAGTTAAATATGCAATAATAATTAGCAATATGATCATTATGGTGTTAGTCGTTGCTTAATGAAAATATGATAATTTCTTTTTACATATTTCAACAATTCCAAAAATCATATAACATTTTAGATAATTTTAAACCCAATATATTTTTACTAACATATCTGTGTTTTATTTTAAAATAAAATAAGTTTTAAAAATTATGAAACCTTTAATGCACCCCTCAAAAAGACAGGTTTAGGATAACATTTAACCAATAGACTTAAGAAATGGAAAGCAGAGCTACTTCATTTTTTTAAAATAAAAATTCCCCAAGTGAAATAAGCCAGTCAATGAAGGAGAAACACCACATGATCTCACTCATTTGTGGATAATAAAGAACATTATAAACTGATGAACAAAAGGTAAGATACAGAGGCAATAAAGCATCAAACAGACTGTCAAATTACAGCAGGAAGGTTAAGGAGAGGTGGGGTAGATAAGAGACCAGCCAAAGGACTTGTATGCATGCATATAAGCATAACCAATGAACACAAGACACGGGGTGGGGGGGGGAGGGTTGGGGTATGCCTGGGAGAGGGGGACAATGGGGAGAAAAGTATACATGTAACACAATAAAAATAAAATAAAATAAAAATTCCACGGAATCTAAGGTGACAAGGTAGACGCTTCCAAGTGTTTCTATAAGTAAGACTCTTTGTGTATTTACGTTACTGAGGACTCTGCTACTTAACATAGCCTTAGCTCAAAGCAGCTTAATTTAAGAAGGAAGTTTATTGGCTCACCTATCTGGGAAGTCAGGGGTGATTTTGACATGGCCGGATTCCAGAACTGCCGAATCAGGAATCTGTGTCTCTGTATCTCTGTTTTGTTTAAATTTTCTTGCTTTAATTATATGAATTGGCCACAAATGTGCAACATGTCTGCAGACTGGCCTGGTTCATATCCTTTAAGTTTTATAACTTCATTTAAAAGGGACCAGTTTTTTGCTATAGCTCCTGCATTAAGAAGAAGAGGAGGAGATGGAAGGAAGGAGGGAGGGAAGAATTCCTGGAAGATTCTGATTTACCTTGGGAACCTACCATCCCTGAATCAGTTGCTAAGGCCAGGAAGGCAGGATGTTCTGATTAGCCCTGTCCAGGCCTTGAGTTTCCCTCAGTTGCTGACAATGAATTGATCACTCCTCCTGAGCAGTGAAGGGGTTCTCCTAGAGCAGTGGTTCTCAACCTTTTTAATGCCGCGACCCTTTAATACAGGTCCTCATGTTGTGGTGACCCCCAACCATAAAATTATTTTCATTGCTGATACTTCATAACTGTAATTTTGCTACTGTTAATGAATCATAATGTAAATACCTGTATTTTCCGATGGCTTTAGGCGACCCCTGTGTTTTGATCGTTGGACTCCTGCCGGGGTCGCGACCCACAGGTTGAGAACCACTGTCCTAGAGGAAAGGGGTTTTGATACCAGATGATAGGGACATAGGATGCTAGACAGACACAGCACATCATCTTATGGAGATGTCCTTACTATAGGAGTTTTACTGCATTTTTAATAAGCCCTTTTATGCTCCCAAATAACTTCTTTCTTATAATCCAAGAGGTTTTCCTGTTCTAAACTCATTCTTGCATCAGTGCCTTTGGGGTTATTTCTCAATATCCTCTTCCTGCATCCTATAAATATATTCAAAACATGTATTTTTGTTGTATTTTTTTTTTAAATCCTCTGTTGATCCTTCCATTTTAGATAACTTAAGTTTCTCTGCCCTTTCAAAGCTGAACTCATTCAAAGGATAGTAAAAAGCACAACTATAAATTTGAACTATGGTTTAATACCTTTCAATTTATATGATCTTGGGCAAGTTTCCTAAACTCTCTGAGGTTCAGTGTTGTTGTTTTTCATTTAAAAAATGGAAACAATATTATTATATTTCTAGTGTTCTTATGAATATTGGATACCTTATATCATGAGCATGAAGAGTCCTATTTTGTATCTGACACAAAAAGAGTGCAGCTGTGGGATTAAATCCAGGCTTTACTTAATAGATGTGCAGTTATTGGCAAATCACTTAACTTCATTGCACTTCACTCATCTAGTATTTAAAATGTAAAAATAATGCCTTACGTTACAGAATGTGGTGAGGATCAAATGGGATCATGAATGAATGCCTCTAATAACAGTAGCTACTGCTCTTCTTTCTAAAATTAATCATTATTTGCCCAGTCAGTTTTCTTTGGACCCTGGCCCCATTAGCTTAAATTGACCACACATTAATAGACTGTGTTGTATAGTATGTTTTATAGCATATAAATACACATTTAATTTATATGTATTTTAGCATATGTTTACTTTAAAAGGAAAACAATCAGCTAAAAGTTTTCATTCTATTTGCTGTTTAATGGGAGAACAGAAAATAAAAACTCATGAGTTTCAAAATAATCACTAGCATCCACCTTTGTTGAAGAAACCCAGAAAATTGGTAGAATGTTCAGTGCCTCCAAGGACAAAGGTAGATTGCTTGCCAAATATATGAAACAACCATGCAGAACAGAAAATTTAGTTTTATCTTAAATAAGAGTATTATTTTATATCAGCAACAGGTAATTTTGCTTCAGAAAATGTCTTAATGTGTGTGACTTCAGCTGAATCTTAAAACTTTGGAAGTACGTAGGCTACTTTGTTTTGTGGTTCACAGCAGAGAGAAGCAACGAAGCTTGGAGATTGTTTCCGGTCAGTGATTATCTTTGTTAGTACAGATGGCAGATCATATCAATATTGTTACCAAACAGTGATTACATCACACTTGATTCTCATACTGTACATGTGAGGCAGGTATTTAACTTTGTATTTCATAGAGCCAAGGGTAACATTGTGGTGTCTTAAATTAAAAGATTTAAATGCTTATCTCCTCCTTTCCTCAATAAAACAACACTGATTCTGTGACAAAGCTCTTATACACAGCTAAGAAGGATATGCAGTATTAGAGACCCATCATGTTATAACATCTCATATTTAATTTAAAAAGGTATTTTTTAAAGACTTATTTTTATTGTACTTCAGACCAGTTACATAGCAATGATAAAACTGGCATGTCTAATTCAATGATACATTATTTTCATAAATTAAATAGTTATTTTAATACTTTTAAAAAAAGTCAGTCAGTGCCATAATACTATGTAGTGGGGAACTCACTCTTGTAGTAAGGTGAGGTTAACAGTACAGCTAGGTGTTGATTCTCAGATCTTGATGAATTTTCTTTTTTTTTTAAATTAAATCTTTATTATTCAGATTATTACATTTGTTTCTCTTTTTTCCCCTCCATAGCACCCCTCCACCCAGCTCCCACCCCTCCCTCTGCCCTTAGCTCCCTCCCATTGATCTATCTCATCCATAGGTGTATGATTTTTGTCCAGTCTCTCCCTGTACACCCCTCACCCCTTTTCCCCTGAGAATTATCAGTCCATTCCCTTTCCGTGCTCCTGATTCTATTATATTCACCAGTTTATTCTGTTGATCAAATTTTTAATTCACTTAATTTTTAGATTCACTTGTTGATAGATATGTATTTGTTGTTCATAATTTTTTGTCTTTTACCTTTTTCTTCTTCCTCTCTAAAAGAGTACCTTTCAGCATATCATATAATACTGGTTTGGAGTTGATGAACTCCTTTAGCTTTTTCTTATCTGTGAAGCTCTTTATCTGCCCTTCAATTCTGAATGTTAGCTTTGCTGGATAGATTATTCTTGGTTGTAGGTTCTTGCTATTCATCACGTTGAATATTTCTTGCCACTCCCGTCTGGCCTGCATCGTTTCTGTTGAGAGATCAGCTGACAGTCGTATGGGTGCTCCCTTGTAGGTAATAAACTGTTTTTCTCTTGCTGCTTTCATTTTAATTATGATATGTCTTTGTGTGGTCCTCTTTGGATTCCTTTTATATGGGGTTCTGTGTGCTTCCTGGACTTGTAAGTCTATTTCTTTTACCAGATGTGGGAAGTTTTCAGTCATTATTTCTTTAAATAGGTTTTCAGTATCTTGCTCTCTCTCTTCTTCTGGCACCCCCACAATTCTGATGTTGGTACGCTTGAAGCTGTCCCAGAGTCTCCTTACATTATGTTCACATTTTTGGATTCTTTTCTCTTCTTGCTTTTCCAGTTGAATGTTGTCTGCTTCTTTATATTTCAAATTTTTTACTTGATTCTTGCCTTTCTCTAGTCTGCTGTTAGGACTCTGTATAATATTTTTTATTTCAGTCAGTGTATGTTTAATTTCTATTTGGTCCTTTATCATCTTTAGTTGGACCTTTTCCATCTCTAGTTGGTCCTTTTTCATCTCCTCTTGGGTCTCACTAAATTTATCCATCTTTTCTAGCATATTCTTGAAAAACCTTATAAGCGTGGTTTTGAACTCTATATCCAGTCGTTTTTTTCCTCCATTTCTTTTGTTTGTAATCCCTTCCCTTGTTTCGGCATTTTCACTATGCCGGGGAAACTTCTGTGTTGGATTCAGCCTTGTGATACCAGATGCAAAGCCGCAGAAGCCTCTGCTGAGCTTGGGAGGGTGGAGTCTCAGGGCTTAAGGGACCGCCTTGCCTTCCAGTCGGCCCCGCCTCCACGGCCCCTGAGTCTCACGTGACTGGGTAATGGCTGGAGCGGTCCTTGTGCGCGCGCACCCGCAGCGCCTCTAACCACTGCCTTTCCAGCTCCCCTGAGCACTAGGACCACAGAGTCTAGGTCCCCAGGGTTTCACTCGAAACAGGGGCCCAGTGGAGTCAGAAGTGGCACAGTTGGGAGGGTCTGTCTCCCGCCCACTCGCGAAAGCCAGCGGCACAATCAGCAATCTGTCCTCCACGCAGCACCGTGCGCGTGCGAGACCAGACCTGATCTGCGACTCCCCTAAATTTCCGTGCACCTCTCCCTTTTCACAGTCCAAACTCCCCCCGTATGAGTTTCGGCTGGATCTGGGGTTTAGTGTCGTAAGATAAGGGGTTCAATGCCTTTGAGAGTCTCCGTTTCCCTCCCGCCAGAGAAAGCCAGCCAGGTTCTCCGGCACCCGCTCTCTCCTCGTGCGCGTCTCCGTACCTCAGCTTTTTGCAGCTCCTCTGGGTTTCTGTGAGCCCCTCTCTTTCCTTCTAGCTGTAGAACTTACACTCGGCCAGCTTTCCTGTGGTTCTGGATGATGTCCGTTCTGTCTTTTAGTTGTAGTTTTGAAATTGTTGTGTGAGGCAGCAGTGTAGGTGTTTACCTATGCCGCCATCTTGGATTCTCCCCCTTGATGAATTTTCTTTATACTAATTGAGGGCAAGCTTAATAGTCAATACAATTTACAGATAATACAAAAGATTTTTATATTTAGCATTTGTAATATTAAAAGAGATCAAGAACTGATAAAGTTACCTTTGGCTGCCTCTTGTTCCCATTTTCCCACCTGTCCTTTCCCTCTACATTTTTGCTGGCTCTTACCTTTGCAGTTGTCACAGATTACCCTACTTGTCTATGTGCCTTCATTGATAAAGGCAGATGTATTCAGTTTTGCTAAAGTTATCTTAAACAAATATTTAATACTTGATATTTATTTAAGTCTGTATGCTAAGGTCTTTAGGGGATGCCAAGTTAAAGCACACTTCTGGGTTAGTAAGAGCATAAAAATAACTTCACTGCATGCCACAAGAACTTTGAGAGTCAGAGAAAGCAAAGGTTAAAGTGAAGAACAGAGACTACGCTATTGCATATATGTCTCTCTGAATTCTTTCAGCTTATTGAGACCTCAGTTTCTTTATTTTTAAATTTTTATATACTGTGGCAAAAAAACCTAATGTTTATTTTTTACTTTCCTAATTCAGAATTTTTAATGCTGGATTTAAACAGAGTCTAAGCTCTGGTTTTCCTTTTCTCAAATAAGCTTTCTACATTATGATACAATATCATTGACAAGATTTTGGGAAGAATGCTTAAAATTACTTAAAGAGTGGACCATTTTCACATATCTCAAAAGTTTCAGAAATACCTAATTTGGTAATAACAAATTATTACCTATTCATTAAAGCAAGCCGTTGAGATACACTAATTTGATTTAAACTCTTTAAAAATAATGAAGTTGTATTCTTTAGAAATAGTCTACACTAATATTTCTTCTTTTGTTCAAAATGCCTTAATTTAACTACATTAGTAGTAATTTGAAATAGAGAGCACTGTTTGTGTGTGTTTTGTATGAGAGCACTGTTGTGTGTGTGGGTGTGTGTATGTGTGTGTGTGTGTGTGTGTGTGTGTGTGAGAGAGTGTTGTATGAGAGCACTGTTCTTCGGTTACCAAATCTAGTCAAGCTTTTTAGCAAACAGGCAACAGACAATGAAAATCTCTATATTCAATGTGCTGAATTGTATAACACCAGCCAGGGGGACATCAGTCTTTCACAGGCTATAATGTTCTTGAGAACAAGGCACTGAAATCCAGGCTTTTCCTCTACAGGCAATTGAAGCAAATAAGGGATAAAAATTGCAGATCTCTTCTCGTGTCCACTTTTTGCACGAGAGCTTCTCTGTGCTTCTTTGGAGACCAGATTACAGGGAGCCCCAATGGTGAGGCATGAGTAGGCTTCTAAGGTCAAGAAGAAAGATTCTCAGGAAGTCACTTAGGTAAACACAATAGGGGAAGTTGGAACATAGTCAAATATTTTTCTTTTTGTTAATCACATTGTCGTTTTTTCATTTCTACAGCCTAAACTTGGAAATCACAGCCCTATTAGGTTCTTATAGGTGCCCCATGGGGCATCTGCACTTTTTCTTTCTTTTTATGTAATTGAAAATTTTTTAATTTTTCAATTACAGCTTACGTTAAATATTATTCTGTATTAGCATAGTAGTTAGACAATTGTATACTTTACAAAGTATTCCCTCTGTTATTTCCAGTGACCACTTGGCACCATGACATAGTTATTTCAATATTATTGACTATATTCCCTATGCTGTACTTTATATCCCCATGCATATTTTGTAACTACCAATCTGTACTTTTCAATCCCACCACAATTTAGAGATTGTTTCTTTGATTTCAGACTTTATTGTCCATTCACAAAAAATACTTCTGGGAGGATATATTAGATTTTATTGGTCATTTGAATCTTAATGGTAGAAGCACACAAGATGCTTTCTGGAAAACCATTTTTTTTATAGAAAGAAAAATAACAACACCAAGAAGATTCTGGGAGGACAGTATTGCACTATTTATCTAAACTAAAAATGTGTTTATCCTTTGATCCAGCAATCCCTCTTTGGGAATATTACTGAGGAAAAAAGCCAGCTATCCTTTATGTAGAAAAGGCAAAAAGTAAAATAAGAAATACAATGATCTTACTTGCATAGAGAAACAATTGCGGGATACACGAGATATTATTAATAGTAGTTATGAAGTTATGCAAAAGAGATGAGGTCAGACACAGGGGTTAGTGTCCTGGGCATAGAGAGGAATGAGACTTCTGCCTTTTATACTTTATACTATTTTGATTTTTGAATCACATGACTGTATTACCTTTTTTTAAGGTTATGTAGTAAATGAATAAATGAAGGGTGATTAAATTAACAACAGAGGGAAGATCACCTCAAATGAAAAAGTTACTAGCTGTGAAAACAGATTTTACCTGTAACAATGCAGAAGGCTGGCTCTGAAGAACTTCATTCACTACAGGCCTTCAGCTGTTAATGTACAAGACTAACAATGTGAAGGAAATTTGCTGACATTCTGGCCAAATGCCACTCAGTCATGCTTTGTATTTATGTTTTTCTGTAGATGCCAGAAGAACAAGCATTCTGTGTTTTGGTAAAAATCATGTATGACTATGGTTTACGGGATCTCTACAAAAACAACTTTGAAGATCTTCATTGCAAATTTTATCAGTTGGAGAGACTAATGCAGGTAAATAAAAAGTTTGGGATTTTATCTCTCAGGGATTGGTTGTGTTACAGAAAAAGTCTAATAAGATTGATGAACAATCATGATTTATGAAAATTTAATGGAATTCTATAGAAAATGCAAATGAATTTGGTTTCTGACCAATATCTACAGTGGTGTTGATATTATAAAATATTTGTTTAACCATTTGACCATTTGAAAAATTATCATCCTTTTTAAAAAATCAATTTTAATACACTTTGAATGAGAATATAATGAGTTAAGTCAATGAAGAGATTGTTGAATATTATTTGTAAAGAAATAAAGACATTTACAGAGTAAAAATTGAAATATTTAAGAGTTTTCTCTGTATTAATTATAACTGGTATCCATACCATATTTAGGTCTACATATAGAGAATACTTTGAAAAGTTAGAAAGATATTGATAGGAGAGTAAAAAATACCTAAAATATTGTAATGTGGAGACATACTTTAAAAATCTTCCCACATAAGGTGAAGGGATTAAGGAAAAAAAAAAACCCTCCTCGACACAGACAATAGTATGATGATTATAAAAGGGAATGGGAAGGTGGGGGAAGTAGAAGAAGTAAAAGAGAGTTAAATGGTGACAGAAGGAGGCTTGACATTGGATAATGAATACACAATACAATATACAGATAATGTATTATATAATTGTACATCTGAAACCTATCTAATTTTATTAACCAATGTTACTCCAATAAATTCAATAAAAATTTTAAAAAATTTCCTGCATAATTTTCTAATCTTAGAGTTGTTACTATTTTATATATATGTATGTATAAATTTAAACATATGAGGAACATATTTATATCAAATATTACATAATAAAAAAGATTGTAAGGGCAAAATTATTGATTAGTGAAGACAAAAAAACTGAGTAGCTTTGAAATTCCACTGAGATTAGAAATCATCCTGTCTAATAAAAGAGTAATATGCAAATTGACTGTACCTCTGCTATACCCACCAGCCACGCCCACCAGTCATGCCCACCAACCAATCAGAGCAAGTATGCAAATTAACCCAACCAAGATGGCTACAGCTGCAGAGAGTAGGAGGGAGGCTTAGGTTGCGTTAGTGAAGGAAGAAACCAAGTACCCAGGCCTCCACTTAAGGCAACAAAGTTTCAATGGCTGTGAAAGCAGGAGGCTTGACTCCGCTCCAGGCTACAAAGTTTCAATTGTAGAAGATAAATAAATTCCAGATACCAGGGCCTCTGCTTGGGTCGCTGGGGGGCGTGACCAGCCTGCAATCCACCAGAGGCCCCTCACCCAGGCCACCCCACACCTCAAGGGAACACCCACCCTAATCCAAGACACCCTTCAGGGCAAACATATCATCTAATAAAAGAGTAATATGCAGATTGACCATCATTCCAACACACAAGATGATTGCTCCCATGTGGTCAAAAGATCTTGCCCCCATATGGACATAAGATGGCCACCAAAAGATGGCCAGTAGTGGAGGGCAGTTAGCAGGGACCATGCCTGCAAGGGAGGGCAGTTGTGAGTGATCAGGCCTGCAGGAAAGGGCAGTTAGGGCTGACCAGGCTGGAAGAGGAGGGAAGTTGGGGGTGACCAGGCCTACAAGGAAGGACAGTTGTGGGGGGGGACCCAGACCTGCAGGGGAGGGCAGTTAGGGTTGAGCAAGCCTGCAGGGGAGGACAGTTAGGGGTGACCAGGCCCATAGGGGAGAATAGTTAGGGGCCAACAGGCTGGCAGGGGAGCAGTTATGCATCAATCAGGCTGGCAGGGGAGTGGTTAGGGGGTGATCAGGCTGGCAGGCAGAAGCAGTTAGGGGAAATCAGGAAGGCAGGCAAGTGAGCAGTTGGGAGCCAGCAGTCCTGGATTGTGAGAGGGATGTCCGACTGCTTGTTTAGGCCCGATACTACTTGGAGAGAGAGCAGGCTGGGCTGAAGGACACTCCCCCCCAAATTTCGTGCCCTGGGCCTCTAGTACCTTTATAATGGATCTATATATTCTGTATATGAGGTATTGAGAATGCAAGAGAAATGTGAAAAAAAATTCATGAAAGGATTTATTCCATACAGGGGAAAAGTGAAATGGTTGGGGAGAAAGGTTAGTGGGATGTGGCAATAGACAATCCTGGCAGGAATTAATTGGCATGACCTGTCTGGAGATCCACAGGTGTTTGGAAAGGGAAGTGAAGCCAATAAGAGACTGCGGGAACAGGGGAGTGGAAGATGGGGAATTTGCAGTGAGATAAAGGACGGTGGGAGACCCCTAATGTGAATAAGAAATAAAAGGATGGAAAGATGCCAGATAAATTGTAAGTACAATGACACATGGGCCTTGTGAGGAAGAAAGAAGATAGAGGATCTGGTAACTAAGGGCATTAAAGGTTATAGCCTCTTTTTTAGAGGTTGAATGCATCCAAGAAAAGTTTTGTTTGGGATTATTCGCTTTTTATCTTATATTTTCATCTTATATTTTTTAAAGGTCACTATCCTTAAGCACTTTGAGGGTCAAATAATTGTTCCTGATAATTGAATAGCAAGTTCATGGCACTCTGAAGAAACCCAAGCATACCCAGGCCAGTGTTCTCAATTCTTAGAACTCCAGCCTGTGCATTGAAGGGTCACAGGTTCAATTTCTGATCAAGGGGACATACTTGGTTTGCTCCCTGGCCATGGTTGGAGCATGTGCCAGAGACAACCAATTGGTGTGTCTCTCTCACATCTATGATTATCTCTCTCTTTCATTCTCTCTCTAAAACATGGAAAATATCCTCCGTTGAGGATTAAGAAGAAGAAACAAAACAGAAACCCAAGCATATTTTTCTGTTAGCATCTTCTGTCTGTTAATTGGATGACCATTGAACACCCATTTAAAGTACTAGATGGGCATATTTGGGTGTTTTTCAAAGAGCATCTTGCACAAGAAGTGGGCTTTTTGTTTTTTGTGGTCTGCTTATGAAAACAAAATGAAAGTGGGCTTTTATATTTGCCTTTGTCTTTCAGTTATGGGAATTCTGAACCAATGCTGTGTACTTGGCCTTTCACGCTTTTGAAATGCACTTACTGGTATAGCTTGGGCAAAAAGATAAAACTAGCATAAAGACATTTTAAGAAGACATTCAATTTCCTACATAATACATTTGCAGTTTCTGTACTTTGCCATTATTTTAAGATCTCAAAGATGGGTTTTTTTTAAATATTGTTTATGTTTTGGCCTTTTCTAAGTTTCAAAAAATATGCTGAAGTGATAGCATAAAAACCAGATAATGTTGACAGTAAGTACATCTCTTTTCTAGCTAGTCAGGAGTTGAACAAGAGGGATAGGAAGGTGGGGAAGGTAAAAGAGGTAAAGGGGACATAAATGGTGACCTCTGAATGGGGGTACTGTCACTTGGCCCTAGAGTCACATTGTTCTTCAAAAAGCAGGTGAACATTTCCCCAGAAACAAGACCCAGTCGAGTGAGCAGGAGATGGTCTTTGTTACTTGTTCCTAACAAGTCTGTCCCTAATCCTCACCTCCTGTCATCACTTCAGTGTAGTTATGCAATTTATGGATTGCTTCAGTAAAATGAAAAGTGTTCATAAGAAGCTTGTCATAAATGGCAGTTGTGGCAGGAAATAAAGCTTCTTCCACGTTCCACCCACTAAATCTTCCCCTTTGACTTTTAGGAGCAGCTACCGGACCTGCACAGCCATTTTTGTGACCTGAACCTGGAGGCCCATATGTATGCTTCCCAGTGGTTTCTCACGCTTTTCACTGCCAAGTTCCCGCTCTGCATGGTCTTCCACATCATTGACTTACTGCTCTGTGAGGTAGAGTGATCCCCTCTCTCATACCTAAGCTCAAAGAGAAAGAACATTGTTTCTGTTCACAATGGTTTAAGTTGTCTTCATTTTCTTCTTTCCTGTGACATTAAGCTATAAATACTGACCAAAATGTTCTATTTGAATTTTTAGTAAAGATTATTTTAATTGAAATTTTGTTATTTGTGAGAAATGAGAAAATTAAAGCATATGTAATTTCTACAAAGTAAAATGAGGTAACTAAATTTGCATAATTAAATTCAAAGTAAGTCCATATGTATAATAATGGGCTACTAATGTAAATGACCTTTAAAGTTAAGTAAATGATTTAGAATCAGGTGTTTTTAGTACTAATGCAATTATACGCCAAGAGTGAAAATTTTGTAATAATTAAATCCTCAATTATTACATAAGATAATGTTTGAGACTCCATCCTGATAATAAAAAAGTGGCAAAGTTTCTGCATCATATAGGTATATTTTCAGACAGTAAAGTATTTCAAAAAAATTAGTTTGCATAATTTCTTAGGTAGCTCTAGAATTTATTTCTTTTATTGCTTTCAGTTTCTTAGATGACTACATTTATTTCCTTTGTTCTTTTAAAGAAATAAGCAGTATTCCATATACATACCTCATATACTGACCATCAAAATGTTTGAGATTAGCACTGAAAGAAAATTGCTGGAGAGAAGAATCTTTTAATTGGGAATATAAATGTGTATAAAAATATAGCTCTTAAGTTTAAAAGTTAGAGTAGTCAAAAAAATAACCTAATAAAATCTAGGCAGTTTTGTATTACTATATTACTTTTCTTACATAAAGTTTTCTCTTTCTTAAAAGTTTTCTCTATTTTAATCACCCTAGGAACTAGAAATTTAATTATAAAAGTAAGAATTGAAAAGATAAAATGAATCATGATTGTTATATCTCAGCCTACTATGGCAGGGACCATTTTGTGTAAATATAGCTGGGTTCAAAGGTTCTAGTTGGCAGTTTACAATGCTTGAAGGTACAGAACATTTTGTAGGCACATAAGATTTTTAAAGATTTGCAACATATTTTGATAAAGAAGGGTCAAGCGTCTTGCTGAGGGTCACAGAACAAGTTCCAAATTCTAAATGCATAGCAGCTAGAGAACCTGGTTGATAACACATTAATTCTACTTGTTTTACTTACAAATTAGATTCTAAAATGCCTATCTAAATTTAACCTAAAGGAAGAATGCAGAATTAGGAGCTAAAATCTTATTCAAAGTCAAAACAGTGATCACTGAAATGATGACTGTCTAAAGTCATCTCTACCTGATATTGGAGCATTGTCCACGGGTCTTCTGGAATGCAGATAGGTAGTTTTTCAGGAAATTTCATCTTGAAGATATTTGAATTTCCAATGTCAGTTGCTAGGAAAAAATAGCAACATTCATGGCAAAGAAAATAAAAGAATATTTATAAGACTTCTTATCACTTGTCAACTGTGATTCATAATCACAGTGTTTGAAAGATCTTAAAGCTCATTAAAATTAATAAGAGCATTGTAGGTAGATGTCACTTTCCCTTCTCTTAAACTGATGTTCTGTAGCTGTTTTAGGAAGTTACATAGCTTAGCTCTCCAAAACACGGAGTAGGTTGTAATCACAGCATTATGTTAACCAGGGAAATAAATAACAAACCTTAACAGAGCAAAGTAGTTTTGTAAAACAAACCTTGTTGGGAACAATATTGGAGTATGCTTCAGGATATTTGTTCTTTCCACTAACTCATCTTTGTCAGAGTATTATTTTGCAAAGGAAATTTTTAGATAAACTTCTATTTCCTGCCTGTCTGTGTTTTCCCTTTGCCCATTTCCTTCTTGTAGTTAATAAAATATTTATACTAAAGCTATTTTTTCAACATGTAATAAAATATTCTAAATATTTTATTCTATTTAAGACTATGGCATCATAGTCTTAAATACTAGTAGAATCACCCATTTATGTTTTTTGTCATAGTCTCTATTTGTTAAGGAAATAGTTTAAAGCTTGATAGTTATGAATTAGTGTTTAGTTACAAACGGAAGGCTAGGAAATTCTCAGATGGAAAAGTGTTAATTTTTCAAAAACTTTTCAGAGGCCCTCCTCCCCTTTATTGCCTCTTCAGTTATTACCCTTCTGAAGAGTCATTGCTATCCTGACTTTTAATGCCATCAATTAATTTTGATTGTTTTTGAACTGTATATAGGTAAATGGAATCACACAATATGAACTCTTTCTTGTCTAGCTTTTTCGTTTATCGTTATGTTTATGAGTTTCAGCTAGGTAGTTGCAGGTGGTCATTGTTTGTTGGTATCATGGTGAATATACCACCATTTCCTCATTCTTCATGCTATTGTTAAAGAGCATTTGGCTCGTTTCCAGATTAGGGCTATTATGATTAGTGTTGCTGTGAACATTCTTGGACTAGTCTTTTGGTAAGCATACATATGACTTTTTTGGAATTGCTAAGTTAGGGCACCCATGCACTAAAGTTTATAGATGCCAGCAAGCAGTTTTCCAAAATATTTTGTACATTTCAGTTTGTATTGTTTTTATTCACTGAAAGTTTTTCTTATGGTCAAGGGCAGATTTTTGTTTTATTTTGTTTTGTTTTTTAAGAGAGCAGATCTGGAGCAGATTAGAGTTCATGATTATGAAACAAAATACAATTCATTTGGTAACTGTAGACATTGACTTGGTCTCTGAAGTTGTATTTGGATGGGACTAAGAGTGGATCTGCCGAAATCGGTTTGGCTCAGTGGATAGAGCCTCGGCTTGCGGACTGAAAGGTCCCGGGTTCGATTCCGGTTGGGGGCATGTGCCTTGCTTGCGGGCACATCTCCACTGTGGGACGTGCAGGAGGCGGCTGATTGATGTCTCTTTCTCATCGATGTTTCTGACTTTCTATCTCTCTCCCTTCATCTCTGTAAAAAATCAATAAAATATATATTTTTAAAAAAGAGTGGATCTAACAGCAGAATCGCTTTTGTGCTTTTATGAGAGAAGTCAGCCTCATGGGAAATATCTAGCAGTGTACTCAGTTATAGCAGAAGCAACAGAGAGATCATTTAATATTGTAGTTAAGATATTTGGCTTTTTTAGTTAACCCTACCTATATCACCTTCATGTTACTTGACCTATATGGATCTCAGTTTCTTCATGTATTAAATGAAGCTAACACTATCTCCCAGGTTTATCTAAATGATTATATGAAATTATGAATAATAAGGTACTTAGCACTATGATTGTTATACAGTTAATATTATCCTCAGTTATACCTGTGTAGAATTTTAGTTGCTCTCAATTTCTTCAATTAACTAGCTGACTATAGAGATTCTTAAGAAAGGGTCAAGTAGCTATTGATTCTTTATTACCTTTCTAACAACCTTTATCCACCCAGCCCCACATTCCCAGTGGAGATGCATCTTTGCTAAAATCAAAATTAGTGGAAGTTTTATTCTATTTCTTTCTTTTTCTTTTTTTCTCCTCACCTGAGGATATTTTCCCATTGATGTTTAGAGAGAGTGGAAGGAAGAGGGAGAGACAGAGAGAAACAGTGATGTGAAAGAGATACATCGATTGGTTGCCTCCTGTATACACCCTGACCAGGGCCGGGGAACCTGCAACCAAGCTACATGCCCTTGACTGGAATTGAACCCAGAACCCTTCAGTCTGAAGGCTGACACTCTATCCACTGAGCCGAACTGGCTAGGCCATTCTATTAATTTTTTGTTTGTTTGTTTGACTAGTGATTTAAGTAGTCCTCCAAAAATATTTTTTCCATCTTCTTTCAAAAGATGTAAGGAAAACTGTATTTCTTTTAATCTTGACATGATAACTGACAGCTGGGGTTTGAAGTTGACTCTTCCAGATAGTTCAATTTTCAGAGTATCAAATATATTCAGCTTTATATAGTAACTTGGCATTTCATGAAATTAAAGGAAATCATTGATCTTTCAAATTCAAGTTTATTTCTTACCTCTCCTTTCTTCTTAGGGTAATGAAAAAAAGTTAAAAATATCTTATTAAATATCACCAGGTATAATACCCCTTTCAAGGCAATTTTCTGAAGCTGTTATCTGAAGAGAAGATTTATTATATAATATTCTTACTCTTTGCCCTATTTTCTCCCTCAAACAGTAATATGTTGAATTTTTAAAAATTGAGATATAATTGATATAACATTTTATAAGATTGAGGCATATAACCTGTTGGTTTGATATTTGTTGGTTATATATTGCAATATGCCTATTACAGTAGCATTAATTAACATCTTTATCAAGTAATACATTGAATATAAAAAGTATCAGAATGGGCTAATAAAGAAGAATTAAAGAAGATTAAGAATTCTAACATAAATATAAAACTTCTGAAAACTTTAAGAGTAGTAATTGACCACAAGAATAGAGAAGAGATTTTTGACTAGCCAATAAATACTGTATATGCTACTTTAAATTTTTACTTAGCAATAGAAATCTTCAGGAATAGAACAAACTCTCTCTAAAATCTTATTTCTGGGTCCTAATTTCTTTCCCACCTACAAGCTCTTTGTGGTTCTCATATCACAAGAATTATATGACAGCTCTTTCTTGTGTTTTCATTAATTTTGTCATTACACAAAAGGTAGAACCATTAAAATGGTTAAAATGGCAGAAACATTGTGCTTGTGCTTCTGGTGACTTTTAAAGGAATATTTACTTATTCTTTCATTCACCGAAGATATATTAAATGCTGACACCATTCAACTTTTGGGGATACAGCAGTAAAGAAAAAGCAAATAGAACTCTTATCCTCATTAAGGTTTTATCCTTGTAGAAGAGACGGATGACAAACAAATGACTAAATAGACTATGTAGTTGGATCAAAGGTGATAAATACTATGAAGAAAAATAAAGGAAGAGAAATGTGGCAGATTTTAATAGAGCCTTTTGACTATAGTAGAAAATTTAGGTTGTATTTGACTGAGATGAGGAACCACTGGAGAGTTTTGAGTATGAGTGACATACTCTGATAATATGATCACACAAGTCTCATTGTTGTGGGAGCAGTTGGAGACCATTAGGAGGCAATTGTAGTAATCTGGCCTGCTTGGACCACTTTATTGGCATGGGAGGTGTTGAGAATTCTGGATAGGAAGTACTGATGGATCACCTCAGGAAATGTTTTATCTGTCACATGTTTTCATTTAATAGTAGTAGTTAGAGGGAAGTATGACTGGTTATGCAGCTTCTACACTTCATGGAACATCTTGGAGACATGATGTTGTGGAGTGACGGGGAATATTACTGTTATGTGCTTTATTCAGGCAATGCTTACATTACCATTTCTCGGCAATGTTTGTTCCAGATGTAGGTTTTGGTACCTTTAGGAGACATTTAAGGCATAAAGAGGGTGGAATAATTATAAAAAAGCAATCAATGGGGAAGTAAGCATGTCAAACCTAGTACTTTAAAATAAAAGTACATGTTTACTGCTATAAAAATGAGTGGTACTTTATTACAATAAAATCAGACCCACATGACTCTGAAGACTCACAAAGACCAGATATGTAGTAACCTCATCAATACAGAGATCACTGACTTAAAGTTAGAGGGTGACTGATTTTTTTCCCTAGGAAAAAATCTTACAGTTCATCATGAATTGGAATAACTAAAGTTACTTTATAGTATTTTTATTGCAGAAAAACTCATGGCAGGTAAACTGTATTATGTATTGAATAAAATAACTAAAATATTCTCTTATTTTTAGGATTGAATATTTAAAACACACAAAGAAGCATTAAGACATATAGTGAGCTTCTGTGTGTATCTCTACCTCTCTGGTTAAGAAATAAAATATAGTAACAACAAAATAAGCTGTGTGTATTGCTACATCTTCCTGACCATACCCTCCTTGACCTTCCTCAGAGGACTCATTATACAGAATTCAGTGTTTATCATTCCCTTGCATGCATTTAACTACATATGTATTTATCTCTCAGCACTTTATAATTGAATATATTTGGAAATACTAGTTTATCAAGTCTACTTCTAAAATAGATCTTTTTTAAAATTACATTTATTGGAATGACAATGGTAAATAGGATCATTTAGGTTTCAAGTGTACATTTTTATGATACAAGATCTATATATTGCACTGTGTGCCCACTACCCAAAGTCAGATCATCATCCATCACCATATATTAGGCCCCCTTCATCCTCGACCCCCACCACTCCCTTCCCTCTGGCTACCACCACACTGCTGTTTGTGTCCATGAGTTTCAGTTTTATATCCCACATATCAGTGAAATCATATGGTTCTTAGCTTTTTCTGACCGACTTACTTTATTTAGCATATTCTCAAAGTCCATCCATGTTGTCACAAATGGCAGTATTTCATCTTTTCTTATGGCTGGATAGTATTCCATTGTATATATGTGCCATATCTTCTTTATCTAATCCTCCATTGCAGGACACATTGGCTTTCTCTATGTCTTGGCCACTGTAAATAATGCACAGTGAACATAGGGGTGCATACGTTTTTAAGTTTTTTGGGTATATAAATACTCAGGAGAGGGATTGATGGGTTAACTTAATTCTTAATTCCAAAATAGATCTTAAAATCTTTTTCTGTCTCCAAGCAAGTATTATATCCTATTCAGTAATCTCCCAAGTGTTTTTTCCACTTGACACCCTGTATCTTTTATCCTATTATTCTGCACTGTATCCAGAAAGATTTTCATAAAATGCATACAGATCATATCACTCCTCTGCTTAGAACCCTTCAGTGGTTTCCCACTGAATAAACCTCACATCATCTCATTTGGCTTGTATTCTTGCTCTTGCTTCCTGCCAGTGGTATCCTAGGGTCAATCTTCCTCTTCCTCACTGTATTTCAACACTGGCCCTCTTTTACTTTCTGAAACACTTAAGATCTGCTCAGGTTGAAACCATTTGCACATTCTTTCCCTTCTGCCTAGATCAATGGTCGGCAAACTCATTAGTCAACAGAGCAGCCGCAGTTTGCTGACCACTGCCCTAGAGTGTATTCATCACTCTTTACTTGGCTAACTCCTTCAAATTTAAGGTTAAATGTTACTTCTAAGAAGCTTTCCCTGACCACACATCTCTAAATAGGTCCTTCTTTTCACTCTCTCTGATAGTACCCTGTGTATTATTTTTCAAATTTCTATTTCTTCCCCTAGATTATGAATTTCCAAAAAGAGAAGCCATGTCTCTTTTGGGAACTGCATATACCTACTCAAGCTTATAGATACACAAGAAATAATCTGTTGAAGAAAAAAGGAACAAAGAGTTAATGGATGAAATTAATTTTATTGTTTGCATTTAAATGTGTTTATGAATGGGGGGAATGGAGACTTATCTGGTGCCAAAGAGACTCCAGGCACTCATCTATATTGCTCTCTATCTCACTCTATGAATTAGGTGTTCTCCCTTTTTCTTGACCTACTTCTTTGTAGCTTTGTTTTGCACAGGGCTTACAATATTTCAGAAAGACCTACTATGACCATTCAACTCTAGTATCTACAGCTCTTGCCAAATAGGACTACCTAATTGGTCCTGCTAATACTTTAAAATAAGCCTCGATAGTTCAAGTCACAAGTATGGGTCACCTTACTTGTGACTTGGACTAGTTGTCCATCTTTTGTCCAATATGCTGTGGTAAGGGGTCGTTTTGGGGTGAGTCATTACATAGGAACTGTTGATTTTCTGAGAAGGATCATTGGTGGATCTAGCACAATAAAACATTTCTAGTGTGCATATACCTCATAGACTAAAATTCTTAGTGTTGCCTGCTTTGAAATTTGGCAGTTGATAAATGTAATATTTATTAAAACTTAAATACATCTTAAAAATAAGATACATGTTATCTAGCCATAAATATTTATTTAATTAGAATGCAAGCAGAATAGTTTTAATATAGAATTTAATCTTGAAAATTATGGCCCTCAGGGTTGAAGTGGTAGCAGTGTCCCAAATTATTCTCATGGTATAGTTTTTGCTGTTAAGGTTTTGAGTTATGGCAGCATAATGATTATCCACAAAGTGATATAAAATATTTCAGTGCTTTCCATTGTCTAGAAATTGGATTGTGAAAGCATCTAACAAATACTTGTTTAAAGACCTACACTGCAATTATTAATAAAAATGGTTCCCCAATTTATAAATTACTTAGATTGCACAATAGAGAAGGAAAGCTAACACACAGTATCAGCTGGAAATAATTGAAAAGGAGCACTTATTTTAGAGTAGTTACTTGGCCTCACCATCTAGTTTAATTCAGACCCAATTTTTGCTGATAGACTCTCAAGCTTCCTTTTTTAAGTCTCAAAGATTTGAGGACAGCATACTGGAAAGCTTTTTCTAGGGAGTATTTCTGGGCCATACATTGTACTTATGTACCTTATGTACCTTCTCCCACGTGTTCTTACCTTCTCCAAACAGATGGCTGTCCTTCATCTTTCTCACCTTCTAAATTAGCCAACTTAGAAATAGTTTTTTGTTTTTAAATTTACATGGGCATATAGCCTGATTATTCTTGTCCATTTCTATAGCAAATAGACCAGTGGGCTTTGCTTCTCTGAAGAAGCCCCCATTACCTACTGTCTTTTAAAGGCCAAAGTCATATCAATTCATAACATCTATCGGGGTCTCTCTGTCTAAGACTTTTGACCTCATATTCCAGATGCTCCTTCTATGGTCTAGCAGAATTTCACCATGAAATGGTTTTCTCTGGTATTCTTTTCTAGCTTCCTTTTACAGGTACTTTACCATCAGCATCCATTGTTTGGCATTTTAATCAAACAATGGTTTGACCTTTTCATCATTATCCAGGGCCTCTACATTATATCTAGATGTACAATAAATGTCCAGTGACCATCACTAGAGTTACTGATTGCATTAGTTAAAAAGCAGCATAATAGGACCTTCTGGTCCTGCTTTTTGGATCGTTTTATCGTGGTTTTCAGAAGTCTTATCTTGTTTTTAGAAGTCCACTTGACATTTTGATTCTTGTTCATGGCCTAGTAAACAGCCCATTTTGCTCTTTTTTGCTGACGAATAATGCCAGAAAACTTTCCATTGAAAAGAACAATTTCCTGTGTGTTCCAGTGCCTCATTGACCTATTAGATTTCATTTTGGACTGCGTCACAATCTGGTGGTTATTTCTTACTTAAGGCAGTTAGTGGTCATGGTCTAGTTGTCCTCCAACATCCCGGTGAAATATGTACATACTACTTCTGACTAGATCTCTTGTTTATGCTAACCAACAGATAGGCAAGAATCCATTTTGTCCATAAGACTCTTTAATACAGAGAAAAATTAGTATATTCTTAATATTCAGAATATTTCTTTCTCTCCCTTTGCAGAAGGATGAAAGATAGATATCTGATAGAACTGATATAGCCTATATTTTAAATGCTCTTTTAGAATCAAAGCACATTTTATCTCATAATTAATAGGCTTTCCACTTAAAAAGTAAACAGCTTAAAATAAGTGACTGTGGGTTGAAGTGAATATTCAAATATCATGAGTCAACCTTGAAATATATGAAATGTTCAGGCTTCTGAAAAACAGATCACCTTTAGCAGGCAGATATTAATTTGCCTATTCACCCATCTAGAAATATGATCTAGTTTTTATTCTTGGGGCTTCACTGTTTTTTGGGTAATGAAATGTTCTGGAATTAGATGATGGGGTTGATTGTATAACCTTGTAAATATACTAAAAATCACTGAATTGGGTACTGTTAAAGGGTGGAATTTATGCTATTTGAATTATAATTATACCTCAGTTTAAAAAATAACTTGGCCTGACTGGTTTGGTTAGGTGGTTGAGCATAGACCGATGAACCAGAAGGTCACAGTTTGATTTCTGCGGGGAACATGCCTCGATTGTGGGCTTGATTCCTGGTGTGGGGTGTGCAGGAAGCAACCAAGCAATAATTCTCTCATCATTGATGCTTCTATCTCTCCCTCTACATTCTTCGCTGAAATAAATAAAAATATATTAAAAAAATAACTTGGGGGAATTGGGAAGTGCTTGTTAAATATACAAACCTTATGGGTCCATCTTGGAGTTAAGATTCTTGGCCCTAGTAATCTGCATGTTTAACAGATGTCCTTGAGGTTTTTAATTTTCCAAGTTTAGGGAATGCTGATTTAATAGTTTTTTTGTACTTATGTTCAGAAATATCTTTGGGCTAAAGGATATATGCTTTTTGATCATTTTAATTATTAACAGCAGCAGTACCAAAGAGTTACTGGGGAACTACTTTCTGGCCCCTTTCATACCGATTGAATTATATAGGCAGAGACCTTTCTCTAAAGGATTAAGAAGAGGGAGATGGAGAGGCATGAGATAGTGCACATTTTCATCTCTTAAAATTTATTATATTGATAAATTCTAGAAAATAAAATAATAGTTCAAGGTAATTAATTTAGAGAAACACAAAACTTAAGGGAAATATCCAACTATGTTTCTGTTGTTGCTGTACTGGGCAGTGGTGACACTGAGAGTAAAAACCGGGTCTGCTGATTTTTGCAAAGCTATTTTGCTCAGATGTTACCATGAGTTTATCAACAACGCCAAGTTGACAGAGAACAGATGAGTGTTTTAACAGCTCAACTTCCTCCGCACTAGTGTCTGGATCAGGTTTGTTTTACAACAGTGCTACAGCAGGACAAATTATGATGAAAAAAAGCAGATATTTAATTTCATGGAGATTTAGGTGAAGAATAAGACAGAATCTTTTAAAGTTAGTAGTTGCCAGATAGGGAATGAAGATGAACTTGCATTTTCTAGTACAGACTATTTGGGGGAGGAAGGGAGCTCATTTAGATTTTTATTTTCACTAGGTCAAAAGATGATATGTGATCACTAATACACACACACACACTATATATATACATATATATACATATATATTAAGCTTATACATATTATATATACATATATACGTATATTAAGCTTAAAAATCTCTTTAGAAAATCTAAAACTTACTTTTTTTTCTAAGTATCAAAGCTTTTTAAAAATCATATTCATAAATGCTTTTAAAAAAATAGAGAAGTGTGCCTTGGTGTTTCATAAAGTCTTACTTTAAGCCTATTTCTTTCTTTGACAATAAAAACACATGATCAAGTTTAAAAAATTCTACATTTATATGAATGGTTTATTATAATCATTTTGTTATATTATAAGCCCAATAGTATGCTATAGGACAAAAACTTTGTTCAATTAGATTGTGGAAACATGAATGTGACTAGATTTTCCCTTTTTTTAAAAAAAATCTCATGCTGTGCCTCAGATTCGGGAAGCACAGTTATAAAAATTCAAAACCACTGGAAGTTTATATTAGGGTAATGTTATGATAACATACATGTTTTAGAAAGATATTTCTGGGGGAGCCAAAATAGTTCTGTTGTAATACCAACTGACATATATTCAGTAAGAACAAAACCATTAAGAATAAATGCTGTTCTCCTTCACTGTGCAGAAACTTTGTAGTCTGATGTATTCCCACTTATTTTTGCTTTCATTGCCTCTGATTTTGAAGTCAGATCCAGAAAATCGTTGCCAAGAGCAATGTCAATAGCTTACCATCTATGTTTTCTTCCTTGATTTTTATGGTTTCAGGTCTTACAATTCATGTGCCTGGTGTAAGATAGTAGTCTAGTTTCTTACATAGAGAAGATATCTGTGGTTGTCAGAATAGAGGGCTGTGGAAGGTGGATGAAATGCATGATGGGAGTTAAAAGTTACAAACTTCTAGTTATAACATAAATAAGTTCTAGAATTATGACATATAGTATGGTGACTAGAGTTAATAAACATAGTTAAAAGTTGTAAGAGTAAATGTTGACAATCTCATCACACACACAAAAATGTAACTATGTATGGTGACTAATAGTAACTAGACTTATTGTGGTGATCATTTAGCAGTGTATAAATGTATTGAATCACTATGTGATACATCTGAAACCTATATAAAATGTTAACTATACCATAAACAAATAAAAAAGAGGAATGCTGATATTGTGGATTGTGGCTTTTATGAGTCTGTCCTCTAGCAATTGTGCCTTTTACCATTTGCAGTAAGTATATGAAAGAGTATATAGTATTATGCCAAATTGTCTAACATTACTACATTTTTGTGAAATTATATGAGAAGGAACAAATTATAAATATAAGCACAAATTTTACATTTCTTTTCATAGCCTTTTCTTTTATGTGGTTTCTTATATTTGAGGAAAAGGGATTCATAGACTACGTTCATCAGTGTATTGCATTAAGTCAGGAGTATAACTAGTTTTAATAGTTAGGTTATTAAGGTTTGTATGAGAGTTTAAAGGTACTCATGAGTAATTTCAAAATCATTAAAAAGGTGTGAAAAGTGGATGACTCTAATTTCAGTACTTAAAGCAGTTAGAAGGATGCCAAGAAAGCAAAAAATGGAGCAGCATATACTTCCAAATTGTTTAAAAGTGAGGTTTTGTCTTTTGTCTCTAGAAAATTAATAACTAATAGCTCATCAATTCAACATGCAAGGACGAGTGATACGCACTAAAAAGAATGTCTTATTTATTCATCCATCATTCATTTATTTAACAAATAGTGTGCACCTTAAGTGTCCTGGCACTGTGCTAGACCTAATAGATGCCATGGTCAATCGAACATTATCTTTGTATCCATGGAGCTAACAAGCTAATAGGAAGACAGATAATTAATAAATACAAAAACATACATGATTATAATCTACACACCTTACACAGCATCACCTAAATATATAAAGCAAATATTAATAGATATAAAGGGAGAAAGTGATAGCAATACAATAATAATGGGAACTTTAATACCTTACTAACATCAATGGACAGATATCCAGAAAGAAATAAGGAAATGGTGGTTTCAAATATCACATTAGACCAGATGGACTTAACAGACATTAATATGATTATGCATTATAGTACATGCTATGAAGGGAAAGTACAAGCTGCCTCAAATTTTGTAATAAATAAGCCTATTTTAGATCAGGGTTTCAAGAATGGTTTTTCTGAGTAAGTGACATTTAAAGCTGAAATCTGAGAGATGAGTAGGAGAATTCCCACTGATAGTGGGGAAAATGCATGTGAGGCTTCAGAAGGAGGAGAGGGGGGAGAAGAACTAAAAGAAAACAGAGCTTCTAGAACACAGAGAACAGTTGGTCAAGAGGTAGATGGACCCATTGGAACCAGAGCTTATCCATCACATTGAGGAGAACATAGGATTCCATCCCAAGTGCAGTGAGAAGTCATTGGAGATCTTTAAGCATGGGATGGCATGGTCTGATTTAAATGTTTCAGAGATGACTATGGTTGTTGGGAACGCATTGAAGGGAAATAAGGAGATCAGGGAGACCGGTTAGGGACTATGTCCACGTAAGAAATGATGGTTGGTCATCAAAAGTGTCAGTAGATAAGATGAAGGGTGGTAGATGGATTTATATTTCAGAAATAGAGGCCATGATTGTTGTTAAGGCATGGTTAGGGATTGGCAGGCTCTTTGATGGATTCTGACTGCTTAATGAGGAAAGATGAGATCGGGCAGAGTAGGATTGAATTGAATCAGAAAAGAGCACTCACCTGTGACCAAGAGCATTTTGTTAAAAGGATATGCATCATCTTTTTTTGTTGTTGTTGTTTGGTCCTAAACTGAACTTGTGCGATTGAAGGTCAAAGGTAACTGTGAGTTAAACTCTTAAGAGGTATTATTGCTGTATCTTACCCAGGTAAAATATTTATTTGAAATAGGAAAATAATTACCCTTTTCCCAAGCACCACATAGATAGTTTAAAGGTTGAAGAAGAGGAATAGACTGCAGGACATTTTTGATGATTTGTTGCTGGTTTGTTTGTTTAACTTCTGAGAACATGACCTGTTTTCTCCCCCACAAGTTCTCAGTTTGGAGAGTTAGTAGAATTTAGATTTACAAATAGGAAGCATCAATAATATGTAATCTTTTATGTCACTTTACTTTATATCTTTGTCTTTTAACCTTTCGTCTCCCTTCTATAATTGTATAGAAATTGTGTCTATAGTATCTCTTTTCTGTCTATTAGAAAAGATAGTTCAGATACTTGACGTTTCCAAAGATGAAACGGTCTCTGTGGAAATGTCTATTGCTTGGCTTACTGGTCAGAGAAGGGCAGGGCTCACCTATCCTCTGACAGTGTTTAGATTGACAGTGCTTCCTAGATTTTTACTGTGTTCTGGGACCAGGCTTGGGAGTTTTGCAGTCAAAGAAAAGAATGTGATATAGTTTGGTGGCAAAAAATACAATTCAGCATGAGCTGTAAGTGACAATAGCACAAGTTATTTCTATTGACCAAAATCAGTTTTGAAGCAATAATAATTACTTCATGGTTCTAAATTTATATATTAGATTTGTTTGCTTGCTTAATAATTTTCAGTTAGCATTTTCCCTTTGACTCTTTATTCTTCCAGAAATCTCTGCTGGGTTGGGGTTTTCATGTAAAGATTTATGTAGAGACTTATACCTCTATTAATGGGCTCTATTTGTAAATTGATTTACAGCAGACTTTTTATAAATTAGAATACCTCTTTCCTCTGTTATTTTCTCACACAATTTCTAGTCAGCAAGGCTGACTTAAAAGAAACTTCTTCATCTGAAGTGAATGTTCAAATAAGTCTTTTCAATGATCTGACACTATTATAAAGCTAATTAGAAAATTAGAGTTATTTTTGAGAAGATATCAATTTTGACAGCTTGATCTTTAGGACTTTTATCATTCTTTCACTTCTACATGGAGCCATCTGCTGTTTGTGGGAAGTACATTACATTTTGAATCACTACAGAGAATAGATATATATTGTCGGGAAAAAAAAGTGGATCTCAGATTTTAATATGCATTTGAATCAGTTGGTGATCTTATTTAAATGGCAGTTCAGATTCGGAGATGGTGGTTCTGGGACATGGAACCTGATCATCTGCTCATGGAACTCACTGTTAAGCGATGCTGGCATACTGCCTTCACAGAGCACACTTTCTGGAGCAAGCTTCTAGAAAACAGCAAACAAAAAATAACTTGGAAAGATTCTGGTTTTCCTCTTCACACAGGTAACCTCATGTACCAATCACCAGAACTGTATTTCTTTGTAGAGGAGAAAAGCAATTCAGAGACATCGCAGACTAACTTCCATTATTCCCTCCCTGCAATAACATTGTGTAGTGAAGTATATTTAAGACCCATTCATTTATTGCCCAAGCAATGCAGTCTCCACACACTGCAATTTCCAAATGCTCTGTTGGAACCAATTCAAAATTCAACTACAACTTTTATTTTACTTTGCAATTTCTTGCTCATTTATTTCCATTTATATTGTCTTTAAAATTTTGCCACATTAAAAATAGTTTCAGGAACCCAATGTAAATTATAGAGTAATTATTTGACTCAAGACTTCCTTTTAGTGAGTTGACCATACAGTGCTCTCAGGGTTTGGCTTTTCCCCCACACTAGTTGTTTATGAACACAAATCACCTTTCCAGTACACCTTGTGGGTCACCAGGGTAATGTGTCTATGCACATCTTCTCCAAGCAGGCATGCCTTTGATTTTACCCAGATGTAGAGTTGCTCAAACCTGAGAAGCCATCCAGCCTAGTCACACAATTTCAGGGTTCTAAAGGAAATTAAAACAGGCATAAACTAAATTCTGCTTGGGAACATTTGAATTTGATTAAAAAGTAAAAATCATGGCTTAGAGAAGAATTTAATGGGCAAGACCATTTTTCCAAATTCAATCTCAACTAGAACAGCATTGCCCCTCCTCCAATCTCCCCTGAAGCAGCCCTAGGGATGTCCTGCTTTTACAGACGGCTCACTGCCCTTAGAAGCATAGCTATGAGGCCACGCAAAGGTCATGAGGGCCCCTGGGAATCGAAGAGATGGCATTCACTGTTCTCCTGTCACAAACACTTAGATATCCGTCTGAAATGAGTGTTTGCCCTGTTGTCTAGAAAAGGAACGTTCTACTTGGTAACGTTTTCAGGATTTTTAATTCTCTTGCTTTTCTTAGTATTTGTGAAAATTAGATTACATTGCTTTTTGGAACAAATATATGTTCCAATGGATAATCCAGAAAACAAAACAAAACTCTTTATACCCTAGATCTTCAACTTGAGAAATTCCTTTTCCATACCTCTCCTGGCTGTCCATCTTTACTTTTATTCATAAACTCAGCCTCCCTTGATGTTTGCAGAGTGCCTGGAAATACTTCCAGTCTTAACACAGCTAGATTCTGTAGGCATACTCTGTGCGTGAGTCTTGGTTTCCAAACTCTGCCCTGATGATGTTGATGCCTTTCTTAGTACATCTTCCATTGAACTAGAACTTAAAGACAGCCATGTCTGTGTAAATCTATTCAGTTTGTTCTAAATATTTAAAACATAAAGAATAATGGATCAACTTTAGACTTGGAAGTACTCTATGGGTAGTTTTAGCCAACAACCCTTGTTTAAAAGAAGAGGAATTGTTTAAGTCTGGCAGGAAAAGGTTATAAGACCCATAGCTAACCTCAAGCTCAAAGTAGTAAGTAGTTTAGTAGTAGGGCTTAAATTTAATGCTCTGAGTATAGTAGCCTGTACTATTTGGACTTATGCTACAGCATACTATCTAGTTTTGTTTTTTATTAGGAGATAAAGATAATTCATAGGCAAACAACAAAAGAATTTGCAATTAGTACAGACGAGGACAGATGAAACGAATTGAGAATATTTAACCTTGAAGGTATATCTTCAAAAGCATCCTCAGTCACAGGGGAAAATTGCACTCATGTATTCTCCACTTCATTTGAAGATAGGACAAAAGGCAATAAATGTGAACTGTAGCAAAAGGAACAGCAGTTGGATGAGAGACAGCCACAGGGCAGCGAACGCTGGAACAGGGCCAATACTCGGCTTCCCATTTGTCCTCCCCATGTTCTCTGGTTCTTATCACCATTTCCCTGTGCTTGGGATTTGACATCTCAAGGCCCAAGCTGATTTGCCAGAGATCCTGTCCAACTCAGAGATTTTGCAAGTCTGTCCACCAGTGATGTTAGAGGCATAATAGCAGCCTTCCCAGGGCAAGCTGCCTGCATTCTCAGTGCCTCTAAGCTCCTTTTTGTTGAAATAAAAAATTTTAGGAAAAACCAAGATGGTGGCATAGGTGAACGCCTAAACTGCTGCCTCGCACAAAAATTTCAAAACTACAGCTAAAAGACAGAATGAACATCATTCACAACCATAGGAAAGCTGGCTGAGTGGAAATTCTACAACTAGAAGAAAAGAGAGGGGCACATGGAGACTCAGAGGAGCTGCAAAAAGCGGCGGTACGGAGACATGCAAGCAGAGAGGATGGGCTGCTGAGTGCCTGGCTGGCTTTCTCTAGCGGGAGGAAGATGGAACCTCCCAATTGCACTGACTGCACTGAATCCTGGTTTCAGGTGAGACATTGGGGACCCAGACTCATATGGGGGGAGTCTGGACTGTCAGGAAAAGAGAGGAGCACATGGAAACTCAGGGAGGTCGCAAAAGGCAGAGGTTTGGAGGTGTGCGTGCGAGAGAGAGGACTATAGTGATTACCCAGGGACACTGAGACCCAGGGGCCTCATAAGGCAGGGCTGATGGGAAGCCAAGGCTGTCTGTTCAGTCCTTAGACTCTGCCCCATCCAAACTGAGCACAGAGGCTTTTGCAATTTTGCAGGTCTTATCTCATAAGGCTGTCTCCAGCACAGAAGTTCTCCCAGTGTTGACACAGCTAATCCTCACAGCCAATTGGCCTGGTGGTCAATTCCCCCCAGTGATACCAATAACACAATCAAGAGTTAACTACAACAAAGCTGTACACACAGTCCACAAAGGGGTGCACCAAGAGTGTCCACCTTAGGTAACTGGGGAGGCTAAGCCACTGAGCCATATAGGAGGACACCTAGCACACAAAGCTACTCTTCCAACTCAGGGAAGCAGTGAAAATGCAGAGACAAAGAAACAGACCACAAATGAAAGAAATGGAGGGAAATAAACAACTGGATATATAGTTCAAAACCATGGTTATAAGGTTTTTCAAGTATTTCCTAGAAAAGGCCAATAAATTCAGCGAGACCCTTTAGGATATGAAAAGGACCAACTATAAATTAAACATACACTGACTGAAATAAAAAATATTATACAGAGACCTAACAGCAAGAATCAAGTCAAAGATTTGAAATACAAAGAAGCAGAAAACACTCAACTGAAAAAGCAAAAAGAAAAAATAATTCAGAAATTTGAAGATAGTGTAAGGAGCCTCTGGGACAACTTCAAGCATACCAACATTAGAATTATAGGGGTGTCAGAAGAAGAGAGAGAGCAAGATACTGAAAACCTATTTGAAGAAATCATGACTGAAAACTTCTCCCACCTGGTGAAAGAAATAAACTTACAAGTCCAGAAAGTGCATAGAACCCAAAACAAAAGGAATCCAAAGAGGACCACTCCAAGACACATCATAATTTAAATGCCAAGAGCAAAAGACAAAGAGAGAATATTAAAAGCAGCAAGAGGAAAACAGTTAATTCCCTACAAGGGAGCACCCATACGATTGTCAGCTGATTTCTCAACAGAAACGATGCAGGCCAGACAGGAGTGGCAAGAAATATTCAAAGTGATGAATAGCAAGAACGTACAACCAAGAATACACTATCCAGCAAAGCTATTATTCAGAATTGAAGGGCAGATAAAGAGCGTCACAGATAAGAAAAAGCTAAAGGAGTTCATCAACACCAAACCATTATAATATGAAATGGCTGAAGAGGCTGAAGAAGAAAAAGGTAAAGATAAAAATTATGCACAACAAATACATATCTATCAACAAGTGAATCTAAAAATCAAGTGAATTAAAAATAAACTGGTGGATATAATAGAATCAGGGGCATAGAAAGGGAGTGGACTGATAATTCTCAGTGGGAAAGGGGTTTGAGGGGTTCTGGAAGACATTGGACAAAAATCATACACCTATGGATGAGCACAGTGGGGGAGGAGGTAAGGGCAGATGGTGGGGTGGGAACCGGGTAGAGAGGAGCTATGGGGGAAAAAAGAGGAACAATTGTAATAATCTGAACAATAAAGATTTATTAAATTAAAGAAATAAAAAATTTGAAAATCCAATTGGCAATTAAGGAATAAATGCCAAACTTGTAATTTAGTCAGCTTCCCTAATTTTCTAAGAAGCAAAACCTATGAACATCTCTCCTTAAGCCTCTGATCAGTTTCTCTTGAATTGCTTGCTGTCTCCATTTCCTTGTGACCATTTCTCCTCCTTTTAAGAGTGAGTCTGATCTGATCAACTTGATTGGGAAAAAGGAGAAAATGTTTTTCAAGAAACTATACAAGAAATGTATAGGTCAGTTGTTACCAGAATATGTAGCAAACTCCTTGAGATCTTAAAACACTGAAATTCCTTATACAATCCTAGCAAGTTCAGTTTTGAGGACTTTTCTATAATAATGTGTTCAGGCATGTACTGCTTTAACTGTGTGTCAGGCACTGTTCTAAGTGTTTTACACGTAGTTTCTCATTTAATCCTCACAACCATTCTTTGAAAAAGGTGCTCTTTTTGAGGAAACCAAGACAGACAGTTTACATAACTGCTCTAAGTCAGACAGGAGGGAGTGAAAGGTCGATTGAGACCCGGGCAGGCTGGCTCCAGAGTACATCACATAACCCCCTGCACTCTACTGACTCTCCCAAAAGAGATAAAGGTAGGAAGAGATCAGACTTTAAGGGAAATGAAAGTTCTGTATGTTGTCAACTGTCATTAGAACTGATAATAACATGGACCAAGGTTTGGGCAGTTGTAAGGGGCAAGGAGAGCAGCTTCACTCCTAACCCCAGAGCCTCTGTGCCTTCTGGCTTCTGGGTGAATTGGGTCAATGGGAACTAGCAGGAGTTTGAAAGGAGAGGATGGAGGTTAGTTGAAAGTTAGGACTGCTAAGTAGTCCTCAGAATACCTGTCAAAACCTCTAACTTGGTTTATTTCTCTTACTTTACCTGCCTTGTTTCTGACAGGTTTATTTAGTTCAGATGTCACTAACCTCTAAGAATTCTTCCCAAACTTTGTAGGACAGAGACTTTGTCGATATATCTCTATTTGGTAGTTTATTTATAAAAACAAATGCAAGTCAAACTAAGGTAAAAAAATTACCCACAATTAGCCAGTGGCATTCATATGTTATATTTAGTTCTCATCCCTCCCCATTCTTGAGCTCTCTTCTTCACTCTAATTAGGAAAAAACCAACAAATGACTGGATAATAAAATTGGAAAATATATAATAAAACTGGGGAAAGGAAAAGTGGGAATCATCCAGACTTTGTCATGTTTTGTATTCCATTAGTGAATGAATAGAAGGCACAGGGAGGACTTAACCATGAGGATTTTAAAACATCAGGACTTAAATTTGTACAGAGGCTGCTTGAAGATTCCTATAACTTTTTGTAGCTGCTGCTTCATTTTCAGTGCTGCAATCCTGACCTCTAGTGTTCATCCAGAAACAAAAACCAAAAGGTCCTATTGTTTTTCTAGTAATGGTTACTCCAAACTCTGTTCTAAAAGGTTGAACTTTTAAAAAGCCTATTTACAATATGAGGAGCACATTAAGGCAAAATATTTTTTGGCTAACATATTATGATATTGTAGCCATAGGACCTATATTTAAATGCAGCCACTATTTACTTCTTTATATTTGCATGATAATTTTCTTACTTTCTTTTTTCTGTGGAGGAATGCATTATTTTATAGATCATGGAAGTAAGATATTTATCAAAGAGAAGACAAAGGGATTCTATTCTGCTTACCTGATAATATGCTACGTCAGACCTAAGTAGCTTTGGAGTGAGACATACTGATTTTGGAGTGAGACATACTGATACTGTATAGTCTCCTGATAAGATGCACAGACACAGCATTGCTTCTCTGGCATTTGTGTCAAAACGCATCATAGCACCCTGGATGGTTTTATTCAGTGATTAGCGTGTTGGTTCGATTCTGGCCAAGGGCACATACCTGGGTTGCAGGCTCCATCCCCGGCCTTGGTCAGGGCACCTGCGGTCAATGTGTCTCTCTCATATTGATGTTTCTCCTCCTCCCTTCCACTCTCTCTATGGTTAGTGGGAAAAAATATCCTCAGGTGAGAATTAACAAAACAAAACAAAAAAGAACACATCATCTAAATTTATTCATAAGGAAACATCAGACAAATCAAATTGAGGGACATTCTATAAAATAACTAGCTGGTACTCTTTTCAAAAGTATGAAGTTCGCCGAGATCGGTTTGGCTCAGTGGAGAGAGCGTCGGCCTGCGGACTAAAAGGGTCCCAGGTTCGATTCCGGTCGGGGGCATGTACCTTGGTTGCGGGCACATCTCCACTGTGGGGCGTGCAGGAGGCGGCTGATCGATGTCTCTCTCTCATCGATGTTTCTGACTTTCTATCTCTCTCCCTTCCTCTCTGTGGAAAATCAATAATATATATATACTTTTTTTAAAAGTATGAAGTTCATGAAAGACAAAGATTGAAAATTGTCTCAGATGAAAGAAGGCCAAACAGATTTGACAACTAATATTTATTTTTATTGATTTCAGAGAGGAAGGGAGAGGGAAAGAGGTAGAAACATCAATGATGAGAGAAATCAATCATCAGCTGCCTCCTGCACTCCCACCGCCCTCTTACTAGGGATCAAGCATATACCCTGGGCATGCGTCTCACCAGAAATTGAACCTTGATTTCCTAGTTCATAGGTTGACACCCAACCACTGAGCAACACCAGCTGGGCACTTTCTTGGTTTTGATAGTTACTCTGTGGTTATGTAAGGCATTAACATTGGATGAAGCCAGGCAAAGGATATGCAGAAATTCTTGGTACTGTTTTGGCAATTTTTTTCTAAATCTGAAATAATTTCAAATAAAAAGCTTTCAAAAATTACAAGCAGCCATTTATTTTGTTCACAATTTCCTAAGTCAGGAATTTGGAAAGGATTCAGCTGTGTGGTTCATCTCTGATTCATGTGGCTTCAGTGGGGGCATCTGGTATGGAGGGGTTCCTTTCAGGGTGACTTTTCACTCACAGGTCTGGCACCTGGGTGACCCTTGGCCTCTCTTTCTCATGGACAGCATCTCATCCTGCAGGCCCTTTGTCTTTGATTTCCGATGGTCTTAGGCAACCCTGCTAGCGGTTCTCAACCTATGGGTCGCTGCCGTAGAGCCTAAGACCATCAGAAAATACAGATATTTACATTACAATTCATTAACAGTAGCAAAATTACAGTTATGAAGTAGCAACAAAAATAATTTTATGGTTGGGGGTTACTGCAACATGAAGAACAGTATTAAGGGGTAGCAGCGTTAGAAAGGTTGAGAACCACTGTCTTAGAACATGGGAGGCAGGGTGTCTAGCTGTAACTGCACTTCTTATGTGGTATCTGGCTTCCAAGAGCTAGTGCTGTAAGAGATGGGGCCTGGAGGTTGTCAGTCACGAAGGTCTGAGCCCAGAACATAGGCATAGCTCACTTTCACCACATTCTATTGGTCAAAGAGCTATCATAGTCTGCCCAGATTCTGAAAAAGAGAAGTGTCAGAAAATTGTGACCATCTTTAATTCATCACAGATATCTAACCAATGTTGAATTTGCAATAGAGGTGCAATTAGAAGGGATAAACATGAATTTCTTTTTTCTTTTTTTTTTTGTCTGACAGACATAAATTCTAATTCTGGATTTACCAATATGATGTTTCTGAGCCTTTGTTTTCTCATCCCTAAAGTGGTAGCAGTAAAGCATATGCTATAGAGTTGAGAATATTAAGTGAAAAGTATAAATGAAAAAAAAGATCTGGTTGTCAATAAATACATGAACTTAATAATTGCTAGCTTTCACTGGGTACTTAGCAAGTGCCCAATACATCAATATGCTTTTTATATGTGGTCTCATTTAGTCATTCTCTTTCCTGAGATGGATGTTCCGTGTTGGATGGATCAGAAGGGGCAGCCCCCATCTCCTCTGGCTTTAGCTATATTTGTCTGTGCATCTGCTCCACTTACCTTAGCCACTTCTGTTGTGATAATTTCTCCCGGCCTTCTTGTTGGGACTTCATGTTCACATGCTGTTGATTTCCCCTTTTGATCCCTGAGGACCCAGGTGCTGAGGCACACTTGGCACTTTTGACACCACCTTTTCAGCATTTGTTCTCGGCGCTGTCAACTTTGACAGCATCTCATGTAATCTGTCAGCTCCCTGAGCCCACGATTACTTGTCATCAGAAGCCCAGGGTGTGCTGTTTCTGTGGGTGCTCTGCACTCAGCCTTCCTTTGTGCACGATTGTGGGTGATTAGTTGTCGGCCTCCCCAGGAACACAGCGATCTGCACTTCAGAGCAATTATTTCATTTGGGGCAATTACGTGTAGGTGTTCTTTAAGTGAACGTTTTCCCAGGCTGTGACTGAATTTTGAAACAGCAGATTCCCAATCTGATCTCAATCTGTTGTCACTGGAGGAAGGGGGGACCCTTTCTTTCCACCACAAGCAGGGTTATTGCCTCACATCCTGTAAGTGGTCAACTATTTTTGTATTTTCAATATGGGGACAAATAATAAAACTTGGTTTTGGTAGAAGTCACCTATTTGCTATCTTCCCACTCTCTTTTAGAAAAATTTACTTCCCTTGAAATGGAAGAAATCACTTCAATCCTTTGGGAATTAGAGAGCACATTAAATAATACTCACCTAATTTATTCATTCATTCACCATTGAGCCATCATATCTAACTTAGTGGTTAAGAGTGTGACATGTAGAATGGCACTACTTAGGTAGGTTAAAATTTACTTACCAGGTGTGTGACCTTGGTAATTTGACTTTAACTTCTCTAAGTCTTAACTTCCTGTGTGAAAAATAAAATTTAGGGTTGCCATGGCATTAAATAAGGACACATTTTCAATATAATTAATCCAGATCTTGGCACATAGAAAATATTCAGTGGATGTTGGTTCTTATTTATTTTCTTGCTCTTGGAGGTAGATCTTTTACTATCTATATATAAAAAAGCCAAGTGACCAAACAACCGAACGACTGGTCACTATGATGCGCATTGACCACGAAGGGGCAGACACTCAATGAGGAGCTGCCCCCTGGTGGCCAGTGCACTGCCACAGTGGGAGCACTGCTCAGCTGACCCATCAGATGCAGGACTCATAGCTGGCAAGTGCTGCTGTGGTGGCGCAAGCCTCTTCTGATCAGGACTTGATGGTGTGAGCCCACAGCAGGTGCAGCAGGACCAGAATGAGCGGGAGCCGCAGGCAGGAGCAGGAGCAGCAGGTGGTATTGGATGGCTGGTTTTGACCCTGCCCCACTGGCCAGTGGGGATCAGGCCAAAACTAGCAGTCAGACATATCCCATGGGGTCCTGGATTGCAAGAGGGTGCAGGCCAGATTGAGGGAACCCACCGGTGCATGAATCCATGCACCGAGCCTCTAGTAATTAATAAGTGACCATAACAACATATTAAATGTTGCTTTTGCTCTTGCTCTTAATAACTCTCCAAATGTTGTACCCTTAGAGTACTCTTTGGAAATCTTATTTCCCCCTCAGTAGCAAACAGATTGCAGCAGATTACACATTCCTGCAAAAAGGAGGCACCTGGAAAATGTATAGCATCTTTGTCTTTTAAAAATATATTTCAAAAAATAAATGTCAGCTTAGTTAGGCAGATGTTGGATGATGTAGGAGTAGTTGGACAGTAGGGGGTTCATATTCAATTTCTGGTGTTAGAAGAGTGAACAGTGGTCCACTTAGTTCATTTGATTGTTGGGTGGGATGCTAAGACCACAGCTTGCACTGACTTCATCACATTGGAAATCCAACCTATTTGTAGCTTTTAAATTGACCAAATGCTAACCCATGGACAGTTTCTGCAATTTAATACCTCTAATTATATTCCTGTGAGAATATCTTATTTAAAAGAAAAAACAGATATTAAAAAATATCCAACCTGAGGCTGCCTTTGTTATTCTCCTCTTAGAAAATGAGGATAATTTTGTAGTGAAATGAAGATCCTGATAGATTAGCAAGATTTTTCTGATTTTTAAAAACTCTGAGGTCTAAAAAGACCTTTGTTTCCATAGTCTGGCCATACTGTTCTACTTCAGTTTAAGGCTGTGAAGTCTTTACATTTTTTTGTGTGGGGATTGTTTTTTAATGGACAATGTCTAGAGCTTTATGTAAGCAGATGCCATAATACCAGACTATCCTGAACTTTAAAAAAAATATATATTTTATTGATTTTTTTTTTCAGAAAGGAAACAAGAAGGTTAGAGAGTCAGAAACATTGATGAGAAAGTAACATCAATCAGCTGCCTCATGTACACCTCCCACTGGGGATGTGCCCACAACAAATGTACATGCCCTTGACCAGAATCAAATCTGGGACCCTTCAGTCTGCAGGCTGATGGTCTATCCACTGAGCCAAACCGGTTAGGGCTATCATAAACTTTTTAAAAGAATTTACATTGATATATTTTTTTCTGATTATGGGACCCACTAGATGGGCCAAGATTGCTATACATTTTATAGTTTTTTTTAAAGTCTACCTTCTATTTCTATCAGATACAATATTTTAATGTGGCCAGCTGACTTTACAGGCTATCTGTCCTAATCCCATCTACTTCATACTTTAGTTTTTGTTTGCAACTTCTGATATTTATAGACTGTAGTATCATAGCACCAAACTAATTTGAATAAATTTTTCTTTTGGTGTTAGTGAGAACTCCTTTGGTTATTTAGAGATATATTTGATGATGATTATGTAATTGGTTTAGCTGGGTCCATAGGGAAGAGAATAAATCCCAAAAAGTTTGGGAGAGCTAATAGAGTTCAATCATTCAGTCATCAAATAAGCACTACTATGTGTGTTCCACCAGCACTATGTAGTGAAAATACCATTACTAGATGTTAGGAGGCTTGGGGACAGGGTTGACCCTAGCATGCTGCTAAATACATCTATACCCGTAGGTGTGAAAAATATGAATTATAATACATTGTGAGCATCAATGAGATTTCACTATTCCTGTGAATGCAGAGGTGGAGGAGGGGAGTATCTGAGAGGGAGATGGAGAATACAGCAGAATTGGTTGAACATGGAGTGGCGTTTCCAATGAGTGCTCTGAAGGGATAGGCAAGGAAAGACAGACAGGAGAAAGCTTAGGGTAGAGAAATGGAGAAAAGACAGGCTTCCATTTTGAACAGTGACTAGAAAAACAAGAACAGAGCCAGGTGGATGTGGTCCTGATGGCAGGTGCGTAAGAACTCAGGTTGTGAGAATTTTCACCACTGCCCAGCAGTAGTGATGTGGAATGGAGGGAGTGTGGGGTGAGGTGGCAGATCTTTGTCTCTCAGTGGGCAGCAGTTAGTGGGTGAGGATGTAACTTTAGGAAAGCAAAATCTGCTTAATTGTCACCCAAATTTTAGATCTCCAGTATCTTTTTTCCTTTTTCTAATTGGCAAATAGTCTACGGTCTTTGCTTGCCTGGTGATGAACTATATAAATCTGTTTTTGTCTCCTGGCCTGATAATACTTACTTCTACTGCTTTTAGTTTCTTAAAGAATTAACCGAGTAAACTCAAAATCTCTAACCAAATATTTGCTGTTTACCATTTTCCCTTTCACCATCATATCATATTTTTGGTGGCTGACTATGAAAGATTACATTAGCAAATTATAATAGGAATGCACTCTAAGTACCTAGTCCTAATGTTTACTTCTGATTTTGTAGACAGAAAAAAAGATGATTTATTAGAAGTTCTTTGAATAATACATCTGATACAGTTCCATGTCATAAGGGCTGACAGGTTACATTTGCAACCAACATGATGAGGGTGCATCAGATAGAACTTGGGCTTATGGGAGATATCAACTCAAAGTCACCTCCTACTTGAAAGACTTTCTTCTCATGTACGGCAAGGAAACAGGATATTCTGTGCCAACCCCATTTCTGATTCTGTCATCTTGAACATTTCAGATTCCCACTTCGTGAATTTAACATCTCTTCAGAATGAATTGTGAGCTCAGAGTTCACAGTTCAGCTCCAATGTGGCTTCTTAACAAGCTATTTAATTTATTTCTAAAGAAATACTACTCTGATTTTGAGAAGGAAAAAAGAAAAGAAAGAAAAGTAAGTCTAGAGATAGGCCTAATTACCATCTCTAGTTGTACAAATACTACTTGAAAGCAAGAACTGAAACAAACAACAAAACAATAAGCAGTAGTGGAAATCCTGTGTGATGCTCACAACTGCCCCCAAGCAATCTGTCCCAGTTATCAGCAATACTATTTGTTTTGTTTTGCCTGACACTGACAATTTAACCATATCACCCAGACAAACAGACTTGGTATTTCAGTTAGTAATTTTAGACTTCTGCATTACTGCCATCTTGACCCAGCCACTCAACTTTTGCAAGGCTTAGGCTATGCATGTAATCCAGAAATAGAAAGAACATTTTCCTTCTATTGTTTTTATGGTAAAAACAATGGTTTATGTGAACAGTCATTAAATAGCACCTCAAGTTTGCAATAAGCCTCTCAGAGAAAGAAAATACCTTTTTAAAAAATCTCATGGTTTGTTTAATGATTATTGTACTAGAAGCCTGGTGCACAAAATTTGTGCACTGGAGGGAGGGTGTCCCTCAGCCCGGCCTGCATCTTCTTACAGTCCAGGATCCCTCGCTTGTTACCACCCACCTGCTCACTGCTCCTTACTGCTCAGCTTGCTGCTCCTTAGCACTGCCACGGGGGCGGGAGACTTCCACCACCACCACATGGCTTTGACTGAGCGGCCCTCCCCCTGTGGGAGCACACTGACCACTAAGGGAAAGCTCCTGAGTTGAGCGTCTGCCCCCTGGTGGTCAGTGCGCATCATAACGCCAGTTGTTCCTCTGATCATTCTGCCCTTTGGTGGATTTGCATATTAGGCTTTTATTATTTTAGGATGTGAAAATGATGTGTAGAAGTCTTGGGAAAATACTTAATAAAATTGTGGTAAATGTGGCATTGTTGATTTTGAATCTTTTTCTTTTAATTTCAGGGTTTGAATATAATCTTTCATGTAGCCTTGGCTCTTCTAAAGGTAAGTCTGTTTTTCTTTTTAAGTTACCAAACTCTTTGACCTATATGCCCTGGGAACTGGGTATAAATCAATTTATAATCTTTGACTCATTCTAGAGTCTTAAATACAGAAAAAATTTCATTGAGGAACTCTGATCCTGTCCCCTCTTCCTATCCTCCTTTGTTGTTGTTTATTTAGACTTAATTTATTTGTTTTCCTTATAATCTACTTAATCTTTCTGTCATAGCTCTCATTCCAATAATTAAACAAAAGGTTTTCATTCATGTGAGTTAGATGATATAAAAGAAAAAGTTAAAACCTGTTTCTGTCAAAATGATGCCTGTATTTTTCCTTAAACTACATCTTACCATAATAACATCCTTAAAGATAACTAAACATGTCATTGAATTATTAGAAAGCTTCTGGTAACATACAGACTAAAAAGGAAACTGCTACATTTCAATTTGCAGTTCTTTCTCTGATAGCTAGAAATTTATAAGACACTTTACCGGTAGATTACAGTTATAATTACCCTGCTGAATTTTATATCAACATATCAATGCTGCTTTAATAGTATGGTAACAGCAAGACATTTGCTGCAGTGTTGGTGAAAATAACCCAATTGATTTTTATCCTTCAGTCAAATATGACATTCCATTACTGAAAGTGATAATTGCCTTGTTTATTAAAAGAGGCAGGTTTATCTTTTCCTCAGGAAAGCATAGTGGTTAAAATCGCAGTCACTGGACTCAGATTTGGTTCTAATTTCAGCTCCAGTGACCTTGGGCAAATAAGTGTTCAGACTCTTGAGTTTTGAGATACTAATGGGAGCTAATTTATGGGATTATACTAAGAATTAAATAAGATGATACATGAAAGTTTCTAACATAGTGTCTAGAAAATTGTATTGCCTAATAAATGTTAGCTGTTGTTATTGTGATTACTCTTGTAGTGACAGGATAACTCAGAATCTTTTTCTAGGTTCCCCGTCATGTTTCCAAATTTTCCAAAAGATAATGACTTGATACCTTTAGAGAGCCCCTTGAAATGTTTTAGGAGAGCTTCCATACTTAGCCATGGAATACCTTGATCTAGAACAAAGGTATGGCATCATATGGGTCTGTGCAACTCAAGATGCAGGTTGCTGCTCTTCACTTAGTATTCATTTTTTGTGTGTGAAGTTCACTAAATGTACTTTAAATTGTCTGTTTAATAATCTTGAGTTTAGATATGAACATTCTATGCTAAAGTTATTTTAGAAGTTAGGAAACTATATACAATACCTTCAATAAAATAACAAATATATTTTTATGTATCTTTTAATAAAGTTATGGATCTCTCTACCTCTAACTTTTTATTTTTTGTTGTTAAAAAACAACACTTTTTAAGATTCTAATAGGGCTGGAATAAGACTTTTAGAATGCCTTAATGGCAGTATTATGTACTATAGGCTGAAAACAATATTAAACCATAAGTGTAAGAAGTCTAACAAAGTTCTGATTTTTCCTATCATATCTAATTTTTTAAAAATATCAGATATCTCCTCTTTCCCATGATGCATTTCCTCATTTTTGTGGTGACCTTTCTTTACTGGTACGCTTACCACATGCTTAGTCTGTCATTTGTGGCTAACGCAGGCCTTTCCCTCTGGATATCAGACTTGTACTCTATATCAGCCAATATATATCCATCTGGTAAGTTATCTTCTGATTAACAGGTATTTTTTGGCCTTGTTAACCTCTACATGACCTGTGCAGAGGATTCTCTCTGGCCACTGGGCTGAAAGATTTTTGTACCTTCTCTACTAACACATGGCTACTCATCTATTATTGCCTTGGAGAATTTGACCAGATAGAGAAGATAAAAGGGAGAGCTTTCTCACTGCTACTGGCCTATATTTATTTCCCTTCCTTGTGTGAATCCTGGAGCTGACCCCACATAGAGACCGTGCAGATAGGCCGAATTGAAGTAGACTTGACTGAGCTGATTACTCCCATCTGGAAAAAGACTACTCCAAATACAGATGACAGTGACTTTTAGCTTCTAAGCTAATATGCCAGATAAAAGATTGTATATTTATTTATGTGAAAATAAAAGTAGAGATAGTTCAAAGTGCTTATGCTTATGAACCCATTGGCAGAGAGGCTTCTGGTTCCTCTGAATTAGAAGTGTTTCTTGGGATGAGGGGAATCAGAAAGGAAAGTACCATTTCTGAGCACTTTCTCTGTGCTAAGTGTTATCATAGGTTTCTCATTAGCATTAAATGTCCAGAGAAAACCATCAAATTCTCTTCCCCAGTTGAGAACTAAGAGAGCCCAGGCCCCAGAGTACCTAAAGTCTTTTGACTTAATAATGGAAAAGCTGGATTTGTAGTATTTTTAAGCAGTTTCTCCCTTGCTGATCGTGTTTATTCCCCTGGCTTTATCTATAAACTAGAGGCCCAGTACATGGAAGTTCATGCACTTAGTGGGGGGGGGGGTCCCCTCAGCCCAGCCTGCCCCTCTCACAGTCTGGGAGCCCTTAGAGGTGGGAAGTGACCCAGAGATCAGGGCCTCAGCTGGCCCTGGTAATCTGAGCATTGGGCAGCCCTGGTTACCTGAGCCTTGAGCAGCCCTGGGCATTTGGACAGCCACCATCTGAGGCTTGCCTGTGCCTCAGGCCAGCCCTGGGCAGCTGAGGGGTTGAGGGAACTGGGGGACTCCGGAGGCAGGCACCCTGGCGGGGCTGAGGGACTGGGTGCCGCCATCTTGTGGCTGTGGGCACCGCCATCTTTGAGGGTGTGACAGTCAATTAGCATATTCTCTCTTTATTAGATAGGATGTTTCTTCTTCTCTTTATATTTAGCCTGCACTCAAATGTTTGGCAGTGGATTTAACAAGTCTGCTTAGATGTTTCAAAGGCCAATCAAATCTGAAAGTCAAAATCAAACTGATGTGCCCTCCTAGACCTGTTCCTCCTCCTCTGTCACCTTCCCCTCAATAAAGGCACTCACTGCCCAACTGCTCAAAGTAGAAACCTGGAAGCTATCCTCTCTTCTGTTTTGTTGTGTTGTTTTTTTTTTAATCTCTGACATCTAAGTGGATCCACTTAGGTAAGAATGTACAGAATCTTCCCACCTCAGGTAGTTTGGGCTCTGAACTCTCTGACCTGGACTGTTGCTGTGACCTCCTTCAGTAAGAAATATTGAATACCTACCAACTGGAAGGCGCTTTCCTAGGCATTGGCAGTAAAGAATTGATGAGGACAGACCTCATATTCATGGAGCCTGTGTTCTGATGAATGAAATTGCACAAATGTAGTGACTTTAGCATTGTATTTGTTTAGGTTTGTCAGGGAGAAAGATGTTGGTGCAGAGGGGGAAGAGTCCCCTTTCTTTGAATTAGCTTGTCAATAAAAATGCTCTAAAGAGTGATATTTGAGCTGGACACCAAATGAAAAGAAGTAACCAGCACTGCCAAAATCTGGAGAATGGGCTTCTAGGCAGAAGAAACAAGTATAAAGGTCTTAAAGAGAGTTTTCTATACTTAAAACAGGAAGAAAGCCTTTGTCTGGAATGCAATGTGTAAGAGAAGTTGGTGGCTTGGTTTTGGTTTTAGCAGTGGAGCTAAGAGAAGTGGACGCTGTTCCTCCTCCAAATACCTGTGGCCATTGTCCAGCCCATCTCACGTGGCCACCATTCGTGTCCTTTTAAAACAAATTTTGTTATTTACTATTCAGTAAATATTCACTGAACACCCACTCGGAGACAGACACTATTTTATATGCTTGACTAGATTAGTGAAAATACTTGCCTCGATGAAGTCTGTGTTGTAGCACACAGTTAATAACCAAGAAACATAACAAGTATGTAAATCATGTATATGAGAAGCAGTAGTGCTGTGGGAAAGAGAAAAGTTCAGGAGGGTAGAGGGCATTTGTGGTCGGTTTTACCATATTAAATAGGGAGTCTGGTTCTCTCAAGTAAAGGGCAGGGGTGGAGAGACTTGGGCAAAGGCTTGAGGCAGTGAGGGAGGGAGCGATGCTGATGTGCACAGGAGCATTCCAGGTAGGTGGAAACCCTGCCGAGGCTTTGTGCTCTGGGAAGGGCTATGGGAGGAAGGTCAGAGAAGTAACTGACCCCTGACTTAAAACCCTTCAATGGCCTCCCACTGCTCTTGGGTAAACCTCACAGTTTATAATGGAACCCACAAGGTTTTCATGGTCTGGCCAAGTTTAGTCTTCTTCTCATCTCCCTCTTTCTTCCCTCTAATTGCACTCTCTCAATCAAGTCGTAATAATCAACTATCTCCACAGTCCTAGGGCAGGAATCCCTCCCATATCAACAGGATAAATAAGAGGCAATTAAAACAATGAAGATTCTGATTTCTCTATACCCGGGCTAACCCTTATTATCACCTTTTTCATTATAGCCACTCTAGTGGGCGGCAAGCAGAATCTCCTCTTGGTTTAATTTGCATTTCACTGATGGATAATGATGTTGAGCATCCTTTCATGAGCTCATTGGCTGTTTGTATATCTTCTTTTTTTCCTTAGGATATTTTGTCCAATTTTTAATTGGGTTATCTGGTACTTTGTATTGTTGAGTTTAAGGGTTTTATAGCCTTCTGAATTTGCAACGAGTTTACATATTCAGCTAGTTTTGTAACTTCCATGAAGGAATGCCTGTTGTCCTGTTGGTGGCAGCAAAACACCACTTCTTTGAAAATAGAAGCTACTAATGCGCCACTTCTGGTTCTATGACATTAGAATTCCTCTATATTGGTTTCCCCTTCCAACATAATTTGAATGTTTAATTTGTTTTAACTTTTCTCTAGTGTAGCTTCAGTTTGATGATGGGTGTAGTTATAGTATGTTATCCTATAAATGCTAAAACAGTCAACAAACACAAATGTAGACATTTAAAGTTTCAGAAATAATGCATTTTATTGATTAAAGATCAATACTAGAAAGAGTGCATACTACCATGCAGTGTATTACAGAACACCTTGTAATTGTGGAAAGGATTTATCATTATGTGTTTCTCATGAAACAGTCCAAAATGCCAGGGAAGGAGGATAGTTGACTAAATATGCCATGTTCCAAGTTGTCAGTAATTAATTTAAACTTAATGTATCCTAAGCAATATGAGGTCACTTGACAGGGATAAAAACAATGAAATCCAATGTCCTCATTTTTCTTTTTTAATGAGAAATCACAGTACTTAGCATAAACTTATTCAAGTGTTTCTTCCCCCTTTTCTTAAAAATCTCTCTTCATCTTTGTCCTCCTCTGCTCTGCTCCTATCTTGAATGAAAGTATGGTCTGCTTTCATTCCAAGGCTTACTTCCCACTTGCATCCTTGATTCCAATTTTTCTGCCTCTCTTTGGAGAAGCCTGTGATGGTTGGTTAATTCACTTACCCAACAGACAGACGTGCACTGAATGCTGCCCGACAGGCATGGATCAGGTTGGGAGCATGCAGAGAGGAGTCTGTGGACTCAGGTTGTCCTGAGTCCAGTGAAGGAAGCAGCCCAGTAGATAGACACAAGTCTGTGTGATTGTCCTGGGTTCCCAAGAGGGAGTCTCAGGAGCCCAAGAGCAGGGTGCCAAGTTTATTCTGGGAGAACCAAGAAAAAATTTCCAAGGGTGACAACTAAACTTTGAGCAGAGTAAGCACCATGAAGAAGAGGCACAAGAAGAGTGGCCAAGGCAGATGCTTTGCTCTGGGCGAGGTCAGAGGGCTTTAATCACATATATGCAACCAGTTTACTGTGGGAGTTTAATCAGTCCACCTAACCTTTCTACACCTTATTTCTTTATTTACAAAATAAGGAGTCAGAAACATATGGTTTCCAAGGCTCTTAATCTTTGTCTTGCTAACTATCAATCCATGCTAGATGTGTGTATGTATATGTGTTATGTATGCATACACACACACACTCAGACACACTCTGTGTATGCTACATACCACCATCTCAGTCCTTTAATGGATAGATAAGAATCATCCTGTAATTAGCATATTGGTTATTTAAATGCTTAGCTGAGATGGACATCATCAAGAATCACAGAAAAGCTGGCTCAGTGGAAATTCTACAACTAGAAGGAAAGAGAGGGGCTCACAGAGACCCAGAGGAGCTGCAAAAAGCTGAGGTACAGAGACGCGCCCATGGAGAGAGTGGGTGCCAGAGTACCTGGCTGGCTTTCTCTGGCGGGAGGGAGATGGAGACTCCCAACTGCATTGGACCCCTTATCCTACAACACTAAACCCCAGGACCAGCCGAAACTTATAGGGGGGGAGTTTGGACTGTGTAAAGGGAGAAGTGCACGGAAATTTAGGGGAGTCGTGAAAGGGCAGAAGTCTGCTGGCGCGAAGAGCACTGCGCGCAGAAGACCGACTGCTGATTGTGCCACTGGCTTTTACAAGTGGGCGGGAGACAGAGCCTCCCAACTGCGCCACTTCTAACTCCACTCAACCCCAGTTTCGGGCGAAACCCTGGGGACCCAGATTCATATGGTCCTGGAGTGCAGAGGAGCCAGAAAGGCAGCAGTCTAGAGGCATTGCGAGAGCAGGTGCGCTAGGCACAGGGACCACTCCAGCAATTACCCAGTCACATGAGACTCAGGGGCCATGGAGGGCGGGGCTGACTGGAAGGCAAGGCAGTCCATTAAGCCCTGAGACTCCACCCATCCCAAGCTCAACAGAGAGGCTTTTGTAGTTTTGCAAGTCTTGTATCATAAGGCTGAATCCAACACAGAAGTTCTCCTGGCATAGTGAAAATGTGGAGACAAAGGAAGAGATCACAAACAAAAGAAATGGAGGAAAACAAATGACTAAATATAGAGTTCAAAACCATGGTTATAAGGTTTTGCAAGAATATCCTAGAAAAGATGGATAAATTTAGTGAGACCCAAGAGGAGATGAAAAAGGACCAACTAGAAATTAAACATACACTGACTGAAATAAAAAAATATACAGAGACCTAATAGCAGACTAGAGAAAAGCAAGAATCAAGTCAAAAATTTGAAATATAAAGAATCAGAAAACACTCAACTGGAAAAGCAAGAAGAAAAAAGAATCCAAAAATGTGAAAATAATGTAAGGAGCCTCTGGGACAGCTTCAAGTGTACCAACATCAGAATGGTGGAGGTGCCAGAAGAAGAGGGAGAACAAGATACTGAAAACCTATTTAAAGAAATAATGACTGAAAACTTCCCACATCTGGTAAAAGAAATAGACTTATAAGTCCAGGAAGCCCACAGAACCCCATATAAAAGGAATCCAAAGAAGACTACACCAAGACACATCATAATTAAAATACCAAGAGCAAAAGACAAAGAGAGAATATTAAAAGCAGCAAGAGAAAAAACAGTTAATTACCTACAAGGGAGCATGCATAGGATTGTCAGCTGATTTCTCAACAGAAACTTATGCAGGCCAGATGGGAGTGGCAAGAAATATTCAACGTGATGAATAGCAAGAACCTACAACCAAGAATACTTTACCCAGCAAAGCTATCATTCAGAATTGAAGGGCAGATAAAGAGCTTCACAGATAAGAAAAAGCTAAAGGAGTTCTTCAACTCCAAATCAGTATTATATGAAATGCTGAAAGGTACTCATTTAGAAGAGGAAGAAGAAAAAGGTAAAAGCCAAAAAATTATGAACAACAAATACATATCTATCAACAAGTGAATCTAAAAATTAAGTGAATTAAAAATTTGATCAACAGAATAAACTGGTGAATATAATAGAATCAAGAGCACAGAAGGGGAGTGGACTGATAATTCTCAGGGGGAAAAGGGTGAGGGGTGTACAGGGAGAGACTGGACAAAAATCATACACCTATGGATGAGGTCAACGGGAGGGAGGTAAGGGTAAAGGGAGGGGTGGGAGCGGGTGGAGGGGAAAAAAGAGAAACAAATGTAATAATCTGAATAATGAAGATCAAATAAATAAATAAATAAATAAATAAATAAATAAATGCTTAGCTGAAGTTTATCTTTGTCTCTTAAAGAGGTTGCAGAGTGCCGAAACCGATTTGGCTCAGTGGATAGAGCGTCGGCCTGGGGACTGAAAGGTCCCAGGTTTGATTCCAGTCAAGGGCATGTACATTGGTTGTGGGCACATCCCCAGTAGGGGGCGTGCAGGAGATGGCTGACCGATGTCTCTCTCTCATCGATATTTCTGCCTTTCTTTCCCTTCCTCTCTGTGAAAAATCAGTAACATATATTTTTAAAAAAAGAGTTTGCAGAGCAATGTAATAATAAGAGCAAAAGAATATCCAGTCCATTATAGTTAAAAATAATACCAGTAAATTATTTTCAATCCCATTTTAAAGATCTTTTAGCACCATCCTTGTATGTGAACAACCAATTTGTTCTAAATTAGTGAAATGTTGTGACGTGTGTGTGTATATGTGTGTGTGTGTGTGTGTGTGTGTGTGTGTGTGAGGCTGTATGTGGAGTATGCCACTGTACTATTATTATTCTTTCTAGATGTTTCCAGATGCTTAAGTAATATGTTGGATCCATGTAAAAAAATCTGATGGCTATAATCACTAATTAGGCAATTGTGTAACATTTACTATCTGTGATGAGCTCTCAAATACATTTCAAGAATAGTTAATAAATCAAATTAATGGCAGTACAACTATCCATTTTTTAGCACTTAAAATATGCCTGGTGCTGTGCTAAGCACTTTTAAAGTAATCTTCATGACCTTTCATTTTTTTTGTGTGGGTTTTTTTGTTTTTGTTTTTGCTTTTTGCTTTTGCTTTTATTGTGATGGCCATTTTAATCATTTCTAAGCATATAGTTCAGTAACATAAAGTGCATTCACATTGTTGTGCAGTCATCACTAACATCCTTCTCTGGAGCTTTTTCATCTTCCCTAATTGTAACTCTGAGCCTATGAAACAATTACTCCCCATTACTCCCCGCTTCTGGCTCCTACCAGTAATTGTTTATTTTACTTAGCATATTGTATGACCTTGAATTTTAACAGTAATCCTTTAAAGGTAGGATGAGTCAGTATACTCATTTTTCAAATGCGGAAACTAAGCTTTAGAAGTTAAGTAACTTGGCTACAGTCATTCAGTGTCAGTGATATACCAGATGCACTACTGGGCCTGTCTTGTTCTAGAACCCATGTCCTTAACCACTAAACTAGGGTGTGTGTGTGTGTGTGTGTGTGTGTGTGTGTGTGTGTGTTTTAAACCTTACAGTCAACCTGTGAAGAGACAATTATTTCCACATGTAGTTCTCACTTCCAGTAGTTCTCACTCAAAAGCCCATGCTTTTTCACACTTAAATTGTCGCCAAATCAGCTTTAATTTCACAAATTCATGTTGCCAAGGTATTATGAATGAAAACGAAGTTTTTTATCCAAGTTTTTAGAAAATTGTGTAGAGGAGGAAAAGTTTTCTTTAACCTTTTAAAATTCCTGGTTAGATCTATAATTCAGGTGACAAAGACAGATTAACAAGGGAAATGCATACAAATTTAAATAACATATTTTATGTGACATGGGAGCCTTCAAAAGGAAAGAAAGACCTGAAGAACTGATTAAACTTGAGTGTTTTGATGTTAGGTTGGATGAAAAGTGGATAGTTGTGCAGAAATATGATAGGACAAAGGGGACACAAGCTAACTGTAATAAACTGGGGAGCATTTTGCAAGGCTTGTTTGTTTATATTCTTCTCCATAGTCTGCTGTCTTGGAGATAAGGATGTTTCTTTCCTTCAAGTACAGGGATGGTACCTCTCACATGAGGGTCTGAAGGACAGAGGAAAGTCAGAGAAACCTTCCCACACCTATCATTTTCTTCTTTAGCTTAAAGTATTCAATATGCTCAGGTACCATGTTTTGGTATAGTGTGTTCTGAACCCCATCAACTTCACATTTAAAGATAGTTATCCCAATTTCAAAATGTCACGGGTTGACTAGAACAGAAGCAGAGCCAGAGCAACTCTGGAGCCATTGTTATATAAAAATAATTGAATTTAGGTTAATAAAAAACAAGCTCACAATCAAAAAGGATGGCAAAATGTAAATATTCTTTTCTTTTGTCTAACTAGAAAAATATTTGATTCTTGAGTTCTGCTTATCCATTTCTTCTTTCACAGCCTGTAAGATGTATGAAGTCATCCCTGAATCCTGTTTAATGCCCTATTCAAACTTTATTTCACTCTGACCAATCACTGTGTGTGAGCTGAGCATAGGGCGATGTTATCAGGAGATTTTTGTCAGAGGCTGTCACTGCCCAGTAAGTTTTTATGACCCTTTTTATCTGCAAGACTTGCTAGTATTACTTTTCAGCATGAAGTAGACTAATTTTGTTCGTTAAAGTGCTGACAGGGTTGATGACTCACTGTGGGAATTGATTGATATTATCACAATAATATAACCAGTCAGAGGAAATTCAATTGAAGCATATTAAAATTTACTTGATACTTGGGTTATGCAGGTTGAGAAAAGATGAAATATGCTCCTTTTACTCAAAATACAATAACCCCAAACCCCATAGCCTTACTCTTTTTTATTTTCATGTTTATGTTTTCTCTTTGGTTTCTTTCCCATGACTAAAGCTATTTGGTTTGGGCAAAGCCAAATGAATTTAGAATAAAATGTTTTATTTATAACCTTGATTAATTAGGATATAGGCTAATGCTGCTATTTAAAAAGAGAAATAGCTCATGAAAAAGAAACCATGAAAACAAAGTGGTTTAAATTAGTTTATTTCTCTTATACCTACCAGCCCGCAAAAAGGAGAGCTGGCCCAAAAGGCAGGCAGTTCAGCTCTGTGACATCACTCAGGGACTTCGGTTCCATGTGTTTTTGCTTCACCATTTCCTAGTATGTTATCCTCATGGGCATGGTTAAAACTAGATCAATGCCACATCAAGTTCTAAGTCAGAAGAAGAGGGAAATTTTAAGCAAAGTAGAAGGCAAGCTATTTCCTTTTAAACAATGAGGAAGTTGAATGCATTACTTTTTTTCACATTCTATTGACAAAAATGTTGCCCATGGCCACACTTACCTGTAAGGGAACTAGTTAAAATTAATATGTCTATGGAAGATTGGGACAAATTTTTAGAGAACAATTAGCACTCATCATAATTGGTCCCTCTGGTCTCTCAGTATCTGTGATCACCTTTATTCTAGCACATAAACACTTCATCCTTCCCAAGGGAAACGTTCAAAGGCCTCATTCAATTACCTCATCTGCTCAAAGTTAAAGGTCTCTGAATGATACACAGTCCTGTGTCTCAGGCATAGGATGGTTCCTCAGAGTACAGTGATAAGGTTCTGCTCATCTCACATCCAGTGTACAGAAGTGGTAGGGAAATGTATAACTGGAATAAAAGCCCTCATTTGGAAAAGAGAAGAATGGGAAACACCCCATCATCAGTGGTCCATGGGAATTTACAAGACTCCTGCTCTAGCAGTAGAGAAGGTTTTTTGGTTCTAAGCTCTAGAAGCTACACTGTTACCCGTTGTCCTTCGTGGTGGCATCTAAAGTTATAGCTAAAGTGTACACCCTCCTTGGAAGCTGTATGGTTTTCAAAGCTATTTCCTGTTTGTGGAGAGTTGAAAGCCTGAGAGTTGTTTTAGTGCTCAAACTAAATATGTAATTTTTTTAGGCAAGCCTTTTGATTTTGTTGGGGGGGGGGATTAATTCCTTCCACATTTTTTGTAGGCTTTGGTTTTTTTGCTTCTAGTTAATTCATTATGAGTAAACAAATCCAAAGATTTCTTCTAAAATAATTCTTAAGTCTTCTTGTTCTATTTGTTTGTCTGTTTTCAATGGCCCATTCCCTTCATTCCTCATTTTATTTTTATTTCTTAATATACTTTTTATTGCTTTCAGAAAGAAAGGGAGAGGGAGAGATAGATAGAAACAGCAATGATAAAGGAGAATCATTGATTGGCTCGGGTATGTGCCCTTGACCAGAATCAAACGTGGAAACTTTCAGTCTGCAGGCTGACAATCTATTCACTGAGCCAAGCCATCTAGGGTATTCCCCCTTTTTAACAGTGGTTATCCTGAGGCAGCCACAGCCTGGGTAGGAAGGTGACATTCTTAATTTGATCTTTGCCTCTTGGCTGATTCTATTTTTGTGGAGATGTTTTAGAGATAACTTGTGAAAAAATGTAGAAGCTATTTATCTCCTGTTTGGGAGATAAGCTAGATTTTTCAACCCTGAGACCTCCAGTTGTTATTCCTGATCAGTTTAGATTATAGACCACTTTCCAGCCACTTTCTCTAGAGCAATAGGTATCACAGACACATAGATGGTCTATTTTTGAAGTTACCACAGGTAACAGTTTTCCCAATATCATGACATAGCATAAAAAGGATCACCAATTTTCCAGTCTGTAATATTTATTTTCTCGCCTTGTATTTCACTTACCACAAAGCCAAGAAACTAATTTAAAATTTTAATTTTGGCAGCAATATCTGGGTACCAATTTCTGTATTAGAAGATAGGCTAAACTGTCACATCAACCCAAAAGACAGTGGCTTAAATAAGAAAGAAGGTGGTTTTTGTTTTGTTTTGTTTTGCTTTTTGTTTTGTGTTATGTGACTGACTGTAGAGATAGTAGGCCTGTGCTCCAGGCCCATAGGCAGCTCAGCTCCATTACATGTTTCAGGAACCCAAGTTGCTTCAGCAGGGTTTTCCTAACTCTGTGCTATTCATATTTTGGGCCAGCTAAATCTTTCTTGTAGGTGACTGACTGACCTACAAGAAAGATTTAGTTGACTTCTGCTTATTAGTAACTTCGCTAGTTAAGACAAACAAAAGTGTCTCCAGGCATTACCATATGCCCTCTAGTGGATAAAATTATTTAAGTTTGTGAAATATTGCTTAGAATGTCTTAGAATCATCTTTATCTATGTTCTCAAAGCAGATATTAATACACTGAAGAGAAAACAACAACAACCAATCAAAATAGGCCAGATATCATAATTAGCAATGCCATTAATTAAAGTAATTATAACTTTATTCCATATTTTCAAAAGTTAAGTTAAAAATTGTAAGATATAAAATAGGGCCAAAATTGAATTTTGAAATAGATTATTTATTGATTTCAGAGGGAAAAAGAAGGGAGAGAGTAAAGGAAACATCAATGATGAGAGAGAATCATTGATTAGCTGCTTCCTACATGCCCCCTACTGGGGATTGAGCCAGAAACCCTGGCATGTGCCCTAACCAGGAATTGAACTATGACCTCCTCCTCATTCATAGGTCAACGCTCAACCACTGAGCCCTGCTGGTTGGTGGACCTTCTGCATTTTTGCATGGCATAAATTTACATTCTAAAGAAAATAATTCCTAAATTTTGTTCTAGCTCAAATTCCAATGTATCTTTAGCCACCCTTTGGAAAATCTTCAGAGGCCTTTGATATATTTTTTTTATCATTATTTTTATGTGGATAAGGCATCTCATGTACAGTACACCTTGAGGGGGTTCCATTTACAAAGACAATAATTTACATCTCTATACATCATGTCCTTGATTATTACACTTTATTCATCTTTTCATTCTCCCATCAGAAGTCTTTAAGCTAAACTCTAGCACTGTGTCCTGAAAACATCTATATATCACAGATCATGTCCCTTTTCTCTGTTTACACAGAGCTTTCCTAGCTACTGTGTTCTCCTTTCAAGGATGGTTCTTGACTCTTTCTGCCTGAAATGAGAGCCTGCTCTACACAAGCCTTGTACTGTCTGCTTTCTGTCTGGGAATTGTCTTTCAGCCTTTCTAAAAATCTACACATTTTTCAAGTCCAGCTTAAAATCTGCATATAACTTTTGACTCCCCCAAAACTTAACTACTAATAGCCTACTGTTGACTAGAAGCCTTACTGACAACATAACAATAGATTAACACAAACTTTGTATGTTATATGTATTATATACAATATTTTTACAATAAAGTAAGCTAGAGAAAATAAACTGTTATTAAGAAAATCATAAGGGCCCGGCCAGCATGCTTCAGTGATTGAACATCAAACTATGAGTCAGGAGGTCAGGTTCGATGCCTGGTCAGGTCACATGCCTGGGTTGTAGGGTCAATCCCAGTGTGGGCAGTGTAGGAGGCAGCCAATAAATTCTTTCTCATCATTGTTGTTCCTATCTCTCCCTCTCCCTTCCTCTCTGAAATCAATAAAAATACTTTTTAAAAAAAGAAAATCATAAGGAAGAGAAAATACATTTACAACTTTATTGAAAAACCCACATGTAAGTGGACATGTGCAGTTCAAACCCATGTTGTTCGAGGGTCAACTATAAATGTAAAACAAATGAAAATTGGAACTTAATTCTTTGGTTAATTTGTTTATCTAGCCTGGCTAATCCCATTTCAAACATCTTACCCATTTATTTGTAGTTTTTATCTTCTCTAAATGTAATAGCTTGCAGGGGAGACATATGGAAGTGTCTTCTGCTTACCACAGTGATTTCCATATAATTTTCTTAAGTTTGATTTTAATCTTATTATAGTAAACTAGAGGCCTGATACACAAAATTCATGCCAGGGGCTCGGTCCTCACAGCCCCTGCTTTGTCCAGAAGGTCATCCGGAAGGATGTCTAGTCTAATTAGCATATTACACTTTTTTTTATTATAGATTCTGAGCATCTGCCCTCTTGGGCAAATGAACTTGTCAGTCAGATATTTTCTTAAAGGTGTATTTTATGTTAGTTTGGGTGTATATTGGCATTGTTTAGAAATCTTTGAGAACATTAATGATTTGAATTTATAGTACTCACTATTTATAAGCAAACACATTACTATTTTCATGAACATGTACTTTGTTTCCATATAAAATAGGAAATATTGTTTTATTCAGCACTGCCCTCCCCAGTATATTATTCACATTAAAACTCAAACTAAAGCAATAACTCTGGAGTTCTCTTTGTGCAAAGTCCCTGGGTCTGTTTATTGACCCATCACCAGGGAATTAGTCTGTATTCCCCAAGTCAAATATACTTATTTCTGAAGCAACTACCAACTGATATTGAGCATAGTGCTGAATAACATTGAGTCTCATTTATTTTCTCTTGGCTTTGACATTGTTTTATTATGTCAGTATTTTTTCTCTCTTCTTTTAGAAATCCATAAATAATGTACTTGCTTTCATTTTGACATTTTTTTCTTACTAATTTAGTTGGTAAATAAAAGGGAAACACACTTACCATCCCCTACTTTAATGCATGCCTTTAAAAAAATTAAGCCTTGCCTGACTGGTATGATTCAGTGGTTGAGAGTTGGTCCATGAACCAGGAGGTCAAGGTTCTATTCCCAGTCAGAGCACATGCCTGGGTTGTGGATTCGATCCCCAGTTGGCATGTGTGTGTGTGTGTGTGTGTGTGTGTGTGTGTGTAGGAGACAGCCACTCGATGATGTTTCTCTCTCATTGATGTTTCTATCTCTCTACCCTTCTCCCTCAAAAATCAATAAAACATACAAGAATTAAGCCCATACTTTAATTCTACTCGTAATTCACTTCTTCATTTGAACATCAGTCATTTATTAATTTACTCAATATTTATTTAAATAATCTGTGACCATAGTGACTAGGAACTGGTAGTGAAGGTGCAAAGATGAGTATGTTGTAGTTTATATGAGGGGTTCACAGAGGGATGAAGAAGACAGACAGGGATACAGGTATTTGCTGTGGAATTGTTACTGCATGGTCATGAACAGGCACAGGATGCAGAGTCAGAGGAGGGAGGTATTAGCAGGGATGGCCTGAAAGAGATAATGACATTTGCATCTTGAAAGATAAGAAGAAAAAACAAGGAATGATAATTTGGGTGATGAGGACAGCATATGTGAAGAGCAGAAGCATCACAAAACACAGCATGTTTGGGAAGCGCCGAGAGAATGCCGCTATGAGGTGTCAAGGTGACAGTGTAGTTGGAAAGTTATGTGAGGTCTAAGTTGTCGAAGGGTGTCTTATGGTTACAGTTGTGTGCTAATCTTTGAACCTGTGAACCAGAGGGCGCCTTCAAACAATTACACAGTCAGGTCCGGTGTGTTTAGGAAGACAGTTTTGGAGATAGTGAGAGAGAGACTGAAATGTGAAGACTGGAAATGAATGTGGAGACTGTTCGGAGAATAGCCCAGAGGAGAAATAATGAAGGCTTCTTTAACCCAGGCTGCAACAACAGGGGTGTGAGGGAGGGCCAACTGGGTAGCATTTCTCAGGTGCCGTCAGGGGGACTTGGGGAGAGTTAGATGTACCGGACAATGCACACTTGGGGAGAGTTAGATGTACCGGTCATTGCTGTTCTCCACTTTTCCTCTTTCTCATCCTCTTAAGCCAAGGTGACCCTAGAAAATCCAGTAGGGCTACCAGATCAGCTACTGCTTGGGTCAGCTACTGCTTGGTTCAGCTTAATGTATTGTGGTTTGAAATCTATTCATAGTCTTTCTAAGAAAGTAATCAAACCAATTGATCTTATAACCAAACTTTGTGCTTCAAGTCAGCAATTCTGAGAGAGTCAAGGCGTTCATATATAGGAGGTGTTCATATATAGTGGGTGTTCTGTTTCCTCCATGATGTGCCCTTCCCTGACATGATAAGGGATATTATCTCTGGCAGTTTTGTTCCAATGAGTTATATAAATGAGGACATAATAAGCCACAGGTTCTTAGAAAGTTCACAAAGATAGCAAAGAACTGTTTTCTCCTTCATAATGCTTCTCAGGTTCAGCATAGCTCTGTTTCTATGGCAACCACATTGTCCAGGCTCTCGTTTACTCACAGTTGACTTACTGAATAGTTTTATGGCTTGTCTGCCTTCAGTCTCTTTCTCTCTTAAACTCCCTGGTCCTCTCCTCTACTACCAGATTAATCTTTTTAAAGAACTATCTTCATTGTATTTGCCTATCTGGCATTCCATTTTCATTGTAATCTGGCCTCAAATGTACCTACTGGACACGTTATTACCTACTGTCATGTGGGCCCCTTAATTGTCCTGATCATGTATCTTGTTTCTTCATAAAGCCTAATACCTTTGAGAGCAGAGATCCCATCACATGCTAGTGTTGTATTCCACCCAGCAGCAAGCACAACTCCGGGCTCATGGTATATGTTCTCTTTTGCTCTTGATCCCTGGGTTTATTTATTCCTCCATATCCCCACTAGGACTGAGGGCTGTTTCTGGTTGTTTTGTGTTAATTTTTTTCCTTCCTAAAGTAGTTTATGGTTATATAACACATATTATCCAAAGCTTGCAGGACATTTTAAAAACCAATATTATCACAACTTTGCTTTTAAATATAGAAGCCTCTCTCTTCTTTAGCAAAAACCACAATGACACAGCTACTTGCATGTCTAAACTGGGTTGTGCATTTTTTTCTGTGGCCAGTAGTTCCAATGGTCATAGATTAAGTGTAGCCTTTTAGGAGGAAAGCTGGTCTTAGTCATGGCACTATTGCAGGTAACCTGGTAGACCAATTTAGTTGGAGTGTGGTTTGTTTCTTTAATGTGTCTAGAGATAGATTCAGAGGGAGAAAAACAACTCGACATTCATGAAGGATATATTTCAAGATGTTCTAGAATTTCCTTATTTTTTAAAAATATATTTTATTGATTTTTTACAGAGAGGAAGGGAGAGGGATAGAGAGTTAGAAACATCCATGAGAGAGAGACATCGATCAGCTGCCTTCTGCACGCCTCCCACTGGGGATGTGCCCGCAACCAAGGTACATGCCATTGACTGGAATCGAACCTGGGACCTTTCAGTCTGCAGACCGACTCTCTATCCACTGAGCCAAACTGGTTTTGGCAAATTTCCTTATTTTTAATATCATTGTGATTTTAACTCATTTTATTTATAAAATTGAGAGAAGATATCCACTTAGCCATCAGAACATATAATAGCAGAAGACAAAGATTACAAGCTAAGATTACTCACTATCTGTCACATGGATGTGAGTACTAATTCATTCCTCAGCAAACCTACAAGTTGCTATGTTGTAATCTTGTAGGATCTCTCCAGGAGAGCTGAAGGAATAAATATTAAATCTTTAAATGTTAAGAGGTTACTTTAGTTGACTTCTAGTTGCTAAAAAAAACAAAATGTTTAAAAGGCCTTATAAAATAATATTTTAAATTAAAATTAAATAAATGAGTGAAACTGAGATAAGAATCCTATTTTATGTTTATATTTTCTTTAACAACTTATTAATAAAGCTCTCTCTCCTTTCCCTGTGAACCTTGCCCTGATATTTTCTAATTGGAAAGAGAGATAAATTCACAGGAAAGAGCAGACATGTTAAGTAGTGACAATTGTCATGAAAGAAATAATACAAGGGAAGCTAATGTGTTACTGCCCTTCATTAGGTAAATTAGTGAGAGAAAGCCTCTATGAGCAAAGTAACATTTGAGTTGAGAGATACAATGGAGCCAGCCAAATGAAGATCAGCTGCAACAGCAAATGCAAAGGCCCTGAGGCATAAAAGCTTTTAATGTTCAAAACAGAAAGGAGGCCAGTGTGACTGGAGCATAGTGAACAAGAAGTGAAAAAGAAGGAGGGGTGGTCAGAAATGTAGACAGATCAGCAGAGATATAGAAACAGTAGTAAAGTATTGGCATTTGAGTATGATGGGAAACAAGTATAACTTTTTGATCTGATTATGATTTTAAGACACGGATTGAGGAATTTGAGTATGTGGAGTGTGGATTGTAAAAAGGCGAGTGTAGAAGCATGGAGACCATGGAGGATCTTATTTCAGTAGGATAAGCAGAAAATGATGGTAACTTAGACCAAGGTGGTGACAGGAAAGATGGAAAAAGAAAGCAAATTTAAGATACTTTTGTAGATAGGGTTGATAGGATATGTAGATAAATTGAATTTGGAAAACTGGAGGAAGTAAGAAATCAAGGATCATGGGAGAGATAGTTTTGAAAAACATGAGCAAATGACTTATTTTGGCGATAATTTTACTATAATAGATAATAATAATGAAATATGATCATGCATGGAAGAGGATGGCATAATGTCTGACACACCAAAGGAACACATGAGGGTTTAGCATAGTTTGTGGGCCTTGTAAACACTGAATAAATGATAATTATTATTATTGATACTTTTTGTCACTTGAATACTTAGCAAGAATCTGCGATGTATAAGTTGCTTTGTTAAGCGTTGCTTGAGAAACATGAGTATGAGCTAGGTAAAGGAACCCAGCAGGCATGGAAGACTATATGCACGTGTTTCTGTCAGCCCGTGGCAATTATGAGGTACATAAGTGCTGAATTCATAAGGGAGGTGCAGAGGTAGCTGATCCCCACCGGTGAATGTAGAGGGAGAGTCATCTCAAATCTCACTATTTTTCTACTTCTAAAATTATGCTGAATCCATTTGAAACCAAGAATGAATGGTTTGGGGATAGGCAGAGTAGGAAATGGTATGGCTGTAGAGTGTCTTACCATCTTTTTTAAAATATATATATATATATATATATATTGATTTTAGAGAGGAAGAAAGGGAGAGAAAGAGAGACATCAATGATGAGAGCAAATCATTGCTCAGCTGCCTCCTGCACGTCCCACAATGGGATCAACCTGGCAACCTGGACATGTGCCCTGGGAATTGAACTGTGACCTGGCTCATAGGTCGAGGCTCAACAATTGAGCCACTTGGGCTAGGCAAATGTCTAACTATCTTATTTCAGAACATGGACTTGTCTGTTCACAAAAAGACAATGTCCCCATCTTGACATATGCATTTTGTGGAAACAAATTCATGGACTGACCCATATAACTCCACTGAAAATATTATTTTTCACAGAAGCAGCCTTTAAACTGCACCTAACATTCCACAGGACACAAAGATGCCAGAGATAGCACATTTAACAGAGAACTGGCGATGAACCAGAGGAAGAAAGTAGAGGCAATTAACAACTTCTCAAGATGAGTGCAGCACCTCATAATTTTTAACAGCAATGACATATGCATAAAAATAAGAAGTAAAATGCTGATTTAGCTTGAGAAGATCAAGGAATAATTTAGAGTCCATCTGTTGTAATTTTAACCTGATCGATGAAAATTAAAGAACAGGGAGAACCGAAGATGGCAACTGGCAGGAAGGTAGGGAGGGAGAGAGTGTGAGAGAGTGAGGAACCCATAGAGGAGAGTGTAGACGTGTGTGGTGTGTGAGTGTACGAGCTAGGGACAGTTAGATTCTTCGGGTCCTCCAAGGGGCTGCCAAACTGGGCAGTCTTAGATGGCGGAGCCCCGCACACACAGCAGACACTTCTGAGCGGCCGGTGCAGGCACGGAGACCACTCCATCTTGAGAAACAGAGCTGCTTGAGACTAGGATCCTGCCCTCAGCAGCACCCAGTCGCATCTTAGATGCAAACCAGGACCCTGCAGCTACTGGGGATAGAGAATGGCAACCACAGCTTCAGACCAACAGACAACAAGAATCTAGACTTCCCAGCAGCAAATTTCTGTGAGTCAAAGAGCCTATCTCCCTCCTCGCAGGCTCACAGATAGCGCCATAGATACTGGTAGACCTGCCCCTCGCTTGAGCTGCAGTGCCCCTATGGGATGTTGAGCTTGAGAGCACACGCACGGGCCGCAGAGCTGCTACTGGAATTTGAGAGATTGGAATCTGCTCCCTGCAACGCAATCGGGCGACCAAACCCGAAGCTCATGTAGGGAGCAGTACCACCTGACTTGGATTCTGGGCAAGCACACATGGAAGTCATATTTCTACAGCGCAGGCATAGCACAGAGCTATTGTGCAACCCAGTCCCCCATGGTGACTGGGACCCAGATTCTGCTGACAAGAGGCAGCACAGAGTACCACCAACTTGACTCTGTTTCTTACCCTGTGGCCTGGGATCCCTGACTCACAGTGCATTTTCACTAATAATAGCCAGTGACAACTTATTCTTGGTACATGCACACACGGGGACCCTGATTCTTAGTGAGGAGCTACACAAGGAAACAGAGACTCTGATACTCGTTTCTTGGTGCAGACACAAGGAAACTCTGACTCCTGGCGTACACTAGGGGACTCATTTTCGGCACACACCAACAGCGTGATGCAGGCAGGGTCCCTGATTCTAGATGCATACACAAGACCACACTGAATGCTGGTAACACTGACCCTATGCAAGCCTGATTCCCACCAATCTACGGTAGCCACACGTCCTAGTGTCAGAGCACTTCAGTGTCACCTGGTGGTGTGAAGTTCCCACGGAAAACGGCCTAGTTCCATGCAACTAGAAGTTTGAACCTTCTGGTGATAGTCAGAATGGGGAGATGATACAATCCCCAGAGGAAAGAAAATGAGGAGTTGCCAAGAAAAGAAATTAGTGAAATTGAAGCATGCAACATGACCGAAAAGAATTCAGAGTAATGGTCATGGAATTTATACATTGGATGGATGAGAAAATCAACAACCTATGCAAGAATCAGGAAGAAATGAAAAGTGATATAGCTACAATCAAAAACACCATAGAAAGTTTCAACAGTAGACTAGAAGAAGCAAAGGACTGAATTAGTGAGTTAGAAGATCAGGTACAGAAACAAGCTCAATCTGAATTGGAGAAAAAAATTAAAAAGCAGGAGGAAAGCCTAAGGGAGCTTTGGGATAACATGAAACAAAGTAACATACGTATAATAGGGTTGCCAGAAGGATAGGAAGAGCAGCAAGAATTAGAAAATCTATTTGAAGAAATAATGACAGAAAACTTCCCAGAAATGGGGAAGAAATAAGTTACACATGTACACAGAGTCCCAAGCAGGATCAATCCCAAAAGACCCACACCAAGACACATCATAATTTCAATGGCAAATATCAACGACAAAGAGAGAATCTTAAAGCCGGCAAGAGAGAGAGACAGAAAGTTATCTACAAAGTAACCCCCATCTGATTATCAAAAAGATTTCTCAACAGAAACACATCAAGCTAGAAGGGAGTGGAAGGAGGTATACAAAGTGTTGCAAAGCAAAGGACTGAATCCAAGAATACTCTATCCAGCAAGACTATCAATCAAAATTGAAGGGGAAATAAGGAGCTTTGCAGAAAAAAAAAAAAAGGCTAAGGGAATTTATCACTACCAAACCAGCAATGCAAGAAATGCTAAAGGGAAATCTATAAAAAGAAGAAATAAACAGGTAAAAAGGAACACAGACACAAAAATAGATCTGACTACAAACAAGTACCTTTCAGTAATAACTTTAAATGTAAATAGACTAAATGCTTCAACCAAAAGACATCAAGTGGCTGAATGGATAAAAAAACATGACCCATATATATGTTGTCTACAAGAAACCCACCTCAGAATAAGAGACTCACACAGATTGAAAGTGAAGGGATGGAAAAATATCTTTCAGGCAAATGGAAATGAAAAAAAAAAAAAGCTGGGGTAGCAATACTTATATCTGACAAAATAGACCTCAAAGTGAATGCCCATAACAAGAGATAAGGAAGGCCACTTCATAATACTAAAGGAATTAATACAACAAGAGGATTTTACCCTGATAAACATATATGCACCCAAGACAGGAGCACCTAAATACATAACAAAACTCCTGGAAGATATCAAGGGAGAGATCGACAACAATACAATCATAATAGGGGACTTTAATACACCACTGACATTACTGGGTAAATCCTCTAGACAAAAAAATCAGCAAAGATACAGCAATCTTAAATGACTCACTAGATCATTAAATTGGAGAAAAAAATTAAAAAGCAGTTAAATTAAAAAGCAGGAGGAAAGCCTAAGGGAGCTTTGGGATAACATGAAACGAAGTAACATACATCTTAACTGACATCTTCAGAACATTTCACCCCAAAACCATGGAATATACATTCTTCTCAAGTGCACATGGGACATTTTCAAAAATAGACCACATATTGCGCCACAAGTGAAGTCTCCCCAAGTTCAAGAAGGTTAAAATCATACCAAGCATCTTCTCAGACCACAGTGCTATAAAATTAGAAATAAACTACAATAAAAACAACCCAAAAATCTCAAAAACTTGGAAGCTAAATAGCATGAAATTAAATAATGACTGGATTACCAAAGAGATCAAAGAAGAAATTAAAAGCATCCTGGAAACTAATGACAACAAAAACACAATTCAAAATCTATGAGACACAATGAAAGCAGTCCTGAGAGGAAAGTTTATAGCTCTACAAGCCTACCTCAAAAAATAAGAAAAAATGGTAGTAAATCATCTAACTCTACAACTCAAAGATATAGAAAGAGAGCAAAAATAAAAGCCCAGAATGAGCAGAAGGAAGGAAATTATAAAGATCAGAGCAGAAATAAATGACATAGAGACCAAAAAAACAAGCAAACAAACAAACAAACAAAAAACACAACAATACAAAAGATCAATGAAACCAAGAGCTGGTTCTTTGAAAGGATAAACAAGATTGATGAAACTCTAGCCAGGCTCACCAAGAAGCAAAGAGAGAGGAATCAAATAAACAAAATCAGAAATTAGAGAGGCGAAATAACAACAGACCCCACAAAAATACAAAGAATTGTTAAAAAGTATATGAGCAACTCTGCTCCAACAAACTAGACAACCTAGAGGAAACGGACATATTCCTAGAAAAATACAACCTTCCAAAACTTAATCAGGAAGATTCTAAACATCTCAATAGGCCAATAACTATGGAATAAATTGAAGCAGTCATCAAAAAGATTCCAGCAAACAAAAGCCCCGGGGTAGATGGCTTCACAGGGGAGTTATACCAAACATTCAAGGAAGAACTAAAACCTATCCTCCTCAGACTATTCCAAATAATTCAAGAAAAGGAATACCTCCAAGCTCATTCTATGAAGCCAGCATCAACCTAATACCAAAACCAGATAAAGACAACACAATGAAAGAGAATTACAGGCCAATATCCCCCATGAACATAGATGCCAAAATCCTCAACAAAATTCTAGCAAATCATTTCCAGCAATACATCAGAAAGATCATACACCATGACCAAGTAGAATTTATCCGAGGGATGCAAGGATGGTATAATATCTGCAAATGAATAAACATGATACATCATATAAACAAATTGAGAGATAAAAATCATATGATCATATCAATTGACACAGAAAAAGCATTCGACAAAATCCAACACCCCTTCTTGATCAAACACTCAGCAAGGTGGGAATAGAAGTATCATACCTCCACATAATAAAAGCCATATAAGACAAACCCACAGCCAACATCATACTTAATGGGAAAAAATTAAAACCATTTCCCCTAAGAACAGGAACAAGACAGAGATGTCCACTCTCACCACTCCTGTTCAACATAGTACTAGAAGTACTAGCCATTGTGGTTAGACAAGAAGAAGAAATAAAATGCATCCAAATTGGAAAAGAAGAAGTAAAACTGTCCTTATTTGCAGATGGCATGATATTGTACAAAGAAAACCCTAAAGACTCCATCAAAAAATTATTAGACTTAATAATGTAGCAGGATACAAAATTAATGCCAAGAAATCTATTGCATTTCTTTACACCAATAGTGAACTTATAGAAAGCGAGACTAAAAACGCAATTCCATTTACCATTGCACCCCAAAATTAAGATACCTAGGAAACTTAACTAAGGAGGTAAAAGACCTATATGCGGAAAACTACAGGACACTGCAAAAAGAGATAGAGGAAGACGTAAACAGATGGAAGAACATGGATTGGTAGAATCAACATCATCAACATGCCCATACTACCCAAAGATTTAATGCACTCCCCATTAAAATATCAACAGTATATTTCACAGACCTACAACGAAATTTCCAAAAATAAAAAAAGACCCCGATAGCCACAGCAATCCTGAGAAAGAAGAATAAAGTGGGTGGGATCTCAATACCAGAGTTCAAGCTGTATTTTAAAGCCACTGTTCTTAAAACAGCCTGATACTTACACAAGAACAGACATATAGACCAATAGAATAGAATAGAGAATCCAGAAATCGACCCAAACCACTATGCCCAATTTATATTTGACAAAGGAGGCATGAACATAAAATGGAGTCAAGACAGTCTCTTCAACAAATGGTATCGGGAAAATTGGACAGATACATGCAAAAAAATGAAACTAGATCACCAACTTACACCAATACACAAAAATAAACTCAAAATGGATACAGGACTTAAACATAAGATGGGAAACCATAAAAATACTAGAGGAATCCACAGGCAACAAAATCTCAGACATATGCCAAAGGAATTTCTTCACTTATACGGCTCCTAGGGTAATGGAAACTAAAGAGAAAATAAACAAATGGGACTACATCAAAATAAAAAGCTTTTTCACAGCAAAAGAAATCATCAACAAAACAAGAAAGCCCACTGTATGGGAGAATATATTTGCCAATGTCATCACTGATAAGGGTTTAATCTCCAACATTTATAGGGAACTCATACAACTTAACAAAAGGAAGATAAACAATCTAATCAAAAAATGGGCAAGGGACCTAAATAGTTTTTGAAGGAGGACAGAAGGAAGGCCAAGAGACATATGAAAACATGCTCAAAGTCACTAATTATCTGAGAGATGCAAATCAAAACAAGAATGTGCTATCATTTCATGCCTGTCAGAATGGCTGTCATCAACAAACAAGTGTTGGTGAGGATGTGGAGAAAAAGGAACTCTTTTGTTCTGCTGGTGGGAATGCAAACTGGTGCAGCCACTGTGGAAAACAGTCTGGAGTTTCCTCAAAAAACTAAAAATGGAACTCCCATTTGACCCAGTGATCCCATTTCTAAGAATATATCCCAAGAAACTAGAAACATGAAGCAGAAAGGATATATGCACCCCTATGTTCATAGCAGCACAATTCACCATAGCTAAGATTTGGAAACAGCCTAAATAAACATCAGCAGATGAGTGGATTAAAAAACTGTGGTACATCTACACGATGGAATACTACGCTGCAGTAAAATAGAAGGAATGCCTACCATTTGCAACAGCATGGATGGAACTGGAGAGCATTATGCTAAGTGAAATAAGCCAGTCAGCCGAAACCGGTTTGGCTCAGTGGATAGAGTGTCGGCCTGTGGACTGAAGGGTCCCAGGTTCGATCCCAGTCAAGGGCATGTACCGTGGTTGCGGGCACATCTCCAGTGGGGGGTGTGCAGGAGGTGGCTGATCGATGTCTCTCTCTCATTGCTGTTTCTAACTCTCTATTCCTCTCCCTTTCTCTCTGTGAAAATCAATAAAAATATATTTTTTAAAAAAAGAAGAAGCCAATCAGAGAAAGATAAATACCACTTGATCTCACTCATTTGTAGAATATAATGAACAATATAAATTGATGGACAGGGACAGATCCAGAGGCAGAGAAGCAAGCATCAATCAGACTACCAAACCTCAGATGGAAGGTAGAGGAGGGTGGGGGAAAGGAGGAGAGATCAACCAAAGTACTTGTATGCATGCATATAAGCCTAACCAATGGACATTAGCACCAGGGAGGTGAGGGCATGAGTAGGGCGAGGGATTGAGAGATGAGGACACATATGTAATACCTTAATCAATAAAGAAATGTAAAAAAAAAATGTCTATTGGGATGGATTAAAAAAAAAAAGAAAATTAAAGAACAGGTGCTCTCACATTTAGGCCTGCCTTTGGTGTGAGCTTGGAAACAAAGAGGAGCCCTGGGCACACCACCCAGGGAAAGGGACGGGTGAAGCGGGAGAGCATTCCATTGTGCATCCTGCACCTCAGATATAGCTTGGAGAAGGCTGCTCTTCTGTACACAGTTTGGCTGAGCTGCCAAGGATGTGGCTTCTGTGGCTGTTTGATTGAAGAGAAGGTGCTTCTCAGTTGAGCACTGAAAAGGCACCTGTGCTCCATTACACAGTGTGTGTTTAGCAGGGACTATTCTCAGGCAGGCTTTTGAGAGCCCCCTCTCAACTCAAATCTATGAACCTTTGATTTTTTCTTACCAGATGGCTGGCACAGGCTTCAGACTAATTCCATGTGGAGTGATGTGATGGAGCACAGTCTTCCTAATAAGATAAGTTTTTTAAATGGCTCCATTCACTGAAATATAGCAAGTTACAGTGCAGGGGACGCCAGGTTCTTCTCGGTATAGCTCGGCTCAATCTTGGCTTCCTGGCCTTCACTTTCTGCTGTCTCAGTCCTTTCTCTCATCAGTAGGATAAACATACTTTCTAAGGTCTAACAATATTAGGATTCTGCTATAATAACTATTTACACTAATAAAAGAGAAAGATGCCAATTGACTGTACCTTTGTGACACCTACCAGCCAATCAGGAGTGAGTATGCAAATTAACCCATCCAAGATGGCAGATTAATTTACATACACAGGCACCCAGTGGCCAGGGGCAGGACACTTGCATCATTGCCATGGTGACAATGCAGGCGTTTCACACCACCCCAGTGTGGGAAGGTTTTTAAAGAAATTGTTTTGGGAAGAAATAAAAGTTTTTGTTGTTTTTTTAAAAATATATTTTATTGATTTTTTACAGAGAGGAAGGGAGAGGAATAGAAAGTCAGAAACATCGATAAGAGAGAGACATCGATCAGCTACCTCCTGCCCACCCCCTACTGGGGATGTGCCCGCAACCAAGGTACATGCCTTTCACCGGAATCGAACCTGGGACCTTTCAGTCCACAGGCTAACTAACGCTCTATCCACTGAGCCAAACTAGTTTTGGCAGAAATAAAAGTTTGACCGCCACATATAGCTATCTTATTTAAAATATTTTGTTAATTAATATTTTAAATGTTTAATGAAACAAACCTGTTGCTGAGGTTTTAGAAAAGGAAACCAAACAATATTCTGTTAAGGAAGGCAATTTCCCTTTAACGAAATTCCTTAATTAATCTACTTTTCTAACCAAGATCATAGAGATACACTGATAAATATGTTTCTGCTTTGTTACCTGAAGAGATTTGGAAGTAAGGCTCCAGAGGAAGTTGCTCTGCTCTCAGCCCTGCCACTTTGTGCCATGCTGCAGCTCCCCTGACACCAGCCACAGAAATGCCGCCCCAGCATTCCGAATCCATATTGGCTCGTTGTTGGGCTGAAGTTAAGAAACTGTCCCTAAGGTGATCCTTTTTGCCTTCATCTGGCTACAACTGATTATTTTTAGCAAGTAAATTAATATAACATTTTAATTCTGAGATTGTAAACTTTTTAAACTAGAGGCAGTTCCCAGTTATATTATGACTAGAGAAGGATTAATTTGACCAGTCTATCAAAACAGTGTTTTGGACCATTAACTGAGTGTCAAGGTCTGTGGCTTAAGAAAGTTATTTTTGCTTTGAGAAACTCAACATCAATAGTTCTTTAAATGTATACTCTTATTATTATATTGTAGGTTTTTATGTTTTATCACATTGTGTATTTATTTAAAAAAAATTCCTCTTAATTGTGGCTAGCCTTCCCATAATGCTGAAATACTGCTGCACTTCCTAGCACTGCAGAGTCATTATTATTGCACAAACACGTCAAGTGGAGGGTGTGTCATTTCTTGGATGCTGGATCCTTGCTCTTCTGTCCATACTCTATCATTTGTCTCTAAACCTGTCTTCAGTAGATATTTCAGTAATCTAACAGGGATTGGACCTTCCCACCTTGAATGCATAGTATAACATCAGACTTTTACCTGTTTTCGTCATTAGAAAGCAAGAGTAAATAAAGGTCAGCATCTTAGCTGGCAGGCTCTCTGATTTTTTTTGTGACCATCACGTTAGGAGAAGCTACTTCATCTGTCTGTGGCTTTAGGATTCAACAGCATAAGCTGTCAGACAAACACTGATTGGAGGTGGACAGGGAGGGGAAGCACATCTGTCCAACGACCGCCATTGGCTTCTTATTACAGCATTTTCCCCAGAGACGCGCTCTGCATGCTCATTCACCTACCTCCTCCTCTTCCCTCCCTGCCTGCCTACCCCTTCATTACTGATTCACAGCGAGAAGCAGCAGCAGCAGCAGCAGCAGCAAGGCGGGCGGCGGTGGCGGCAGCGCTGCTTGTCACGAATCAAGGATTGCAATGAGCTCATCCTTTTTCTCCTTGCAGCTTCACAACTGCCCTGGCTTCCTGGCTGCTGCTGCTGCTGTCTGCTCACACACAGACACAGACGCACACACGCTCAGGCACAGTCTCTCTCGTTCTCTCTCTCTCTCTCTCACACACACACACACACACACACACACACACACACACACACACTCTAGACCCTTCTAAGCAGCTTGTATATTTTGACACATGTATCTGAACTCTCCTACATCATTCTTGGCCATTTTCTTGCATTCCATTGCTGTATTTGATTTCATTTTATGGTCTACTTCGGGGGCTCTTGCACCGTGGCTAATTTAGCCAAAATGTTTTTCTTGTGGAAACATTAGCTGACAATTCCCAGAACGGACTGGATCGTGCTTGCTCTTGGGGAGACCAAAGCCAGGCTCCCCTCCCACAACACCTCCTAAAATTGTGGATGAGAGTTCCAGCTTGCTCATTCTGGATACCTACTTACTGCTCATGGAACAAGGGGTGCCCTGCCCAGCCCCAGCTGCTAAGCTCACTCCTCCTGTTAAAAAGTCCCAGGACATGCACGACGAGAGGACCAAGCTGGTGAATGAGTATGCGTGTCGCGTGCTGGAACTTCTGGGGATGGGGCATCGCCTGTTTGTGCCTCGGCTTCTGGCGGTGAGACTGTTTTTCATTGAACTTCATTTGGGGGGGAATCTGCCACCCTCTGTGAGGATTCCTAGTGTCCTGGAGGAGCTTGCAGTCTTTTTCCCCCTCCTTTCTCACTCAACTGATAAGGAAGTGCCGAGTAGCTGTGGCCAGGGGCTCTACCCAGCCTGGTCCACTCCTTAATTGGCGAGAGGAGACAGTTCTTTTCTCAGAGCCCAGGGCACACGAGTAGTATTATCTCTGTGGCAGCAAAAAATAAAAAAAAATGGTTTTGTGGCTGGCTCGGCTCAGCAGAGTACTCAAGAGCTTGATATAGGCATCCTGTGCCTATGTCTCCCAAGGGTTAAATTGTATTACAGACGTTATTGCTACTTATCTGGACTGTGTGTGGTTTGCTTTCTAACCTCCCCATTTGATTGCCAATTTGATTTTTTGGGGGGTGTGGGAAGAGGGAATTTTACCCCATAAAAATTTTTGGGTTGGAAATTGTACATTTCTCTCCTGGAATGTTCAAATTGTGTAACTATGAAAGAGCTTAAAACTATTGAGTCTATGCAGTGGATCTTGAAAGTCTGGCTTGCTTGTGTTTTTTTTTTTTAATTTCATGAACAAGAGAAAAATCACCTTTCCTCACTTCCTACCAAGGGTTAAAATTAATACCCACAATCACTGGCGCAAGGTTTCTTTTTAGTGGCTTGAGAACTACACCTAGCAACTGTTCTCTAATGTAATTGGGTTGCAGTAGTCCTAAACTATTATTTCGTATTTGAACAAGACTAATTTAGCTTTGTCTGTTTTATACAATGGATTTTAATACCATTCTACTTGTTCCCTCATTATGGCTCTCTCACATTTGAGTCTTTTCAGAAGTATAATATTGACTTGACTGAATTTAACTCTTTTCTCTCACATATTTCCCTCCAGTATAGCTCATCTTTGTTTATACTTATCTTTACCATTATTAATTCAGTCTTCACATACTTATTTGCATACAAATGTTATCTCTTGCATAATCAGAACAGACATGTTAGGTAGCCACATCCATAAGGGATTTCTCACCCTGAAGAGAGTCTGTTTATCATTTCAAGATGAAGATAGATGCAATGACTAGCATAGCATACAATTATAGGGAGGTGGGCTGTATTTTTGAAAAATATCATTACTTTGACATTTAAAAAAGAAAGAAAAAGAACTCAATGTGTGTTTTAATGCCCAGGTGAGGTCATCAATGCTCATGTGGACTTTGTTTTCCTGAATCACATTTTTTTCTTCATACAGGAGAAAACTGAAGGCTAATGATTCTCTTTAGAAAGGTGTGTTTTTTTAAGGGAAATAAAAATTTAAGTGAAATAAACAGTAGTATTTCAGGAGCTTTGACACTAAGAAGTGCTAAAATATATATATACTACAAATTCTCTGCATCTCTGAGGAATCGGTTGTGGCCGAATACATTTCCATATTCTGAAAAACCACTCAACTTTGTGTCACCAGGGCTTGAACTGGTAACTTTCTGTAATCTGGGGTGCCTCCTTTTGGCATTTACATTTTCAGTGTTTTAAAGGAAAATGTAAACTGATAACTAAGAATGTCTCTCATACTCAAATCTTCATTAGAGATTAATTTAAACGGCCTCTAGTTTAAAACACACTATTAATGATAAAATCCATAGGGAGTTAGGTTCCCAAGCTTCAGGTGTTAGAAAGGTCACATATATCTGTATGTTGCAACTGTGCAGTCAGCCTGGTTGCCCATTGAGAAAGTACATCCCTGGGTCGTTTTAGGCTCTAAAATTCAGAATCTAGGTCATAATGTCACATACATTATCTGTGAGAAGTATATGCAAGTTGTCCAGAGGCCATTTGGAAATCTCTAAGGTGGTTATATAGTGTTGTACTTAAAGTTTATTCATAGAATGGGATACTCTACATCTTGGCAAATCACATGCGCTTTCATTAGCAATGTGGCTATGAATTGGGATCAGCTATCCAATGAGTTACTGCTCAAATTTTAGCACGTGTCCTGGGGAAGTACAGTTATTCCCCCACCTGTCTGATTGGACTGGCTAATGATGTAGGATCAATGGCTGATCTGCCCAGGATGGGCCTTTGAGGAATCCTGGCACATGCAATATTACCATCTTTCTAATACCAGTCAAGAGGGCCAGCACTGGCGTTTAGGTCTTTTGACATGTTTTAAACAAGAACGTGTGTGAGTTAAATACATTCACATACCTAATTTTGCTTTAAAGATCTCAGTAGTTTTTGTGTGCAAGACAACTTAACTTTTTACTGAAGTTGTTCAAGTAAACAGAAATTAATCTAGACCAGTGGTCAGCAAACTCATTAGTCCACAGAGTGGCAAACGGTGGCTTGCGAGCCGCATGTGGCTCGCAAACTGCAGTTTGCCAACCACTGATCTAGACAGTGTTGTAGATTTTGATTTTGAGCCTTAGTTATTGCTCCCTGGTTCACAGAGGGACCTCAACTTGCTGGGACACCAAACACATCATTGTTTGTCAAAGGTAATCCTAGTCAAGAACAACTCCCCTTAACAAATCAGGTGCCATGGACTTTATTGTAGACTAGAGGCGCGATGCATGAAATTCATGCAAGAGTACTCCTTCCTTCCCCAGCTGCCGGCACCGGCTTCCCTCTGGCATCTGGGACCTGGGCTTCCCTTGCAGTCCTGGCTTCATCTGGAAGGTCATCCAGAAGGACTCCTGAAGGATGTCTGGTCTAATTAGCATATTACGCTTTTATTATTACAGATATTACCAAAAGTTGTACATTCTGTAGGTAGACTCACCAAATAAATATTTCTTTGTTGAAATTATAATAACAAGAGACATAGGTGTCTCTGATACCAGCTAAGTAATGGTTCTGTCATCTAAAGCCTCTGCTTCCAAATGTCTCAGACCTCCAAAAATATTGCTCAACTGAATAGAAATCTTGTTAGGCACTCTATATAACTAAAGGGGGGAAAAAAGCCAATTTGTGGTGAAAACAGCAAAGGTGAGAAAGAGAATCATGCCTAGATGTTTTTTCAAATAATTCCCAAAGATAATCTAATCTAGAATTTGCTGCTTATCAAAGACCCTTAAAAGAAAGGATTTTCCATCCAGGAATAGTTAGAGGTTTGGGATAGAAGCACTGAGAGCTGACACTGAAACATCAGAATTCTTCTTTTCCACTCACCCTGCCTCCTTTAAAAAATCACTTTAAAATATGAAAGTCTAGCATTGAATTTTTCAGTGGGAAGAACAATTCAGAATGATATCAGCTGAGTCACATAGCCAGAGTCCACATTCTTGTAAGTGTGTGAAATTTGGAGAAAGAGGAAAAACTTGTACTCTACTTATATTCAGAATCTTTCCCCTCTAGATGTTTCCACCTTTGACTCTTATATGACATGGGAAGTCATTGTCAGATCTTGATATATTAATATCAGTGTTGGCTGTACTTTCCTTATGATACTCCAGGAACTGTGCACAGTGAATCCAAAACTCTTAGGCCAAGGAGGATGGATGAATACAGGCAAATGCTTAGCGGTCCCTCAGTAGCCATGTCAAGGTTCAATTTTGATCAAATTTCTTATGTTGTCTAATTATATGCTAGTTGTTTTAACTTGTGGACTTTTAAAAACATTATTTCTAAGCAGAGAATTAAAGAGCAGGGGATAAAGGATGGCACATTGGGAAGAGATTATAACTCTTAAAAGAATTTAGAGCCCTAGCTGGTTTGGCTCAGTGGATAGAGCATCAGCCTGTGGACTGAAGGGTCCCAGGTTTGAGTCCGGTCAAGGGCACATGCCTGGGCTGCAAGCTCAATCCTCAGTGGGGGGCGTGCGGGAGGCAGCCAATCAATGATTCTCTCTCATCATTGATGTTTCTATCACTCCCTCTCCTTTCCTCTCTGAAATCAATAAAAATACATTTTAAAAAATAAAAGAAGTTAAGAGTCCCAGATAGATTGCTGTGTAGACTTCTGATATAATCAATTTTATATCAAAATAAGTCCTAAACCCACTTTCTAATCTGCATTTTATAAATTTTGATTAAAAAATACTGGGTTGGCATAAAGTGGAGCTTTTATGAATCCATGGAATACATGAAGGTGTTATCTACTGTGTAGCTAGCAATTTACTTAATTCATCTTACTAGGAGAGTGGGAAGGATGATACATTAACAGCTCACTTAACTTTGAGCTCTGGCTGTTTCTTTCTGCCTACTTGGAAGGAAATAGAAATTGGAATTGTTTAAGTGTTTTTAACTGTCCAGGTAATCTTTTTATATAACTTATTCAAGTGAAAGAAATAGTGTTACCTTGGGAGATATAGTTAGTAAACACACTTTCTATCATCATTTTATGACAGAAAATTTGGAAAGCAAAAGCTGAGTGTTATGAAGAGCTGGGAAAAGAATGTTATAGGAAGAGAGAACAGCTAGGGCAGTAGCCTTCAGTTATGGATGAACCTGGTATATATAGAAACCAGAAAGAAAGCCAGTGTGCCTGAGAGGGATGTGTTTCAAGATGAGGATGGAGGGGAATGGGGGCGGATTATGAAGGGTTCTTTGGGAAATGCTAAAAATTTGTGTTTTTATTCTGAGCACAGTAGGAACACTTAAAGGGCTTTAAATGGAAGAGTGACATGACCTGAAAGGGTATCATTTGGCTATGGGGCTGCTATAAGGAGAGTAGATTATGGGGAGCAAGAATAGAAATAGGGAGGCCAGTTAGGAAGTACTATGGTGGCTCACCTGAGAAATAACAACGGCCTGGACCACAGAGGTGATGACAGCAACTCAGACCCTATTATGAGCAAGAATTTCTCTGACTTCTTTATACTCTTTCAGTGCAGTCTTAATAGTTAATCAATTGTACTTCTGAATTTAAATAAAGTAATATTTTGAACCTAGTGCTTAGTTCTATGATTCCTAGCCTCTGTGTTTTTGTTTTTGTTTTTTCTCATTCTGTTACTGGTCTTGGATAATTAAGTACTGACTCTTAAAACATCTAATTTCTCTTTTGCTTACTTCTATGTTACTGAGTCTGCTTGAATCTATAATTTGTATCAGGTATTTTCCATAAATCACTTATAGTTATTTATCAAAATACTTAGTGTCCTTCTTATTACAAAATTTTTCCTCCAGAAAATACAACAAAATATGTTTTTAAAAAAATACTCAAGCATGATACTATCTAGAGAAAAATTTTATTTCATTTCCTTTTAATTTTTTTTTCTGTGCATACATATACTTATTTCTAAGTGGTTTTTATTTCTTAAGGAAGTAAATTTTGCAAATAGTAGTTTTCATAAGAAGTTCAGTAGTTAAGTGGCTTACTTCATTTACTTTTTATACCATCCTTTTTTAAATTTTATTTTTTAAGTTAAATGTATTGGGATGATACTGGTTAATGATATTATTATTGGTTTTAAATGTACATTTCTATAGTACATGATCTGTATATTGCATTATGTGCCCCCTATCCAAAGTCAAATAGTCTTTCACCACCATATATTTGGTCCCCTTTATACTTTAGAACCCTCCACCTCCCTTCCTTCTGGTAACCATAGCATTCTTTAAGGTATTCAATCAATTTCTTATTTACATCATGAACTGCTGAAAAGCCATCCTCCAACTAGGTGTTTATTATGCAATTCAGATGGGCTCTGATTACATTGTCTATGTCCTCAGCAAGCTTTGTAGTAATATCCGTAAAATGCCCGTAAAGTCACAGATTAGTCCCAGGGTTTCACTTTTTCCCCCCTGGCATTTATTTTTCTCTCACAGCTGTAACCTGGTTAGCATTGCCACAATTCACCATTGAAATCTTCAGGCAATATAAATTAAATATGTTAGCCTGTTAATTAATTCTTATATTGCTTCTAGGATTTATGGTGACTTATTTCAACTTTGAGTCAAGAGGTTAGAAATCTCTTTCTAAAATATTTTAGAACTAACCTAGATATTAGCTGTAAAAAGTGCATTCCAGAAAATAGAAATTCTTTTTTCAACACGTGTGTCATGAATACAGGCTAAGATGTCGTGATGATCTGGGTGATTATTTTGCAGACCTCAAAGGAAGATCTTCTGCAGGCTGATTTTGAAGGGGCTTTAAAGTTCTTCAGAGTTCAGCTTCCAAAGAGATACAGGGCAGAGGAAAATGCAAGAAGATTGATGGAGCAGGCTTGTAATATCAAGGTAAGATACACAAATTTACATGTCATAAAGGTGGAAATTGAATGCATAATAGCATGGAAATTTATGTAAACCCAGTCCTGGTGTATGTTGCTGGATTTTGACTGTGTTTAAGGTGATGTGTGTGTGAACTAGTCTCTCCCAGACTTTTTTGTCAGGCTGATAAGTATATAGTAGCCATACCTTCTAGTATGATTTAGAGTGAAAATTGACAGGTTCAGATGGTAACAATAGGGAGACAAACATTTATTTTATAGATAAAACTCTAGAATGGGCTGCTGTGATAGTGGTTTCCATGGCAGAAGACCTAGTATTTAGCTTTTACCATCTGTTTTAAGATTATTTAGGACAAAGTAAGAAAAGTCTGCTTAGGCAGTGCTTTCCTTTCTCTCAGAGACTTGGAAAGCTTTGAGTCTTTATCTGTCCATTTGCATCCCACACTTGCCAAATTCTGTGGATAGATTGCTCCATATCATATGTCAGATAAAACTAAACACATTATATAAAATAATTTGAAATGGAAATCTATCTAGAAAGTTTTAGTATCAAGGTGAGAGATCACTTTTTTTTATTTTAATTTGGCACCAATTTACCTTGGAATATAGAGTCAAAAATTTTATGGGAATTAAGGCAGTGGGTTACGAGGCCCTCACTGCAGCACGCATGCTGGCTACTGGAAATTTTAGGAAATGTCTTAAAGTGTTCACAGACACAGGTGACAGCAGGCATGGGACAGGCAAAAATGTTGAACACACAGTTCTTATCTACAGACTATTTAAGATTAAAGATAATGTTTTGTCAAAGTAATAAAAAAATTTTCTGTATTTTAATTCTTTTCAAAGTTAGTATTTGTAAACAGTTATATTTTCTTAGTGTTCTCATTAAATTTCCCAACAAAATTAATCATTTCCTCTAACTTTAAGGATCTAGCTGATCAGTGATTTCAGTGAATGGACTGGTTTTAAAATATATGTAACAGTTGCAGGTAAAAATTAACTCATTACCTCTGTATGTGGCTTATTTCTGAGTGTACCAATAGGATGTATTATTGAACTATGGTGGATTAGATAAATATCAGGAATATCTTTTGATGTTTATTTTTTCTAATTTAACTAACATGATTTCAAAGTATTCTATCTTCCTCAACTTCTATGGTTTCAGCCAGGCTAACATCAGAAATATGCTGACCTGTCAGTCTTTTTGAAAAAGTTGGTTACTTAATACTTAATATATGAATATTCTGCACTTGACTGGGAAGTCAGCTTTTGTTCAATATCAGCATTCAATTAATACCTTATAGTTAAAAACTCTAGCTTTACCCTGTTTTGGCTCAGTGGATAAAGCCTTTGGCCTTCAGACCAAAGGGTCCCAGGTTTAATTCTAATCAATGGTTGCAGGCTCCTCTCCAGCCCAGGCCCTGGGTGGGGTGTATGCAGAAGGCAATCAATTGATGTGTTTCTTTCACATTGATGTTTCTCTCTGTCTTTCCCTCTCATCCACACTCTAAAAAAGATCAATGGAAAAACATCCTTTGGTGAGGATTAATAACAACAAAAAAATAATCCAAAAATTTGTAAAAGAAATCCAACAGAAGGCTTGCAAAATAAAGTAAAAAAAAAAAAAAGATCCAGAACATAAAACAAAAAGACATAAGATAGGATAGAAAAGAGACAAGTCCAATAGAGGAGGTTGGACAACTTCTAATAGGAGGAAGTGCAAAAAACAAACAAAGCCTCTGCTGTTGCTTATCTTCTTAAACTTGGATCTTAGCTTCATGAACTCAGAATCAGTAGAAATTTGTATTTATTTATATAAACATATGCACTTTTTTCCTCTGGTGAAACAATATATAGCTTTCATTGAATTCTTAAAGGGAACTCAATGACTAAAAAAAAAAAATTAGCCTCTATTGTGGGAAAATCTGAAATTTGTTAATAAGCAAATTATATTTTTATAGAGTGTAAGATTTCATAAATGGGATACCTATATATAGTCAAGTGCATATACACATAACCTTTATAATTAGTCTTGATCTGATTGTTTTTTTCTATATATTTTATTCAATATTATTTATATTATATTAGGTTGAGTTGATGAAAGTATTATTCTTGTTGGTAAAAAACCATCAGATATTAGACATTTTTATATAATTTAATTCAGTATTGTATGCCTCCTTATGGTTTAAGTAGGTGCTATGTATGAAAATGATAAAATATTAAAAATTTGAATCTTTTAATTGTAATAAATTCATTTAGCTGGCATTATTCTGATAAAAATAAAAAGTGGAATTAGAAGAATAGAACATTTGCATACACCTTAGGTCTATGGACATGTAAGACTGGGAAGCAAGTCTTTTTTTAAGTTGGTTTTTATTTAGAATAATTTTGCAAATGCCATGTTTATGATGGGCTTCTTTAGTAACAAGGTTCATCACATCACTCAAAATATTCTGTTGGTAGATCTTTATAAAAGAATATTTAAAAATATAAATCAGCCTATTTTGTTTGTGTTTTATTAATAAAATAGCTCGAGTAAAATAAAAAACCACAGCAATTAGGAAAGAAAGGTAATTTATTGAGTGCCTGTTGTGTGCAAGGGGACTTCTCAGAGGAAGTAAGAGTTAAGGTGAAACCTCAAGGATTGGCAGGACTTAGGTTGTATGTAGAGGCAGGGGGTAGGATGTTCCTTGTAAAGAATATGCAGCGGCCCAGGGGTAAGAACAGATGGAGCAGTCCAAGACCTAAGCTAGAGGTCATGACTGGAGAATAGGGAATGAGGGCAGTAAATAGAAGACTAGAGAAGTAAGCAGCAACCAGACAGCTGGGCAGAGCCATGCAGACCGTGGTAAGCAATTTGGATTTTATCCTAGGGGCCATGGGAAGCCTTGAGAGGTTTTAAGTAGGAGACAGAAGATATCAGATTTTTATTTGAGTAGGGACATTCTTGCTGCTATGTGGAGAATGGATTGAAAGTGATAAAGTTCTATATTGGTGACAGACCAATTCAGGGACAATTACAGTAATCCAGGTGAGAAATGACCTGAGCATTTGTTATGGGCTAGAGAAATGTAGACCAATCCCAAAGTATTCCACAGAGAGAATCAACAGACACTGAAGACATTCAAGATTCTTAGTCAACTTGGTAGTAATCACTGCAAAAGGGGATAAACAAAGAAGAACATATTACAAAGATGAAAGATAATGAGTTGTGTTAGACATGTTAAGTTTGTGGTGTATATCCACAAATTCATAGCCAAGAATATAGAAATATCATGTAGGGAGGTGGATACTGAAGTGAGATCTGAGCTAAAAATAGACATTTATATAACATCAGTATTGAAATCATGGATGAATTCTCATAGAGGAACCCAGAGAAGGGTTGAGGGTAGGTGCATTAATATATAAAAAGATGGGCTGAGAAGTAGAAGCCAATAAGAGTGAGGAGGCAGAAGAAATCCAGAAGAGTATGAAGTGTGAACACTAAGGGGAATTGTATCTGTTTTCACTTAGGAAGATATTGAAAAGTGCTTAGAGGTCATATAAGGTACCCAGGAGTGGAAAGTGGCCATTGTGCAATAGTTAATGAGAAAGATGTCCTTAATGGCCTTATTGAGAATGATTTCAGTGCATGATGAATTATAAAAGCCAGTGATTCAAGCAATATGTGGAGGGTGAATAAATGAAGAAAGGAGAATGAAACAACTCTTCTAAGAAGGTTCTTATGGAGAGAACCTGGGGGATGGAAGAGACAGCCAGCAAAATAGAGTACAAGAGGCAAAGTAAGTAGACATGAGCTTGAGATGGATTTTTGGAGGATAGGAAGGATGAGTCTTTAAGTGTTAAAAAAGCTCAATGAATCAATTTCTTCATTGAGCACTTAATATATGCCAGGCACTGTGCTAAACCCAGGGAATACAAGATTGAACAAAAGCAGATATTCTCTCTGAACTCATGGAGTTTATACTGTTGTGCAGAAAATGACAACTAGATAATCATCTTAATAAATGTACAGTTACAAAGTGAGATAAATACTTCAAAGAGATATAAGAATACATGAGAGCAAAGAGCACAGGGACCTGTCTTTGACTCGGTGACTTAGGGAACACTTTCCTAAACAGATTACAAAGCATCCCGATGGAAGGAACAGCATATATAAACCCTGTGAGGTGAGAGGAAGGGAGGGATGTTGAAGAAACGAGGAGTAGGCCAATGTGACCTTAGCTTAGAGAATGATGAGGGCTGATATCTAAGGACCAGAGCACTCCATCATCAAATAAGAAGGAAAGGCCCATAGGAAGAGAAAAATTGAAGATTCATTTAAGAAAGGAGAAGATAGCAGAGAAAGGCTTCTGAGGAGGTACAGGATTAGCCTCAAAAGAATAGGCCTTGCCCTAGCTCAGTGGTCAGCAAACTCATTAGTCAACAGAGCAGCAAACCACGGCTCGAGAGCTGCAGTTTGCTGACCATTGCCCTAACTGGTTTGGCTCAGTGGATAGAGCGTCGGCCTGCTGACTGAAGGATCCCAGGTTTGATTCCCAGTCAGGGCACATGCTCGGGTTGCAGGCTTGATCCCTAGTAGGGGGCGTGCAGGAGACAGCTGATCAATGATTCCCTCTCATCATTAATGTTTCTCTCTCCCTTCTCCTCTGAAATCAATTAAAAACAAACATTAAAAAAGAAAAAGAAGAAGAATGGGCTTTTCTTCCATTACAGCAGGAGCAAGGAATAGATGGGGATAAAGAGAATGTGCAATTTGGTAAAGACAAAGTTGAAAATATTCCATTTGAAGGTTTCTGTTAGTTCAACTAAGCAGATTATAGAATGAAAGGAATATAGTGTCAAAAGTTTAAAGAACATGGAAAAGCTTTTAGATAGATATGGTAGAGAACAGAAGAATTACCTGGAAAACACAAAATAATTGTTGGAGATAATGAATTCATAGTGGCAAAAATCTGCAATGCTTGTGAGTTTCTTTTGAAATACTCAGCAGCTCACATGTATGCATGAGAGAAGCAGACAGTTATTTTTACTCAGAGCTGAGGCAAAGGAAGGGCACTGGGGCCAGGACAGTGGTGCCCTAATAAACCACATCTTGGAAGAATGAGAGAGATGAGCAAAAGGGAAATCCCTGATTGGTAGCTTTTGCCAATTTCCATATATGAATTCTCCAACAATGGCCAATTTCAAGGTACCAATGATTTAACTGGCTCACACAGTTTTTGAATATTAAGTCACTTTTGAGGAACTGGGTTAGGAACTGGTTGTTGATTACTCAGCACACCACAGGGTCAAGGAGATGAAGCTAGTAGCCAGAGAGTGGTTGACATGATGGATCATTGAACCTGACTGTAGAAAAACACATGAAGACAGATGGAAACTGAGAGACCATAAGGAAAGAAGGTGGGGAAGAAGTACAAAGAATAGTTGAACCCGGTGAACAGGGAGAATGGTGACAAGAGGACATTAGATCCCTGATGGGGTTTACCTAAGAAAAAGAGCATCTTACTCCAAAATTCTAATATTTTAAAAATAGTTTAGTGACACGGGAAGATAATACTGACCTGTGCTTAAGTTTTTCTGTTGTTGCATTGAGATGAATTGGAGACAGAAAAAACAAAGATGGCGGAGGCAATACTAGTAAGAGCTAGGAAAACCAGAAGGGCCCCTAGTGGCTAAAACAAAGTCCTGCCCGGACATCTTCCTTCTGCACATCAGAAATGTCTTTCTACCCTGTGCTGGAGAGGTAGCAATCAGAGACAAAAGGTTGCCATGGTAGCTACTTGCCTCCGAAATTTCTAAGCTCTGCTTCCTAGCTAGATACAGCAATGCCATTCCCACAATGGATTAGTACAATTTGATATTGTCTCTCACAAATTGTGTTTTTAATGTGAATGGTAAATTTGTTTACCTATAAATTACTATTAATAATATATTTTTATTGATTTCAGAGAGGAAGGGAGAAGGAGAGAGAGAGAGAGAGAGAGAGAGAGAGAGAGAGAGAGAGAGAGAGGAGAGAGAGAGAGAGAGACTAACAATGAGAGAGAATCATTGATCGGCTGCCTCTTGCATGCCCCTGCTGGGGATCAAGCCTGAAACCTGGGCATATCCCCTTGACCAGAATCGAACCTGAGACTTTTCAGTCTGCAGGCCAACACTCTATCCACTGAGCCAAACCGGCTAGGGCTATGAGTTACTATGTTTTCCTCTAAACACCTTCATATTTGTAACCATAGATTTGAACTTGACTAGTTGGAAGTAACTTTCACACTTAGAGCAACACTATAAAGAATATTTGTATTAAAAGCAATTTTCCTCTAATTTCTTCATGCTGCTTTCTATTTATTTTTGGCTGTTGATTACAAGAATGTAATCTCTCAAATGGAGGCTTACTTAGAATTAGCAGTGAGGCCACACAGAAGCTTTTGGGAGTTGGACTCCATGCAACTAAAATGTGTGTCATTCTGTGCACTATGAAGAGGGTCATTTTCAATCATGTTCTGTTCCTGTAAAGGGTCTACATTGACAACCACAGTTGGGAATATTTGGATTAAGGTGTCATAATCTGCTGGGGAAATGTTTATTATGTTATAGGATACAGAGATATGATAATAAACAAATTGATAATGGGGTAGTTTCTGTATCAAAACATTTGCCTCTTTTTCTTTGGAGACTTTTATTAACATTCATGATCCTCAGTGCGCCTCAGATTTGGGATACTGGTTTTGTTTTTTCCCCAAACGGGGATTCATACAGTTTGATCTCGCCTCTCATTAAGTCATGCATTGTGGGAATGAGTGGGGAACCTGTTATATGTTGGACGGTCTCTGAAACCATTACTAACATGTAGAGAAACAGGTCAGAGCGCCAGATGCCCAGATGCCCTGCACATTCCGAAAGCTCCGCCTCTCCAGCTGTTCTGAGTCAGCTGGAATGCATTGGTCTGCTTTATTTACTTCTTTCATTTTAGTCTACCATTACACCCACTTTTGCATGTTCTTTTCTTTAGGTTTATTGATCCTACTGGGGATCAAGCCCGCAACTTCAGCATATTTATGTAGACATTTTAAAATGATGGGTGACCCTGGCTATTGTCTCATGAGCTAATCCATATAAATTATTAAATTATTTTACTCCAAAGAGAAGTAAGATAAATAGACATAATTTTTTATATAGGAATCTTTTTATTTTTATTTTTTTAAAAAGAAAGAATAAACTATAGGAATAAAGCATTATGCCCATATATGCATTCCACACTTGATACCTTGTCAGAGCTTTCCATATAGAATTAACAGCAAAATAACATTTCAAGACTGTTGTTCTAACTGGTCGTTTCTCTCCCTTCAAACTTTAAGTATTTCCCTTGCAACAGTTTCATGCTCAGCAGTTTTCTAAGGTCTTAGTAAGACTAATGATTGTGCTCTTAAGTGGGAGTGTTCATATTTCATAGACCTTTCTGCAATGTTTTGCCAATTACCTTTTATCCAGTTGTTATGATTCATGTGTATCTGTGTTGGAGAATAAAATTTGTACTCATCTTCACTTTTTGGAGATTTTTTTGTGTGGTAATAAACATTTTCCCTCAACTATTTATGAAATCCACAGTTATTTGATTTTTTTTTTACTACTTGAATTCTTATTAAAGATTAGAGTTAAAATATGCTTCACAAATTATGTTTGGGGTTCTATTTGGACAAGAAAACAGAGATGTTCCTCTCTGCCCTTGTTTCCACTTAGTGGAAATAATTTAATTTTTTAGGTAGTGATAAAAATAAATGTAGATGTCTTTGGGGTTTAGAATAGGTTAGGTTAAGAAGGCTGGGCCATCGGATTCTGGGGGGTTAGTATTCCAAACACTTCCATAGACCTTCTTCTCCAGGAACACTATAGAGTATAATTATATTATACTTAATTTTTCATATTCCTGTTTCTCCAACTTATGAACCCATTTAGCATATAGCTGTCAACTAACTGAATCTCATTAATACTCTGGAAAACCTACTTATTTTACTATTATGCCCTTTTCTCTTCTCCTCTCTTCCACCCTGAGAAAAGTTATTTTCTTTTGAAATGATGGAAACACATATAAATGAGAATTTCAACCTGAAAAAAATAGTGAAAAAATTTTAATGTTATTCACATGTCTCCAACTGCTGTTTGTTCCATTTTCTGAAGCTCCACTTAAAGGCAAACAAACTGCTGAGTGGAAAATTATATTCCTTGCTGTAGTTGAAAGTTGTGATTAAATGGGCAATCTTTTCCCACTGAAGATTTATCTGGCTTGGGGGCTTTCTATTGCTGCTGCCTGAGCTATTTCTTTTATTTAGAATGTCTAGTAGGTTTTCAGTGTCTTGCTCTCTCTCTTCTTCTGGCACCCTCATAATTCTGATGTTGGTATGCTTGAAGTTGTCCCAGAAGCGCCTTACATTATCTTCAAATTTTTATATTCTTTTTGCTTTTTCAGTTGAGTGTTTTCTGCTTCTTTGTATTTCAAATCTTTGACTTGATTCTTGTGTTCCTCTAGTCTGCTGTTAGGTCTCTGTATAATATTTTTTATTTTAATCACTGTATGTTTAATTTCTAGTTGATCCTTTTTCATATCCTCGAGGGTCTTGCTAAATTTATCAATCCTTTCTAGAAAATTTTTGAAAAACCTTATAATCATGGTTTTGAACTCTATATCCAGTCATTTATTTTCCTCCATTTCTTTCATTTGTGATCTGTTTCTTTGTCTCCACATTTTCTCTGCTTCCCTGAGTTGGTAGAGTAGCTTTGTGTGCTAGGTGTCCTATATGGCCTGTAGCTTCACCTCCCCAGATAATGACTGAAAACTTCCCCTACCTGGTGAAAAAAATAGACTTACAAGTCCAGGAAGTGCACAGAACCCAAACAAAAGGAATTTAGAGAGGACCACACCAAGACACATCATAATTAAAATACCAAGAGCAAAAGACAAAGAGAGAATATTAAACGCAGCAAGAGAAAAAACAGGTCATTACCTCAAGGGAGCACCTATATGATTGTCAGCAGATTTCTCAACAGAAACTATGCAAGCCAGATGGGAGTGGCAAGAAATATTCAAAATGATGAATAGCAAGAACCTATACCCAAGATTACTCTACCCAGCAAAGCTATTATTCAGATTTGAAGGGCAGATAAAGAGCTTCACAGATAAGAAAAAACTAAAGGAGTTCATCAACTCCGAACCAGTATTATATGAAATGTTGAAAGGTACTCTTTAAGCAGAAAAAGGTAAAGATAAAAATTATAAACAACAAATACATATCTATCAACAAGTGAATCTAAAAATCAAGTGAATAAAAATCTGATGAACAGAATAAACTGGTGAATATAATAGAATCAGGGGTATAGAAAGAGAGTGGACTGACATTTTGCAGGGGGAAAGAGGTAACGGGGGTACAGGAAGAGACTGGATAAAAATCATACACCTATGGCCGAAACCGGTTTGGCTCAGTGGAGGGAGCGTCCGCCTGCAGACTGAAGGGTCCTGGGTTCAATTTTGGTCGAAGGCATGTATCCTGGTTGCAGGCACATCCCCTATAGGGGGCGTGCAGGAGGCGGCTGATCGATGTCTCTCTCTCCATGTTTCTAACTCTCTGTCCCTCTCCCTTCTTTTCTGTAAAAAATCAATAAAATGTATTTGAAAGGAAATGAAATCATACACCTATGGATGAGGATAATGTGGGGGGGGAGGTAAGGGCAGAGGGTGGGGTGACAACTGGGTAGAGGGGAGCTATGGGGGGGAAGGAAGGAACAATTGTAATAATCTGAACAATAAAAATTTATTAAATTTTTTAAAAAGTAAATAGAATGTCTAGAATTTTGCCTTTTCCCTGCCTGTGCTACTTTCTGCCCAAAACACTATAATATGTAGTTCACATAATATCTTTCAAATACTTCTTATAGTTGCTATTATTATTATTATTATTGGGAATCTTGAAGTACAAATCTCATGAAGAGATGGTAAAACTCAGTGTTTTGTTACTTGGTTTAGGCTAGGGGATACTTGCATTCCTGACTTTGGCACAGATTCGACACATTTATAAGTGGTTTCTATGCAGAGTTTCCTTCTTTTTCAGGTACTGCATCACCCTCTGTTATCTCTCACCCTTAGTATCACTGTACTTCCTCCTAGCTCTTACTATTTGTCAAAGCTTCTCACTAAGTTAGTTCCTAAACAGACAGTACTTTTTTTCCTGAGTCTCATGTCTGTCCCTCAATTTCATGTCTGCTTGGCTTCATCAAATACCACAGACTGTGAAGCTTAAACAGCAGACGTTTATTTTCTCACTATCTTGTGGACTAAAGGTGCAAGATCAGTGTCTACAGATTTGGTTTCTCCTGAGGCTTCTCTCCTTGTCTCACAGGTGGCTGCCTTCTCACTGTGTCCTCACTGCCTCCCCCCTGCGTGCCACTATCCTAATGGGACACTGACCACATTGGATTAGGATCTATCCTACCTACCCCATTTTAACTTAATTATCTCTTTAAAGGCATGTCTCCAGATAGTTATATTCTGAGGAACTTGAAATTCGGGCTACAACATATTAATTTGAGGGGCATACAGTTCTGCCCATGACAACACCTTTCTCATCATAGTCAACAGATTCTTCTGAAAATAACCTTACTAGGCAAACCAGAGCTGTATCTCCAAGATCTGCTAACACATGACAGTGTCCTGTGTTTGTGGGCCCGTGTCTCCTAAACTCTAAGATTTCTCCCAGTGTCTCCTAAACTCTGAGATTATATAAAAAGATCGTATTCTTCTTCATGACTTTCCCCCCCATTTCCATCACCCTGCTTGGTTGGCAGGGAATTTTCTCTGGCATGTATATTTGCTTATTAAAAGTTCTAATTTATCTTACACCCTGTTCTCATATGGTCATATTGCATTAACTTCTTTATAGTCCTGCCTTTATACTGTATCACATCTTATATAAGCTACAATCTCCCTAAATCCCCTCCTTTCCTGAAAGAAGAAGTAAGTTGTGCAAGTAAATAAGTTATATCTTATTAGGATGCCCATTGATAAAAGAATATCTATTTTTTATGATAATAGAAAAAGTATGTTAAGCAATAACATAATTTGAATACTACATGGAACATAAGGATTTCATTTGTTTACATGAAACCTTTTATTCTAAATATTTCACCAAATTTTAGGATGACCGTTGTTTAAGAAGTCAAATCACAGACATTACCCCTATAAGGGAAAGTATCAAGAGAATTGTGTGACAAAATGTAATCTCTCAGAGCCTTAGAAGTTATGGTTTTAGGCCCCTAACATTGCTGGATGGAACTGTTAAAGCCACCGCAGACCAACCATGCTCTCTGGCTTCAGTTTTTATCTTCTCCAGTTTCCTCTGCACACCTTCACTGGAGTTGTCTGCCTGGCAAAGCAGTCTCGTATTACGAATCCTCACTTAATTCACTTCACTGTTCAGCTTTAGTCATTTTATCCATGCAGATGTAACTTTAGAATCTTAATATAGGTGATTAGTTAAACTCATCTTAATGTAAATTTTTCATAAGGGCCCTGGGCATGTGGTCTCAGAGAGACTGAAAAATAACTAGATTTACACCTTCTGAAAGAGGGTAAAACATTATGTGTTATAAAAATAATCAGACCTGTCCTTAGTGTAGTATCACAAAAACCCAACTCTTTTGACTTTATTGTAGATGGACCCGGGATCTGGGAGTGGGGAATGAGCACATGAGAGGAGATTGTGTAATTTATTATTCTCAATATTTGGAGACAAATGCTGTTTAAAAGGAACAAAGAAAATGGGAATGATCTAGTGTTTTGTCTTTTGAAAAGTAGGGTTCATGAATAGAGTACTGCATTTGTCAGGAAAGCTGCTGTACTAGGCGAACTGCCTTTGATGCCTGGAGAAACTTGCTGTCAGGAGGCACACAACTTAATCATGCTGCTTGGCAGATGCTCCCGACTAGTTTCAATAAACTGAGCCTGAAATCAGATCCAAAGATGTCCTTCCCTCCGAGAGTAGGTGATGGATCAAGTGAGCAACATGTCTGAGCATTTGTAGAAGAAGGCAGGCCCATCCAGGCTCTCTCCAGCAGCCCCTCCTCCCCCACCACTAGGTCTTCATATCTACAGGCTGGCCGTGGACGCCCTTGAGCCAGCTCCTCCCTGCCTCCCCCAGGTGTGTCCATGTGCTCCTGCCTCTTGCTGGCACATATATAACCCACACCGCTTTCTACAGCTTGCCATTCCCACATATTCTCCCTTCTGATTCTATGCAAGTTGCCATTTTTGTTTGATAGTACCATTGGTTAACATTGTCTTCGCGATGAAATTAGGTCCTTGCGATGATAACAGCCACAATCACAATACCCTACTTCCTTGGATGCCTAGATGGTTATCATTGACTTGCCACCTTACCATCATGAAGTACTCGTAGTGGCCCGATTTTACAGATCAGTAAATAGGTACAGCATGTTTAAGTTTCTACCAGAGGCCGCTTGGCTGATAAGTCATGGAGCTGAAGTTTGAATCCAGGCAGTTGGTTTCAGAGTCTGTATTTTACTACCTCTCCTCTACTCACTATTTTTTTTTTGTATTAACCTTATACTATAGTGCATAGTTTTTAAAGGCAGTCAATATTTAAATGTTGTTTAATTTTGCCAATATCTATTGGTCACATGATTTAAAACTACTCTGATTTCCTATGGTTATATTAAATTTTCTCCCGTCACTCTTTTGCTTAATGAATAGTTAAGATTTCTTGTACAGCTATTGTGTCTTAGCACTGTGCCAGGTGCTTTATTTAGTAATAATCACAACAGACAAGATATCTGTCCTCCTGATCAGGGTTACAAAGGAAAAGAGAAATGTGTTGCATGAGAGAAAGTAGTATGAAACCCACTTCTATTGGAGAAGAGGGTGGAGGAAAACTTGTTTGAAGTGGTGCCCACGATTGACAGGAGCTAGCCTGCTGAAGAGGTGGGTAAAGTATGCTGCAGATCTCTTATTTCTGGCAAAAGAGTGGATTAAATGTCAGTCTAAACCCTCAGTACAGAACCTCTAAAAGTTTGGATAAAATAATTTTAAAATAGTTTTAAATGTCTGGCTGAGTTAGTGGGAAAGTAAGGAAAAATTTAGAAGCCACAAATCCTGTGAAAAGCTGAATCTTGAAGTATAAGTGAATTTTAAAACTATGTTTGTTATTTGGTTATTTGCCAGTTCCTAGAGACCTAGATCTTGAGTTTTATCAGACCTCATGCAGGACACAAAGACATAGCCAGAGCCTCTTGTGGGCTTCTCTGTCACGAGATGAACCGAGGGAAAGCCCATCCTCTGCAAACTGGTTCATTGCTTGCCTTGGCCTTGGTGCTTGGGTGAATGGGAGTCTCTCTCTCTCTCTCTCTCTCTCTCTCTCTCTCTCTCTCTCTCTCTCTCTCTCTCTTTCTCTGTGTGTGTGTGTGTGTGTGTATCAGTTCCATTCTCCTATGGTAAAAAGAAAAATATAAAAACCCTCTGGACCAAGGAAATACTATGTGGGAAGGCCCTTAGGCAGAAAAGCCATGCATCTTTCCAGGGAACTGATAGACTGGTACAGAGTGAGCAAAATTAGTGCTGCTAAATGAGTTTGGAGAAGCCAGAGACCAGATTCTTATAGAAGCTCACAGGCCTTAAGATTTTTTATTTTATCCTAAGTACAATACAAATCTTTTGAAGGGTTTTCAAGAGATTATCTGACTTATATGAAAAATAATAGATTGAGAAAATATAAAAATAGAGAGCCATTTTAAAGGCAGAAGTAAAGATAATAAAATTAAAGAGATATAAACTTATTTTTATGTAGCTAAGCTCATCTTTGAATAAGCTAGTGTGTAATGATGATGAAAATGTATCTTTTGCAGGCTATATCCATTTTATAGTAATTTTTATTGAGAGAGAAATATGTTAAATAGTAGAATTTTACTAGAATAAATATGCCATTTAAATGTACATCCTTGAGAAATAAGATCTACATGTATTTGCAGATAAGGTGTAATAGTCTGGGAAAGACACTGTAGAGATTGGCTAATGACACCAAATCTATTTTCCTTTCTTCCTGCTAATACAGCTACACTACATTTCCCAGCCTCCTCTATAGTCAGGTGTACTCATATGACAGTCTGGCAGGAGAATGAGAGTAAAAGTGTTGTGTGTTTCTTCCTTTAGTCTGGCTGTGTTGTTTTTTTTTTTAAGTTCCCATATTACTTCCATGTATTCTACCTCTTGTGCCATTTGGATATTGGCATCAAATTGACTTATAAACCACATGTTGAAGATGTTAGAATCTCCATCAGTGAGAGTTCTAAATGAAACCCTCAACCCCACCCTTTTGCCAGCCCAACTTCCCATGAACAAAAATAAGCTGTTATTTTAAATCACCAATATTCTGTGATTTACTGTCTCAGCAGCCAGCATCATGTTAAAAGATGTTAATTTTCTTTCAAGATGACACAAGGACCTAACTTCATTCTCATTCCTTTCTTTTCTCATCTTTCTTCTGTATACATTTGCTGTCATATGTGACAAGGCAATTTGTATTAAGGATGTTAGGAGGTTTGTACAGGGAGTGAGGGGATTTGATATGCTTGAGGCATGAGAAGAGTTGAAGGATTAATTGCTTCCTATTCTCTATGTAAGATAACTCTCCCTTTCCTTCTATTTGTCCCACTAATTCATTTCAAAGATTTTACTTCTGCAGCTATTTATTCTCACCTGCTAATAGCAGCACCTTCCTTGCAAAGCAGAGTTGATGAAGACCTCAATCACCTCTCCCTTCCTTGCCTAATTTAACAATCACGTATAATTAAATTTATACACTGTGTATTAAAATAGTCATCAAATCAACACTGAGAAATATCTTTTCTCCCTTTAGACATCCAATTATAGATGTCACAGGGTTTCTCATGGTAAACACTTGGAAGAGATAGAAAATATGTCAGAATATGTGCATATCCTTATTAGGGCCTGTTGAAACTTGAAAAGCCCCATCTACATCTTTGGCCAATGGATTAGCCAGTTAGACACACTCTTACATTGTTTTCTAATTATTTATTTATCATTCTATTAGTCATGCTGGACCTTATGACTCCTCTTGAGGGAAGGTAGGAAGTAAATTCAGGTTTTCATAAAACATTAGGGGTAGAGAAAGGGGAACCTTACCATGTTTTATTAGCAAAAGCCTTTCATTGTAAAAAAGGAGATTATTCCAGTAAAAACCATGTAAATTACAGAAGGGAATTATGACCAAGAATATGTTTTGGGTGAATAACTGCCAAGTGCCCATCTCTCTTGATGATTACTATTCTAAATATTTTTCCATTAGCTAGTTTCAGCTCAGGAAATAGATTAGACCCTTAATGGCCTAAGCAACCAGGAAATGAGTGATATATTTATAGATTCCACCAGTGAATTTGAAATAAAACTTCTTGCCTGTTAAGAATTCTGACTGTAATACTCAATGTAAATGCTTTTTTAAAAAATGCCTTTTTTCAATGTTCTCCCTTTCTCTTCTATCCCAACCCTCTTGAAAATCTGATATTCTCAATAAAGAGAATAAATTACCTAAAATCACATTTTGAGGAAACCCCGATTTTTCATTAAGTATGGGCTGTTTAAATTACCATTGAGTTTAGGCCATATTGTTGCAGAAGTCTAAAGAAAACCAAGGACGCTTCATTCAAAGAAATGGAGGGACACTGTTTAATACACTGGCAGACTCAGGGAACAGCCTTACAAGTGAAGGAACACTCATGGGGCTTTCCTTTATATTTCCCTCCCTGTGGTCTTTGTCCCACAAACATGGATTATGCTTCCAGTCCTTTTTGCAGGCCTTGCAAAAAGGCCTCCAGGTGTTTTGGATCTCCAGGCCATATATGATTGTCTGGCCTAGTGCCAGCACTAATAACCCTCCCTCCGGGTAGTGCACTGTTCACTGTAACAGGTTCTGCAAGACCAGTATCTGGGAAGGAGAGAGGGACTTAATTATAGGTTATCAGGAATGTACACTGAGCTTGCTGGCTTGGATTCAGATCACTAGTCCCTAATATCAGGGTTACATTGGAATTAGCTCTTTTTAGCCTTCTCAATATGTTTTAGTATTAGAGACAATCCATTTCTGTTTTGGGAGTCTATAGCAAGTCTGAACCATGGACCACTCCATTGGCCCCATTCAAGCCTGGCAACTTCTCCAGTCTAAAAGGTGCTGGAGGAAGCTTGTTTCCATCCTACTTAGACCTGAGAGTTTCCTGCGCTCTGTGGAAGATGGGATGGCTGTGTCCTATACAGAGGCCAAAGGTTAGAAAAGCTCTTGCTTTCATTAGGGCCCTTAAATATATGCAATTTTTGTCAGTTACACATCAATAAAGCTAAAAAATGAAAAGACTATTTAAATATTCTGGTTGTAATCTATGAAGCAAAGATCTTGTCAAAATAAAAATAAATTCATAGATGTTAATCAGTGACTCATCCTATGTAATAAAAGAGTAATATTGACCATATATCTGCTATACCACCAGCCACGCCCACCAGCCAATCAGGAAAAATATGCAAATTAACCCCAACCAAGATGGCTGCAGCCACAGAGTGAGCAGGAGGGAGGTGGGTTTCCCCAGCAATGGAGGAAGCCAATATTTCTGCACACCCTGGCTGGCCCAGGCCTCCACTCAATGCTACAAAGTTTCAATTACAGAAGATAAATAAATTCCAACAAAAATGGTGGCAGCCACAGAGCTGGAGAGAGCAGGAAGCTAGGGTTGCTCCTGGTGATGGAGGAAGCCAAGCTTTCCACAGCCCTGGCCTGCTTTGGCCTCTGCTTATTTAACTTCAATTATAGAAGTTAAATAAATCCCAACAGAAATGGCTGTGGCCACAGAGCGATCAGGAGGCTTGGCTCCACTCCAGGCTACAAAGTTTCAATTGTAGAAGATAAATAAATCCCAGATACCAGGGCCTCTGCTTGAGTCATTGAGGGGTGTGGCTGCCTTGCAAACCACCACAGGCCCCTCACCCAGGCTGCCCCACACCCTAGGGAAATCCCCACCCTGATCTGGGACACCCTTCAGGGCAAACCAGCTGGCCCCCACCTGTGCACCAGGCCTCTATCCTACCTAATAAAGGAGTAATATGCAGATTGACCATCATTCCAACACATAAAATGGCTGCCCCCATATGGTCAAAGATCTTGCCCCCATGTGGATACAAGATGGCCACCACAAGATGGCCTGCAAGGGAGGGCAGTTGTAGGTGATCAGGCCAGCAGGGAAGGGTAGTTGGGAGGAACCAGGCCTTCAAGGGGAGGCAGTTGGGTGCAATCAAACCTTCAGGGGAGGGCATTTAGGGATGACCAGGCTGTCAGAGGAGGGAAGTTGGCGGTGACCGGGCCTATAGGGAAGGGCAATTGGGGGGGACCAGGCCTGCAGGAGAGGATAGTTAGGGACAAACAGGCTGGCAGGGGAGCAGTTAAGCATCAATCAGGCTGGCAGGGAGTGGTTAGGGGGTGATCGGGCTGGCAGGCAGAAGCAGTTAGGGGCAATCAGTAAGGCAGGCAGGAGAGCAGTTGGGAGCCAGCAATCCTGGATTGTGAGAGAGATGTCCGACTGCCCGTTTAGGCCCGATCCTACTAGGGCAGTCGGACATCCCTCAAGGAGTCCCATATTGGAGAGGGTGCAGGCTGGCCTGAGGGACACCCCTGCCCGTCGTACATGAACTTCATGCACCGGGCCTCTAGTTTATTGGTAATTTTCATAGGGCCTGTGGCAACATCAGCAGGGTCTGAAAACCTAGAAATTATTTTTAAAAGTCTAATAGTTACAGGTCAATTTCAGATTTAAAAAAATACCTCTCCATAATTTTAATATACTATATATCTATGGTTCTCAACTCAGGCCAGTTTTGTCCCCAGGGAACATTTGGCAATGTCTAGAAATTTTGGGGTTGTCACAACCATGGCAGATGGGTACTATTGGTATCTAGTGTGCCGAGGCCGGCATGGTACAAAACATCTTAAGGGGCATAGGACAGCTCCCTATAACAATGTAATTACTCTTCCCAAAAGTTATGGTGCCAAGTTGAGAAACTTTTATATTTGTGATTCAATATAAGAGTTCTAGAATTTGGAGTGTCTACTCATGTTTAATTTTGGTAGGTCTTGAAAACAAAATGAAGGCCATTAACTCACATCTTACCCACACATATCATTATAAACTCCTTGCTTGTTCTTAGTATTTTGCCCCTCTTTAGACAATTAGATTTTCACAATTGGATTCTTGAGTTTGGTTTGAGGCACTGAGGTATGTATCAACCATTTCCATTTAATCTGCAATTATTTCCCTCTCCTAAAACTTTAAACTATTTCCTCTAAAGAACATAGCTTCGTGGCATTAAAAACACAATATTGTAGAATTCTGTATTCATGAATTAGAAAACATTTCTTTACCCAGCATATGACATTGATAGGGTATTCTGTTGGAAACAAATAACTAAAGCAAATGATGAATACAGAGCAATGTTAGTATGAGGGTAATGGGAGAAAAGAGACATTCACATTAAATATACTGTGCTTTTTTTTGGTTGTTTTTGTTACAAACAACACATATATGAATATTATTAATGCAGAAGTTTGAATAAATTCCAAGTGAAACAACTCTCCCCTTCTCCCCCAATCACCACACTGTTGTCCATGTCCATCAGGTCTCTCTTTTTTTTCTTTTAATGGTCAATAAAGAAACATATAAATTTAAAATAAATAAGTCCTTCAACCCTTTACTGGATATAGGCTTATTAGTTATTTTGGTGGTTGCTAAGCAACGTTCTCTTCTGTAGGCCTAAAACACATGAAATTAGAAGGTTTTTAGAAAAAGATAAATTGAATGTAAAATTAGGGAATGGCATTTAAAAAGCAAAAAAGGGAAAAGCATTAACTTGCTAATCAGGCTGACGGAGAGATTTGGTGACTTGCAACAGTGGTTAAACATTTTGTTTTCCACCAGCACCAAATGGAGTGGTCCTTTCATACACTAATATTATAATAGTGACCATTATATTTGCCTCTACACGCAACAGTCTATTTTGAATATTGCAAATTAAATCAGATCAGAATATTCCGATTACTGCTACTAACAGTGATCTCTATGGATCGCTTTCTCTAATAGTTGTTTTCCTCAAATTCCAAGTTTCAGGGTATGTCACAACCCTGGTTTGTAACACACACACACACACATCTAATTGCCTAACCATCTGCTCTTTTCTTATATTTCTTCTATTATATATGTATGTGTGTGTGTTTTTCTTAATGTAACATGAAATAAGTAAAGCCACAGCTTCATGATGCTGCTGCTTATTCACCCAGAAGTATAGGAGAGGAGTATCTGAGGGCTTTGGGGTGGGAAGTGGTTCTGCCCAGCTGCCCTGTGCTGTCACTTAGTCCTGGCATGCTCACTTGTCAGAGGTTTCAGTCTTCCTGCTGTGACTTTCAAAGCTTCATTATTACCCTATCTCAGACCCATTTTCTTCATATGCTTCTATTTTGGGGTAAATAGTGAAGTATCAAAGAACTACTTGGCCATTAGGAGAAGCAAAAGAAGTTGTTATTCACAAATATTAAAATTATCCACAAATTTTTATTAATATTTAATGTGTATCTTTATTCAGTTTTACTATCTAATTATTTATACATATTGGCTATTATATATAAACATGACCCTACTCTCAACTTTTTGTCTTACCACTGAAAGGGTTCAAACAAACCTCCCCAAAATATACCACTTTGGTATGTGGACAATTTGAGCTGAAAGCAATCAAGATCCAGCAGATTCAAGAATTATTTCTTCTTTAACTACCTAAAGGAATTTAGAGAAGGGGCCTGCCCCAGAAAGACAGCCATCCCAGAGAGTACATTTGGTCTGAATGATCTATGTGTATGAGAGGACAAACATCTAATTGCCTAACCATCTGCTCTTTTCTTACCATCCTGTGAATTATCCTTCTCCCTGGTCTGTTATTCCATTTCTTCACTCAGGATGGCATATAAGCCTGAACTGCCCACCTTGCCTTCAATTTCATATCTATGGGCCCCTGTACATACATAATTAAATTTGTTTTTCTCCTTTTAACCTGTTTTATGTCAATTTAATTATTAGACTAGCCTAAGTGTAGAGAATAAGTTCCTATACTTCCATTTTAATAATAAATAAATGTTGGTCAGTTTAGTCTTGCAAATCATAATCTCATATTACATTGCATGCTTACAATTCTCCACAAATGCATGCTAACTTGAGTATAAAACAATAGTTGCATAGCAGTTTTGAACATTTAAAATTTATATTTAAGAACTATATTAAAGATTATAATACAGGATTATTAAGACAAGACAATAAAGAATAAATGGCTAGCAATTCTAGAAATTAAAGATAGCTGCTTGTTTTGCTTTTTGTCCTTTTTAAAAATACATATATTTTTATTGATTTTTCGAGAGAGAGGAAAGGAGAGAAAGAGAGAGAGAAACATCAATGAAATAGATTTGCTGCCTCGTGCACACCCCTTACTGGGGATCGAGCCTGTAACCCAGGCATGTGATCTGCCTGGGAATGGAACCAGCAACCTCTGGGTGCATGGGCTGTCACTCAAACAACTGAGCCACACTGGCCAGAGCTACCTTTCATTCTTGATTCATCTTTGGTTAATTTGTAAGCAGGCCTTTTTCACCTAAACATTTAAAGGTTTTCTTAGATCCCAACTGGACATTTTAAATTTTAAAAAAATGTCTTACAGAATATGTATGCTCTTAAGTCTAAAGAAGGTCATCATATTAGAATTTTAGACTGAAACTAAACACATTAGGCACTGATATTATCTCTTTAAGTTCATGCTTGCCCTAGTTGGTTTGGTTCAGTGGATAGAGTGTTAGCCTGTGAACTGAATGGTCCTAGTTTAGATTCTGGTCAAGGGCACATGCCTGAATTGTGGGCTCAATCCCCAGTAGGGGGCATGCAAGAGGCAGCCAATCAGTGATTCTCATCATTGATGTTTCTATCTCTCTCTCCTCCCTTCCTTTCTGAAACCAATAAAAATATATTTTAAAAAATATTTTTAAAGTTCATGCTTAATTTGAAGAGTAATTAAAGCATAAGAATCTTAGCTATTTTTCTGATCTTCATGATATTTGAGATTTATTCTCTGTGATGAGACCATTTTTAAACCTGAAAGGACCACTTTGGGGAATATTTTAAACTGAACAGAAAAAATAAACTCGCATTGAAATGAATGAAACTAGAATGCTCTGAGAATTGCCACCACTGCTACTAGGACCACTGGTAAAAAAAAAAATTAAAACCTTTTTATTATTTGACTATTAGCCAATTAAGCAATTTACTATTGCTCTTAAAGCAAACAAAAAGTCAGTTTTTAACATCATGAAGCCACCCTGACAGATCATTCAAGGAATGATCTCAGTCCACAAGATACTTTCTGTTGTAGCAGGCTATTAATATGTATGTGCATTGCACTTCATCTTCAGCCTTCTCTTTTTCTTTACTTTTGCAAATGCCTTGTTAATAATACTGTTAGATGCAGTATGAGTTTTTAGTTCATATTTTCAATATATGAGGATATAATATTGAAGTAATATAATAAGAGAAATAGAGTTCAGCTTTAGAAATTTAAAAGCTTTTATTTCAGGATTTTCAAACTCAGTTTACTCTCTTCTCTCTTTCATTCATCTTATAATGAACCTGTTGTAAGTGGGGAAAAACCCAGAACCTCTGTAATCACACATTTCAGTTTTAATCATGGCTCTGACCTTAAATTACTGAAACTCTTAGGGCATTGGTTTTCTGGATTGTAAAATGGGGATGATAAGACCAGCTTCATAATATTGTCAAAACCAAAAGATATAATGTAGTTAAAGCTCCACCCAGCACAATAGATGTGAAATGTATGTTATTTCTGTCCTCCTTCCCTTTCACCCCTAATTAAACTCAGCTATTTTTGAACTGCAGCAGATTAGTTTTACTGGTCAGGTCTAAGCTTCCCGATAAGCTGCTACTGTTAACCATTGCGTAGGATAGTTTGTTTGTTTTTTTGACTCTAAGATACAAATGAAAAGTGGAAAATTTTATTATAATAACAATTATAAAGAAGGACTATGTATTTCACATGATAGCCCAGAGTAACCGTGTTTTGTTGATCAGGTTACAATAGATGAATATCGTTATACAACAAATGCTCTCTTTGTTCCCTGTTCTTGTCACAGTGGCTCAATTTAATAAGAGGTCATTGATTAAACTGTTTGCATTGTAGTCAGGAAACTGGAGAGGGCAGCTAAACCAAAGGAGATCCCCTCTCCCCTAGCCATACACCCACATTGCCACCCTTTCACCTCCTCTAACCTGTCTCAATTATTTTTGACAGAAGGCCTCATGTAAATTACCAAATTGTTCCCAAATGAAACCAGACTTAGAAAGATTTTATGCTCAGAGAACACTAGTAGAGGTTTCAAGTTGTGATACATTTTATTCCACCTTCCTGGATGTTTATGAATTGAACCAGGCAATAGGGAATGGAGGCATTGACTGTGTTCTTCACACCGAGAACATCCCGTCTCATTTCTAAAGACACTTCAGTTTTTGGCAGATGATCCTGCCCCTCCAGACATCATTTTCATTAATATTGATAACAGCAGCTAACAGTAATCAAACACTTTCTAGAACCAGGCAGCTTACTGAAGACTTTTATATGTATTATCTTATTATTCCTCATAATACCAAAAACGCTTTTATTTTCTCTTTTTATGAATTAGAAAACCAAGGGTGAGGCAGCTTAAGTAATTTGCTGATGTCGCACAGCTGGTATATGGCAGCGTCAGGTATCAAACCAGGTTATTCTGAACCCTGGAGCCCCTGTGTAGACGGTTATACCATGTTTCCTTCCTCTAATGACATAGATGGTGGCTAGAAAGGTAGAGACGTGGTAGACTTTAATGACTGTCCTTGGCCTACAGACAGTGTATTCCAAATTTGCTGACTTGATATTTGAAACCTAACACAGGTTGATTAAAATCTCTCTTTGAAACCTTATCTCCTTATTGTACCCAACATCAGTTCATTACTTAGGCCAAACTAAGTTAGTTTTCCCTATAAAAATTATTTCAGCCCTAGCTGGTTCCGCTCAGTGGATGGAGCACCAGCCTGTGGGTTCAATTCCGGTCAAGGGCACGTGCCCAGGTGCGGGCTCAATTCCTGATGGGGGGCATGCAAGAGGCAGCCGATCAATGATTCTCTCTCATCATTGATATTTCTATCTATCTCTCCCTCTTCCTTCCTTTCTGAAATCAATAAAAGTATATATTTTTTAAAAAGAATCATGTCCTCTGCAAAAACTGACGACTTAAATTTTTATTTCACTTTGCCTGTTTAAACCCAGTCCATCTTTTCCATGAAGACTTTTCTGTCTGCAGAATCTTCATTCTGTTACATTTCCCCGATCACTGTTTATTGCATTCCTTGGCAGACCTGGTGTAATGTATTGTGTGAGCTCTGTGTATGTAGAGGAGAAACCAGTATTTCAGAAAATGTGGTGTCTGGCATGTGTTGATTCTCAGTATATGTTTGCTTACTTCCTTTCTCATCCATCAGTGATGGGGGGTAGGTGCTTTGGAGCCAGACATACCTGTTTTTAATTCTATCAGCTCCATATCTAGCTGTAAAAATTGAATCAAATCGCAAAGCTCCTCCACACTTTAGTCACCACGTGCATAAAATGGATAATTATAGTACCTAGTTCATTGTCTTGGGATGATTAAATGAGATTCTGTGTCTAGGACAGAGAGTGCTTACTAAATATTATTGTCATTATAAAAGAATTTTTAGTATATATTAGTCATTATGTTACTATATTATAAATATTACTTAAAAGGCATACATAGTAAATTCTATTGTTTTTTTTTTAATTGAGATATAATTCACTTACCATGAAACTCATCAGGTTTTAACTGCAGGATTTTCGCTGAGTCCACCACTGCAAGCTGCCATTTATGACCTGCTGCAGGGACCTGAGGGCCCACTGCAAAGAACAGTGTTCCAGCTGGGCTTACCCGCCCTGCAGAGAGAACTTGAGATAAATCAACGCTCGAATGAAAACTAGTTCACATTGTTTTGCTGTTCCCTAAACCCGCCTTCTGATCTTGTGGGAAAAAAAAAAAAGATTCTAAAATATCATCCATGTGGTTTGATTTGGTTGTTACTAAAACTTTTTTTTAATGATTGAATGCTTTAGAAATTAGGTATATTTGTAATTACAATTTAGCTGTGTATTGTGTTCACAAGGAGACATTACTTGTATTTTTAGGTATGTTGAAAACCTTCCTCATTTTGGGTGATAGCAAATATCAGTAAGTATGTAACAACAGCCCTTGAAATCCTTATGTTTAATTAGGTAAAGTTTAGGCAGATGTGTTGTGTTTAAAAACAAAATTCAACTGAGTGAATTTTAAAGATCTTACTGGCTTTATTGAAGGATTCCTGACTCGCACGGCATCCAACTTGGCAGATAGAAGGGAGCAGGACAAGGAGGATGTACTAGACAAAAAAAGCAGAGTGGCTATTGCCAGTCACTTTCCTTAGAGCAGCGGTTCTCAACCTGTGAGTCGCGACCCCCTTGGGGGTCAAATGACCCTTTCACAAGGGTCACCTAAGACCATCGGAAAATGCAGATATTTACATCACGATGCATAACAGTAGCAAAATTTCATGGTTGGGGGTCACCACCACATGAGGAACTGTATGCAAGGGTCGCGGCCTTAGGAAGGTTGAAAACCACAGCCTTAGAGGTCTGTTAGGAAGATGACCTAACTAGTGCTGATCAGGTGATTCCTGATTGACTAGTTTAATTTCCATTTCTGGGAGGGATGAAACTTTAATGAAGTCTCTGTTTGGTGACATGGGGCTGGGGCTTAGTATAAGTGCATCCATTTTGGGCCCAGTTATCTTGCTTTTAACAGATGACTATGGATTTAGAGTTACAAATGAGATAAAAGTTGAACTGTGAAAGAGTTGCAGTTACTCTTTCGGGGTCTGGAATCTACCTCACCCTCATTCTTTGTAGTGACGTGCAAATGAGGAAGTAAGATACCTAGTATAATTGTTAAGTATTTATGTTCCACTGGTTTTTCTTAGTTTAACCTCAGGGATTTTTTTTTTTTATAATTTGTTTTTTTCTGAGGTTTTGAATTTGCCTAGCAATTACGAGGAAAGATAGAAAAGATAATGAGCTGAATGGCTGGAATTTGACATCAGAATAATGGTTTTCTTTACTTACCTTTGCATGATTTTAAAGAGAACTAAGATTTCACTTATCTTTTACTGCTGCCTTTTCCCCCCCTTTGTACAAACTCAGTGTGTGTTACTGGACTATTCTGAAATTTAGAATATTCTGAAAAGCTTTCTTCTATTGATACTTCTATGGTTTCTTATTCTCATTTTATTTTATCTTTGGGTTTTATAATGTGCACTTCTAAGTGTAAATAGAAACCTACTTGAAGTAATTGGTTTTCTGTGATTAACAAGGTACTTGTAGAGTTTTGTTTTTCTTATTGTTCTTTATCTCTCTGTTGATACCGTGAACATTTTGTCCATGATCCCTTAAAACTGAGTCACTTATACTTCATGAATGTTTATATTGAAATAGTTAGGAAGATGTGTAAAGATGGTAATGCGTGATGATGTTGGCTCTCGGTTCTTGAGTTCAGCAAAGAAAGAATTCAGAGCCAAGAACTCTAGCACAAGAAGATTATTTAGTATACAAAACAAAAGTATACTCAAAAGATTCTAGTGGGCTGCTCAGAGAGCTGTCTTGGCCTTTTAGAAAGAAAGTTTCAGAAGCAGAAGAAGTGAGCCAGTTGGGCTATGTTGACTCAGGAAACAATCTAGGGAGGCAAAGAAGGGCCATTGCAAGCAGGTTCAGAGGGTAGCCCAGGATGTGTAGCTGCTGTCCATTGCTCCCCTGGTTGTGAGTTTCTTGTATTCCCTTACGTGTAGGAGAAAGAAAGAAAAGACACATACCTGAAGAAAGAAGACTGGGGTGTTAGGGTATGCTCCAGAGCAGCCGTCACCAACCGGTAGTCCACAGACCACTGATGGTCCAAATGGTTCGAAAGGTTGGCAGCCGCTGTTCTAGAGAGAGTACACATATACTGGGTCCTTAGTCTTAAGGGTTTTTAATCTGTTTTCTGAAGGCAGGAATTTTAGGGGCTTTCTCAGGGGAGGATCTCAATGGAGTATTCAACTGGTTTCCAGGTGTGCCCTTTAATATGCTGACTCATCAAAATGAGCATATCAGGCCAAGATTAATGGGTGCTAGGGAGTCATTGTCATTGCATCTGGTCCTGAAGCCAGACATGGCATAGCTTCTTCTGGTTTTGCTGCTTTTCTGGGCTTGAACTGAAACACAACTGAGGCATAAATGTTATCTCTAGTTGACCAAATCTCTATCTCTGTGGTTAACAGACTCCTGAAGTTACTTGATGTTGATCAGAACTTCATTGTCCTGAGGCTTAATGCTTAAGGGAATGGTAATGTAAGAGAAAAGGAGGCAGGTGAGTCAGGGTGCTGGATGAGGCCAGTTTGAATCGGCCATTCCCCATTCCACTTGCCAAGGAATTTTCCTGGCTTCCTACTGTCCTGCCTCAATTAGACAAAAGCCTCTCAGGAAGAATGAGCAGTCTCTGCAGGGCCTCCACCTGTTCCTGTGGGGGACTCAGAAGACTTTTCTGCCTTCTAGACTATATTGCTGTCATGACAGCTTTGTCTTCTTTTTCTTCTCATTCTGATTTTATGGTTATTTTGATCTGAATGTTCAACAAATAGAACCCGAGGCATGGGAAAAGGTCCTTTACAGCCACTCTTGCAAGGTGAGATAATTTTTTAAATTGCGTTTTTGTTGTTTTTTAATGTATTTGCTGCTTTGACTGGTGGATAACAAAATACTACTTTGAAACTGCTTTGCTTTACTGCATTTGGGGAGACTAAATATAGAAAAGTATGCACATCTTATTCAGGTTTTTCTTGTTTTGGTTGTTTCCAAATTGAACACTTGAGGATAAATAAGTTTTCTCAGAATGCCAGAGGTGGTTTATCAGACTCATACTCATCCAGTCTGACCCACGTATGGTTCTGTTAAAAATAATCCTAGAAAAATGATGGTTGGAACAAAATCAGCTACCTGAGTAAACTCTTTCCATGTGAAAATCTTAAAACAGCACTTAAAAATCACTAGAGATTTCCTTCATTAAAATTTTAACTTAATGAGATCCAGAGACTTTTGAGAATTACTTTATAGCTGGTTTGGCCTCTGAATAGAAAGACTTTAAAGATTAACTAATAAGAAGTATAACCACTACATTTGAATCCTCTTTTATAGGGAAAAGAGTATTATCAGAAGATTGCATTTGTTGAGATATATTATAGCATCTCTGGGGAGTCTCTTTTAACATCTTGGATTAATGTTACCCTTTGATTTTATTCTGATAGAGACTGAAAAGGTATTTCCACCTTCAAATTGCTTAAGAAGCCTATTTAGTGGAGGGAAATTGGGCCCATTGCTCTTGACTCTTTCTGAGCAGGGTGAAAACCTCTGATCTCTTCAATCCCTCTCATTTGCATGACCACGGGGAAACTGAAACCTAGGGAGGTTGCCCTGGGACAGACAGCGAGCCCTAGCTCTTGCTTGAACTGGGGACTATATATTGGTTAGCACTGATGCCAGTGTTTGTCTGCTGCCCCTTTGATACACAATCCTCTCCAGGTAAATTTTAGCAGCAAATGGTGTTGTGGGCACTGCACCCTGGATCTCAGATAACTATTACCCCTCCTCCTCCCCCCTCGCACCCCAATCCTTTTTAGTGGAGTCACTTGGTGTGAAGTGGATGACTACAGAAACAACAGGGGAGATCAGTGGGCCAAAGTTCTCCCAGGAAAGGCAAGGGAAAGGAAAAAGAGTAACAAAAGTGTCTTGCCAGGGAGCTTGGGACTGTGTGTAAACTTGACTGTATGAAGATCACTGAAGTTTAGAAGGGGATTGTAGCTGGTATTTCTGAGACTGCAGAAATGTTTTTAGGAAAGAAAACAGGCAGTACAAAGACAGTTTTTAAAATAGATCTTCAGTTTTCAGAAGGTATGCTTTTTTTGTGGGGACCACAATATACATTTCATTGCATAAGAAAGGAAGCTTTTGAATTTCCTTTGCATATTCTGAAAGTGGAGTATGGTGGAACAATAAAGGATGCAATCACTCTTTAGGAGTCCTTGCTCTAGAAAATGTATGCACTGTGGTTGTGATGGAGGACCTCTGGGATTTAGGAATGAAATGCTCTTAATCTAGTCCTGTGAATAATTAAAAAAAAATCTTTCTCCTTTTGAAAAATGCCTAATTATTTGCCTAAAAACCTTGTGGAATTCTAAAAGGACTGAATTATTTGTAGTTGTTAGTTTCTGTTTGCTTATGTAATTTAAAAACTATTTTTACAACCTTTGATTATGTTTTTAAAAGTATTTTGCACTCTTATAGCCCTGATTCCCTCAACGTCTTATGGCTTATACACTATACTTACACTATTTGATATTGTTTTCCTGGCCCTTTTTTTTCCTCTTGGATTATGAGTGCTCTTCCTAAGCAGGATCACCTACTGTTACACTAATGTGCTCTCCAGGGCACATTGACAACTGCCTAGGTGAGGTTATAATTCTTGTTTGCCCCTGGGCGGTTGCCAGCAGGGCGTAGGGCATTGTGGGAAGTAGTTTCTTTACCTTCGACAACAGGTGTCTTTGTCAGTGCACCTTATTCAGATGCCGGTGTGGAAGCACTGAGCCACTGTAGCAAAGAAAAGTAGGAGAGCAAGAGGGATTGATTGCTTTCCCATCTGGAAAATGGTCTGCAAGATAATGGGAAATCTTCTGATGCACGAAGAGATTTGCAGACTATTTTAACGTGCTTCTGAAAAGATAAAAAGGAATTCGAAAGGTATGAGCTGCCGGGATGCCTCAGAACATCTTGGCTCCTGACTATCATTTAATTTTTACCTGGTTAGTCAGCGTTAAGATAAATGTGCTGGAAAGATTTTTAATGAAAATAATGCTTAAAAGACAAAGCTGCATTGTAGGAAAAAATAGGAAGTAAAAATGCTTTCCCGGTCCCAACTAGCGTCAAATGCAGTTGGAAGTTGTTTTAATCTTGAGGATTTATGTAAAGTATTGCATTTTCTGTTTAAATAAGCCTATTAGACTTGCTTCTGTTTCCTAGCAATAAGTTGCTCCCCCGCCCCTTTCACTGGTGTGTATTTAATCTCGAATGCTATAGCAGTTGCAAAACTCTCCTAATCGTATTTAAATGGAACACGGTACTATTGAAGTAATCATGCTAATCTAGGTGAAGATACTTCAGGAAAACCAGGGAAAATAGATACTATAAATTTCATTCTAAAGTTTTGTTTTCTGAAAAGCAAATAAACTTACACAACGTAACACTGCTATCAGTAATTAGGACAAAAATTGCAACCAGTGTTTGTATTTGATTGTAGACAAGCATTGCCAAATTGATTTCTAAGTCTAGCAAATAATGTTTCTCATTGCATTGCAGTGTCATAATCTATAAACAGCAGAGGCGATAATAGCTTAATTATAAATATTGGAAAAAATTGAAGAAGCTTTGTCCTCCCCCTTTATTTACTGAATGCTTTTTCCTTGAAATTAGTATACATTATTCTTCCTGGTAATTTAGGCAGCCATGTAATGATAGTCACGGGCAGCTTTTGGATTTTCTTCTGGGCACATTGAGCTTCATTTACAGTTGCCCAGCTGCACTTAAAAAAACACTTTGGCGGAGGCACCAACAGTTCTGGCTATCTGCTGCTTTGGATAATTAAGAGAAAGCTCTGAGCTTAAACATAAAAGATGAAGAGAACTTTTTCTTGTGGGAGAAAAGCAGTCAGTTTAGAAGTAAGACCCTTGTGCTGCTTTCTGAATAACAACAGAAAACTGAGTTCTCCAGATCAAGAATTCTGTTTCAAATGTTTGTGTTGTTATTATGGTAGAAAGGAATAGGATTATTAATTGCTATTGCATTCCTTGTTTCATTTTTATGTTTTGGTACATTTTTTTTTAAACAGAATACTCAAGAGGGGAAAAAGGATCTCTCTCTTTTTTTATACTTAGGGAGATAATTAACTACACCAAGAATGCTAGACATTCTGAAACACTAAAGGTCACCATCTATTTATTTCCTATAAGTGTGAAGAAATAAGCAGGAAAAAAATCCACTTCTCCTCCAAGAAGAATCTTAACCTAAATAACACAGAAGAAGATAAACTTTTTAAAAGTTCTAATTACCAAGAACATAATATAAATTCATTAAATTTTTTTTTCCTTTAGGATATTTTCACTTAGGAAACACCTTAATTTCTCTTTTTTTGAAGTTTAAAGAAGATCTCCGAAAAGTGAATTTTTTTCTGCATCTGTGTTAAGAATGCAGAAGGTGTTTACCGCGTATACTTCCTCCGTAGATAAGAGACCTCCCTTGGCTTTCTGCTGGGGGTGAATTGCTAGACAACCCTGTGAGAGCAGCTGCTGTTCCTGCCCCCCCCCCCTGTTATTCCGTTTGGGCTTTTGACACCACCCCCTGCAACTCAGGAGGGTGTGTGCATTGGCACTGAGCGCCGCAGGATTTTTCCTTGGACAGCGTGGTCTGGAGTTGGGCAGCAGCTGCTGCGTGGAAAGGTCAGCTGGCAAGATGATGGAAGAAATCTCCATTATGGTAGCCTATGACGCCCACGTTTTCAGCCAGCTGCACGATGAAGACTTCCTCACTAGCCTGGTGGCCATCAGCAAGCCCCGGTCTATGGTAGGTGGTGCCTCGCACACAGCTCTGGGGCTGGCTTTTTCTTTTCCGATCTGATAGTTGTACTCCTACAGCCATTGGGGCATAGCTTCCTGGGGATTAACATTAAAGTATTGTTCTTGGCTTTGTGTTACAGGCCACAGCCAGGGCTACAGGTTTTCAAAGATTTATTTACATAACTAAGCACTGTTATACCTTAGCAGTACATTTCAAGTGTCTGAGGAGTAAAACTTAGGTTAATGCTTTTATACCCAGTGAGGTTGATGCTGTCACTTTACCCCACATATATTTATTTGCCTTCTATGAATGCATAGGATTATTAGAGCTAACTTCATTTGCACACAAATAATTCAGTCTTTTTGAAGTGGAACATTTTTACCATAAGCCATAACATTGACACTGAGAATTGAACTGGTATTTAAAAATCAAATAACTTTCAGAATCTTTACAGTATTACTAAGAACTGTTATGAAAATGACGTCTAGTATAACCTTAGATTGAACTTAATATTTTGTTGTTTTTACCGTTGTCCAGGGGTCTTAATAGTGTGTCTGTCTCGGCAGAATAGAAAAATGAAGTTCTTGCAAATAAATGTTTGTTGTTTCTTCTCTGTAGATATCGTTCTTATAATAGCTACTTTGAGTTTAAGATATTAGTGATCCAATACCTTTTAAACAAGCTTTCCTTACTATTGCTGTCATAACTTTTTATTCATTTTTTAATAGTACTCTTTACAAGCAACAGAATAAAAGAGTATATCATAACAGTTATCTTACTAGTTTGAAATACTGATTTCCTGTTTTAAGGCATATGAGCATTAAATATATAATAGGGCAATTTCTTCAAACAATAAATTACAATGAAAAATTAAATGGGCCGAGACTGGTTTGGCTCAGTGGATAGAGCGTCGGCTTGTGGACTGAAGGGTCCCAGGTTCGATTCCGGTCGGGGGCATGTACCTTGCTTGCGGGCACATCTCCACTGTGGAGCGTGCAGGAGGCAGCTGATCGATGTCTCTCTCTCATCGATGTTTCTGACTTTCTATCTCTCTCCCTTCCTCTTTGTAAAAAATCAATAAAATATATTTAAAAAAAAATTAAACGGGATACTCATAGATTGGTTTTAAAAGACTTAAGGGTTATGCAGTTACTGTCCTTGTTTAGATGCTGATTTGAATTATAATAAACATCTATAAGGTAATTGGGGAAAATTTGACCACTAATTAGCTATTTAGTGATATTAAAAAAAAATCATTTTTTTGGATGCAATAATTATGTGGTTATGTTAAAAATGTGGATAAAACTAGGTAACTGTGTTGATAATTTGTTGAAACTGGAAAATGAGTACATGGGGATTCTCTATATTTTTCACTTCATAGTTATATAGATGTGGTTTAAAAGAATCAGTTGGCCAAAAGTAATAGCAAAACAACTATAAAACCATGATATACTTCTGAAAGTGTTCATTATATGGAAACATCTAGTTTACTTTGCATTCTTTTCCTATTTAAAATACATAATCTATTTTTATAATTATACTAGAGGCCTGGTACATGAAAATTCATGCACTGGAGGGGGGTCCCTCAGCCTGGCCTGCCCCCTCTCACATTCTGGGAGCCCTCAGAGGTGGGAGGTGACCTGGGGATCAGGAGAAGGCAACGCCCCATCAAACTTCTGCTGCTGCCACTGCCAGCAGCGCAAACGTTGGCCAGCCCTGGTTACCTAAGCCTTGGGTGCCACTGGGTGGCTGGGGATCTGCCATCCAAGGCTTGCCTGTGCCTCAGGCCAACCCTGAGTGGCTGGGCAGCTGACATCTGAGGTTTGCCTGTGCCTCGGGTGTTGGCTGGGCAGCCACCATCCAAGGCTTGCCTGCACCTCGGGCCTGCCATGGATGGTTGGGCAGCCACCATACGAGGCTTGCCTGTGCTTCGGACCAGCCCTAGGCAGCGGGGGGAGTGGGAGGGCTGAGGAGACTGGGGGACTCCAGAAGCAGGCATGCAGAGCTTGGGGGTGAGCCTGGCCTTGCTGCTCTTGTGCCGCCGCCTTGGTAGGGCTGTGAGGACTGGGCGTTGCCATCTTTGAGGGTGTGACAGTTAATTAGCGTATTCCTCCTTATCTTTGCAATGGTGTGAGGGTCAATTAGCATATTCCCTCTTTATTAGATAGGATGCAATATGTGGAGATTGTTACTCATAACCACAATACCAAGTCAGGATAGTGGAGTCCACGGTTGTGGATAATCTTTAAAATTTCATATTGCCCATTGATTTCACAATATTCCACCATTGATACTATCCAGAGAATTCTGAATTCTATTTTATGTTGTTCTGATGGTGTTATCAAGATCCTCTTATGGGGTCTGAGATGAATCTCCAAAAACTTGTAGGAATTTTCCAAACCAAAGGGAGATGAAATGAAAACAGGGAGTGGTAAAATGACACAGTGGAGAGGACTGAGGAGGTTGATGAAGTAGAAAGTGACTGAGTTACAGGGAGCACCCTATGTTCAGTTAACTATAGGAACTTGTGTGGTGTGTGCACACGTCTGCAGGAGACAGGAAAAGAGAGAAATGAATGAATGAGTTAATGTGTTTACCAGGAAACACTCTTTCATTTGTAGGTGATATGAATAGTATATTTTATATCTCTGTATCTCTATCTCTATCTCTGTCTCTGTCTCTATCTCTATCTCTATATCTATCTGCTTAAGCTCCACCAAAGGGGACTCCTACTCCTATGATATGAAATTTAGCCACTAATATGGAATGCCTCATAAAATATTCTCCTACATGCCAAACCATTAAATAATTTAGATGTTGGGTTATTGAATTTAATTACACAACTTCCTAGAGACAGTTAATTTTTTAAATCAGATTTAAAATTTAAAAGAGTTCATGTGTACAGCCTTTGGAGGTGATACTCAGTTTGGGTTTATCTGGAAAGATATTACTAAAATTATGCTAAGATAAAATATTATTTGCCTTTGATTTCATGTTGATTTTTTTTTGTTTTGTCTGACATGAATCCTTTAAATTGTATGAAAAAGATAAATATTCAGATTTTCTAGACTATAAAAAAAGTGCTTCCTTTTCTAACTTATTACTGCATTGTGAAGCAAATGACATTCTTGCTAACATTCAGTCGTCTGGTTTTAGATTGAATACCACAAAGAAGTTTTAAAGCTATTTAGAAGTTTATTTAGTACAGGATTAATTAAATATCTTTCTGTATATGCAATTTATTTTATAATGTGAGATATCTTGATTCCTTAAATGGTAAAAATCCCACTAGTTATAGTGGTTTTGGTGTAGAAACTGAATCTTTTCTTGTTCTTAAATAGTCCTGTGGCTTTCTGACATTTTTGATGGAGACTCATAGTAAAAAGTACATTTCAAGTCATTATACACACAAGACTGAAAGAAAATTTGACAAAATAATACTTTCTGTTGTTGCCTGTGATGTATTCAGGTTTTTTCCTGCTGTATTTAATTGTTTAAAGGCTAGTTATGAGCCACTGAATTGATTTGAGAAATATCTTGATCCATACATTAAAAGATTGTGGCTATATCTTATTGATTCTTTAAAAATGAGTGACAGTGCAAGAAATTCACAGTTCCCTTTATGCAGGTCCCTGTAGACAAATCACAGATAAGAAAAAGGATAAGGAAGCCAAGCAGAACTTATCTCGTCTTCCAGATCATGCACACTCACACAACATGAGAAATTGCCCAGACCAGTATTGTATTTACTAAGATAAACTAAACTACACTCACCACTAGCAGAATTTAAGAGCTTTAGGATTCCAGCACGAATAAGTTGGTATGTAAGAGGAAAATCCAGTATAGTCAGAATAACTCCGGGGACATGTAGAAAGGTGCCTCATTGGAGAGTATTCCTGCCTCCCCTTACATCCAACAGATTGCTTTTCTTTGGTTCGCTAGCTGAAATTATCTGCTTGCATTTTGAGAAAAAATTGTGGCCTCCTTTCTCCATCCTTCCCCCTCCCCCTTACTTTCCTATTCTCTGCTCTTCCCTCCAATTCTCACCTCCTACACGCCCCCCATCCTCTCTGTACCACAAGGACCTTTAAATGCAGTCAGAGCTTCTCACACAGAAGTAATAGTAGCTGAAGGAGAGAGTCCCTGAAGTTTTCCTTCTGTCTGTGTGGAATGGCCAGCATTCTTCTCTATCACTTCCACCATTTCCAGTTATTTTCATACTTAATCAGTATCAATAAAGGAAGAAGATCATACCTGTTACAGTTATTATGCATTCCAAAGCAAACTTTGAATATGTATTTAAATTCAAAATATATGATTTAATGTTTGAACAGTGAACAAGCCTAATAATCAATGCATACTTGGTCAAGCTCTAATATTTCAGATTAAATGTTGCTGTACTTTATATTCTGAACTAACTTTTTCATCACTAAGGTGGTTAGGAGGGGAACATTGCTTTCTCATGTGTATTAGAAGAGGCCAGCATGTAATATTACAAACACTTTGGGGTTATTACAATGTGCTGTCCAGTAAGAGAGAGAAGGAACATAAATATTTATGGGGAGTGATGTTTGCTATCATAGGATAGAATGAAGTGGAGAGTCATTATTGCTGATTGAACACTGTGGAAGAAGTCTTCAAAAGATGGTGATGGAAGCATGTGAGGTTTTGGTTGTATTTTTGTTTTGTTTTCACTGTATTCCCCCACTGAGTCTTGGCTGCTACAGTCAGACAGACAAAGTGCAAGGACTCTTTTTCTTGCACCTGCACTGGAACCTTAGCATGTAAGTGAGGCTTTGAAGGCTGCCCAGGTGCTTGATGCCCATAGAAGGAAGTAGGTCCTTTCTGATTAGGAGGAATAGCTTGTGCAAAGGCTGAGAGATTACTATTTGAAGGGTTTTAACATTACACAGTCCTCAGCTCACATTTTACATCTGCGACTTCCTGGTAAATTACTTAATTCCTGTAAAGTTCACTTTTCAGGGACATGGAACTACCTTGCTGGGTTACTGTAAGGATTCAGTGAGTCACATATACAAGTAAATAGCACAGAGAAAGAGTTTATTAATTGTCTCCCCTTCTGGCAAGGGAAGGGCTATTCAAACTGTTTGGGTAAGGCCTAAAGGAAGGAGTGGACTAAGTAGATTAGGTACCTTATAGATGGAAGAGGAGGAGGGTGGACAAAAGGAGAACAGATACTAGCCGGGTTATTTTGGCACATTACTTTAATTAGGCAAACACTATCAGGATATCAGACCTACAGGAAACTGGAAGCCTTCTGCCCTGAAGATGGTACAATGAGTCTTAATGTTATACAATTCCTTAGGTTGAGCCTCAGGGTGGTGGGAAGGCAATGTAAATCAGTAGGAGGGATTTATATGGGTCAAACTATCAGCTGAGTAAGATGTGTCCATTACTGCAGCGATAATCTGGCAGTGATGGACAGACAGTGGCCACATTGCCCATGGAAAATAATTTAAAGGGCATTACCACAATACAGGAGAAAAGAGTTGACAAGCATCTAGACGGAGAGAATGACAGTGTGAGTTAAGAAATTAGTCCACACATGCTGGCTCTGTTGGTGGATACACACAGTAGTATTACTTAGGAATAAGCAACCACTGATCCACATGAGAAAAGAAAATGATGGAGAGGAGTTGAAACTTCCCACCCTATAAAATTGGAAAGATTGTTGTTGTGCCAACTTGAACTGGAAAGTTGGATATCTAGAATGGAATCGAGAAAAGATGGCCCATTCTGGCTTTACCATGTTTCACATCTAGAAATGTTTCCTCATGTCGCTGTAAGACACTTGGTGTTCAGTGATTAGAACACTGTCCCTTAACAAAAGCTGTTAACATATCTAGGCAGCATTGGTAACTGACAGATACCAAAATAGCAGCACTGTGCCAGCAAAGGAAGGAAACTACTGTTTCTCCATTCTGTAAGTGGGAGATGAGGGTTGAGCGTTGTGAAATTTCTTCCTCCTCATTGGGTTGGTACAGGGATTTTACGTCAAATTAAAAAATAAATTCAGAGCAATTCCATGTGCCAGAGATGAGAACAATGAAATCAATACGGTTACTTCTTCACTGGATATACATTTCAAATATTGATTAGAAGTAAACATTATAAAATCAATTACAATTCATTCATATTTTAAAAAATGTCATCTGAACAGTTTTATTCTCATTGTTATTTAGCATATATTGGCAGTATTTGATCAATTTTAGTTCAGTTCAAGGATCCAACTCTCCCCCCAATTGGGTTATCCGTTCTGATATGAGTTAAGGTTCTAATGGTTTAAATACTAAAACCTTGAGCTATCGTAAACTAGAAAGGCAGTTATGATATGGACACAGAGGTGTGTCCCTTTAAACACAAGGGCTGGAGTTCAGCTAGGCAGCAAAGCTGGCTGTTACTGGCCAGCATCCAACAGGTCTCTTGTCATCTGATTAACTTCTCTCTTTGCGTCTCTAATTTATCTTCCATTCCCCGAGTTCGCTGCTTCTTCATTCCCAGGGCAGAATATGAATGACATACAGCATTCAGAGTTTCAGCTGTGCCCTCTGCAGAGCGGTAGTTTGCTGCCTCTGAATCACAACGCAGATTCCTTGGAGAGATTCTGGCTGCATGTTAGGTGAGGAGACATGGTGTCGAGTGGAGCAATGATGAGCACCGATTCTGAAGCCAGACTGGGTCCGATCCCACCTCGCCATCCTCTAGCTCTACTCACTGACTTTCTCTCTGAGCTTCATTTCTCTTGTCTGTAAAATTGGAATTATATTAGATAGATGCACCTTATAGGATTGTGAGACTTAATTATTAATACATATAAAGCACTTAAGAATACCTAGCACATAGTAAGATGTATATGTGCATTTGTTGATATTATTCCACACTGATTCTTCCTTTACAAAATCTTAAAATAAAAGATTAACTTTGAATAAGACTTTATAAGTAATTTACTATTCAGAAATTATGTAGGTTGTTTTGCTAATAAATTAAACCAGCTTCTATGACAATAATTAGAATTTTTTTACATTTAATCCTGTTTCAGATATTGAAAAATAATCTTTCTGTACTTGATTCTGGGGATGAGGTTAATTTGTAAGTTAATTCAAAATATCTATTTTATGAAAGATTTTATAGGAACAGTTGATATGAAACATATAATATTAAATTTTTACTTTTCTGTTTTATAAAATCATAGCTTATTTGCCATGGTTGAAAAAATTTTATTCTAGTTTTTGTTTTATGCCCATGTTTGTATTCAATTTAATAATCAATCAAAAGTACTCTGCTTCTGGGTGCTATGGTATCATTTTGGCCCTGGGAATCCAGGTGTGGACAATAAAGACATGTTAATTCTGAATCTTATATTATTTAGAGGAGAGGTAAGATCCAAATATTAGCTAATGATATCACTTATCTACTAGTGCTCAGTGTTATGCAGAGACTTCAAATGGAGTGATGTCATCAAAAGTGATCAATTGAAGGCTCTATGTTGGATAGTCAGTGAGAGCCTCACTGGTGTCATTTAAGATCTGAATGATATCCAAGAGAAAATCAGGAAAATGAATAGCTCAGGCAGAGGAAACCTCTGAGAGAAAGGCCCCCCAAAATGGTTACGAGCTTGAGAAGTTAACAGAACAGTGTGGTTGGAACCCCAGGAGTCAGGTGCCGACAACTGTAAGAAATGCGGCTGGAGAAGTTAGCAGCTGACTGTGATGGAGGGCTCTGTAAGTCAGCAGAAGGCTTTTAGGTTTTACGTATTCGTTAGATGATGTCCTTGTAGTTTAAAAAATTTAATGAATCAGATTTTAGGCTTGATTAACAGAAATTTCAAATGATTAGGTTTCCAAAGAAGGCAGTAGTAGTTCATTAAAAACTCACCACAGTGCTCAAGCTCACTATGAAATTAAATTGTAGTGTTCAGACTCAATACTAGGACTACAAGTTGGCTTATAAACAGGATACACAACAAACATAACACTAACTTTGATCATTTTAATATCTCTCTGCTGGTTCAGGACATGAAGCATAAAAATACTACATACTAACTAACTTAAACACTTATTTTAACTTAAAACATAAATACATATTTATTATCAACTTTGTTATAGGGCTTCTAATGCTCTTTCTTTGATTAGGAATTCTGACATACATAATGCTCTCCAAGTTAAGCTACCTTAAGAGGGGTAATAAATTAATAAACTTATAAAGAGTATTATTAACTCTAGTCACCGTGCTGTACATTTCATCCCCAGGACTTATTTATAACTGCAAATTTGTACCTGTTGCTCCCCTTCACCCATTTTTACCACTCATTCTAATGAACGAATAAAGGAATGAAGGAAGAGAGCGTGAGAAATGAAGATGTTTTCATAAAAATGTGGACATTTTGTTTTAGCATTTGGGTTTTTAAACTTTTATAGTTTTACCTTTTGAGTAAGTAGTACATTCATAGGGTTTCAAAGTTTCAGCAAATATAAAATGGTATCCCCTCAAAAACGGTGTCCCATTCATGTTCTGCTCTTTGCTTTTCTCACTTGACAATATGTGTTGGAGATTTTCTGTGTCAGTGCATCAAAGCGTCCTTATTCATTTGACAGCTGTGTAGTATTTCACTATGGATTTCTATATGTTTAGGTAACTCCCGATATATGGGTATGTAGGGTTCTTCCCAATATTTTGCTGCTGCAAATCCTGTGCACCTCATCATTTCAGAAATGTGTGTGAGGGTACCTGTAGGCTGAATTCCTCGGAGTGAAATTGCTGGGTCGAAGGGGATGTGCATGTGTGATTTTGATAGGTAGGGCCAACTTAAAGGATGCATTATTTTACCCAGCAGCAGTGTATGTCTGTGCCCATTCAAAACTGGAAGATTTGAGTAGAGTTCTCATGGGGAAAAGAACAAAAGAAGGGAGATTTTCAGGTGGTCAGGTGGAGGGAAAGTTCCAGAGCAAAAGAATAGCACTTTTAGGGACACAGGAGTGAGAGAGATAGCAGGTCTGCCTGGCAAGAATGTGGGAGGAAATATACCATCAGCTGGTGAGAAAAGAGGTTGGGTTATGGAAGGTTTAGTATGCAATGTTAAGGAACTAATGCTTTTAATTCTATATATGAAGGTTTAAGGAGGAAGTTGATATAATAAAGTTGATGAATACATATTACAGAAAAAAATAGCTGTATGTATTTATTTAAAGTGAAACTTGCCAAATGGGTGTATTTCCTAAAGATCTTGTAAGTTAAAGGGTGTTTTTCTCATTAATGACAAATAATGATGATGGAAAATTTGGAAAATACATGTAAATAAAAACTGAAACACAGAAATTACTCATAATTTTACCACTCAGATTCTATCCAAATAACTCCTGTTGTTCTTAAGACAATAAATAGTATGTATTAGTTTAGGTAATAAGAAGTGGCTTCCAAAGATGGAATAAACTCCTTGTTATGGGATTCATATGACTTCATCCAGGAAAAAAGAAAAGAGAAACTAGTACATATTCCTGCATTAGTCACAGCATACAGCATAATTGTTAATGTAGGGATATACAGTGAAGGCCTTTCATTGAACATATGGGTGTCTCAAGACAAAAAATCATTTCATTTTTTATTTTTGTTAAAGGCTTTATTATAAATCTTTCAGATGCCCTGTGTGATGTTTCACTGCCAGGTGTGCCTCTAGTCAGTATCTCAACACTAGCAGCCATACAAATGTAAGAATGCTTAGTTTGAGAGAGCTGGACTCCACTGTTCCTTCTCAGAAGTCCTCCTGTGTGTTTTTTTTAACAGTTTGTGGCAGTTCCTTTACAGGCTGTTCTTTGGGTATAGGATTTGAAAAATATCTCCAAATCACTAATGTCCTGTCTGAATGCATGTATCCTACCATCTCACAAGTGAATTAAAGATATCTTACAATAATTTTCCCTCCTTAATTACATCCCAAGAATTAGAAGTGGGAGGAGAGGAAGGTCTCAAGTACATTTACTAAGCTATTAAAATACTGCAAGTGGATAGATCATGACAATCATTACAGTGATTTAGGATGCAGTGTATCTGAGATGGTGCTAAAATCACGCCTGTGATAAATACTGGAATCAGCAAAATTTCTCTTCATAATTAAAATATGACCTTTAGTTAGAAGGCCAAAAGCTCTGCAGTGCCCTCCAACCTAACAGTCTCAATTTCAGTTAATTTCATTCTTTCATGTAAAACAATCATTTTTATCGCTCCTGCCTGAGAGTGCAAATTGCTTTCTCTCTTAGGTGTTGGCTGAACAGCTTCATTCTTATTAAAGAGGCAGGAATAATATCTTCCATTTAAAGTATTAATGCCATCTGTAAATGTGTAGTATAATTTGTCATCCACTTGAACTCTTCAAAGTTAAAAAAACAAGGTGTCAAATAGCAATCAAGACTGTTACACATTAACGTTCTTTGGTCACCAGCCTCCACAATGAGGATAAGAGAGGCTGGAATGGATTTGAATATATATTTTTTTTCCTAAGTAAGAATGGCATGATTGAGCTGAGTGGGCTTACAAGTTCCTTTTTCTCCTAAGAAGGACTTTAATCTATTACGTCAGAAGTGAGCACTCTATAATCCTTGATGGAAGTGAGTTTAGCACACTGTGTTTAGTGCAAGAGGTTGTTGAGACTGGCCCCAGGGGAGAGAAGAGGTCATTTGTTGCATACTTGTCCAGAGACAAGGATTTTCTCAATCCTTATCGGGTCAAAACATGATAGCTATTCTACCGAAAGTGGTCAGATAAGTAAGTGGAATAACTAAATGAAAATTATTAATTTCTGCTAATTGGGAATAATAGAAACTGTTCTATGTATTCTCTGTAAACCTGAGAGTAAAGTATTGAAAATATTTTAATGGTTAAACAAATTTGAATTGATACTGATATCCCACAATAAAACACATTTCACCTCCCTTAATCTAAGGGGAAAAAGAAATAAAGACAATTTATATATATATATAAGCCTGAGCAACCAGATGACCAGACAGTAGCTATGATGTGCACTGACCACCAGCAGCTGTTTTATTCTCCCCACTCCCCTCTCCCCACCATTGTATGCATTCTCTAAATTAAATTCTCTGTTTGAGTCCATAGAGCAATTCTTTCCTCCCAGAGAGTATAGGGAACTCTTCCCAGAATTTCCAGACATACATATACACATGTGTGATCAGGATTAGTATTAATGCTGATCATACATGTGTATGTACTTGATGTGCAGAACCTAGGGATGCAGAATTACACATTGTTCTGTAGTTGGGGTTGTCCCTGTAAAACTCTGGATTTGTGAAATGTGCATCTAGTGAAATGCAGGACCCTTTACACTAAGACTGTGAATAGAATCTGGGTATATATTGAGAAACTCATTTTATTATCAGATATGTATTTTTTTGTGAACACAGAGCTTCCACAAGTTTTTCATTTCTGAGTATTCAAAGACAGATTTGGAGATGTATGATAATGCAGATGGGAGACGAAGATGTTCATGGGCAGTGGTCAGCAAACTCATTAGTCAACAGAGCCAAATATCAACAGTACAACAATTGAAGTTTCTTTTGAGAGCTGAAAACCGACTTCTGCGCATGGGCCACGAAGTTTCAATCGCACTGTATGTGCGCGCCCGCATGTGGTATTTTGTGGAAGAGCCACACTCAAGGGGCCAAAGAGCCACATGTGGCTCCCGAGCTGCAGTTTGCCAACCACTGATATAGGGCCAGGGAAGGGAACTCTGAGCAAATGAATTGGAAATATCCGAATACAAAGCCATGTAGTACTGGGCGTAGTTGGAAAAGAAGTTGATAGAAAAATTTCCACAAGGAAACCTTTGGGCTGGAGTGACTTTCAAAATGATGTTGAGAGAAGAATATGCAGTCTTGAGAATGGTGGTATTGGGATATAACTGTCATTTCTGGAAGAGCTATCATAGAGTCAGCTTTGGAAGCAATTGTGAAACCAATGTTGCTGATAAGGAGTAATTTAAAGTTTGTCATCATAAAGTATTTGTGATGGTAAAAGTATAAGCAGTTTGGGTCAAGTATATGGCCCACTTACTCAAGAGCTCTATGATCGGATATGGCAGGAAGTGAAGTGTCAACGAACTGTGATGTTGACTGAAGATTTACTTGAATTGGGGAAAAATTTGGATTTCAAGGGCCATATTAAATTAAGAAACGTTACTATATATTTTACCCCATTGCTGAATGATATTACCATTTTTTAAATTCTAGCCCTCCTAGTGGGTGTGAAGTGGTATCTCATTGTGTTTGTTTTTTTAATTAAATCTTTATTATTCAGATTATTACATTTGTTTCTCTTTTTTCCCCTCCATAGTTCCCCTCCACCCGGCTCCCACCCCTCCCTCTACCCTTACCTTCCCCCCATTAACCTCATCCATAGGTGTATGATTTTTGTCCAGTCTCTCCCTGCACCCCCTTTACCACTTTCCCCCTGAGAATTATCAGTCCACTCCCTTTCTGTGCTCCTGATTCTATTATATTCACCAGTTTATTCTGTTGATCAAATTTTTAATTCACTTAATTTTTAGATTCACTTGTTGATAGATATGTATTTGTTGTCCATAATTTTTTATCTTTTACCTTTTTCTTCTTCCTCTTTTTAAAGAGTACCTTTCAGCATTTCATATAATACTGGTTTGGAATTGATGAACTCCTTTAGCTTTTTCTTATCTGTGACGCTCTTTATCTGACCTTCAATTCTGAATGATAGCTTTGCTGGATAGAGTATTCTTGGTTGTAAGTTCTTGCTATTCATCACATTGAATATTTCTTGCCACTCCCATCTGGCCTGCAGAGTTTCTGTTGAGAAATCAGCTGACAATCGTATGGGTGCTCCCTTGTAGGTAATTAACTGTTTTTCTCTTGCTGCTTTTAATATTCTCTCTTTGTCTTTTGCTCTTGGTATTTTAATTATGATGTGTCTTGGTGTAGTCCTCTTTGAATTCCTTTTATATGGGGTTCTGTGTGCTTCCTGGACTTGTAAGTCTATTTCTTTCACCAGATGTGGGAAGTTTTCAGTCATTATTTCTCCAAATAGGTTTTCAGTATCTTGCTCTCTCTCTTCTTCTGCCACTCCACAATTCTGATGTTGGTACGCTTGAAGCTGTCCTAGAGGCTCCTTACATTATCTTCACATTTTTGGATTCTTTTTTCTTCTTGCTTTTTCAGTTGAGTGTTTTCTGTTTCTTTATATTTCAAATTTTTGACTTGATTCTTGCCTTCCTCTAGTCTGCTGTTAGGTCTCTGTATAATATTTTTTATTTCAGTCAGTGTATGTTTAATTTCTAGTTGGTCCTTTTCCATCTCTAGTTGGTCCTTTTTCATCTCCTCTTTGGTCTCACTAAATTTATCCATCTTTTCTAGGATATTCTTGAAAAACCTTATAACCATGGTTTTGAACTCTATATCCAGTTGTTTTTTTTCCATCCATTTCTTTTGTTTGTGATCTCTTCCTTTGTCTCACTGTGCCAGGAGAACTTCTGTGTTGGATTCAGCCTTATGATACAAGACTTGCAAAACTGTAAAAGCCTCTCTGTTGAGCTTGGGAAGGGTGGAGTCTCAGGGCTTCATGGACTGCCTTGCCTTCCAGTCAGCCCCGCCCTACATGGCCCCTGGGTCACATGTGACTCTGGGTAATTGCTGGAGTGGTTCCTGTGCAAGTGCGCAGTGCCTCTAGACCGCTGCCTTTCTGGCTCCCCTGCGCTCTGGGACCATATGAGTCTGGGTCCCCAGGGTTTCGCCCGAAACTGGGGTTTAGTAGAGTTAGAAGTGGCGCAGTTGGGAGGCTCTGTCTCCTGCCCACTCATGAAAGCCAGCGGCACAATCAGCAGTCTTCTGAGAGTAGTGCTGTGCCCGCCACCAGGCTTCTGCCCTTTTGTGGCTCCCCTAAATTTCCGTGCACTTCTCCCTTTTCACAGTCCAAACTCCCCCTTTATTAGTTTCAGCTGGACCTGGGGTTCAGTGCAGTTGGGAGTCTCTGTCTCCCTCCTGCCAGAGAAAGCCAGCCAGGTACTCCAGCACCCACTCTCTCCACACACGCATCTCCGTACCTCAGCTTTTGCAGCTCCTCTGGGTCTCTGTGAACCCCTCTCTTTTCTTCTAGTTGTAGAGTTTCCACTCAGCCAGCTTTCCTGTGGTTCTGGATGATGTTCGTTCTGTCTTTTAGTTGTAGTTTTGAAATTGTTGTGTGAGGCAGCAGTGTACGTGTTTACCTATGCCGCCATCTTGGATTCTCCCCTCATTGTGTTTTTGATGTTCATCCCCTTAATGCCTAATGATGTTGAGCATCTTCTTATGTACTTATTAACAATTTATACATCTGCCTTGGAGAAATGTCTATTCAAGTCCTTTTCCTATTTTTTAAATTGGGTTATTTGTCTTGTTCTTAAGTTGTAGGAGTTCTTTATATTTTCTGAATTTGAAACCCTTAGCAGATATGTGATTTGCAAATATTTCCTCCCATTCTGTAGGTTCTCTCTTGACTTTCTTGATAATGAATAAAAAAAAGCTTTTAATTTTGATGAAGTCCCATTTTGTTACTGAGTTAAAGATATTTTTACTTGACATGACACACCATAATATTCATAAAATACCTAAGAGAGCAAACTTTTTTGTTATTTAGTGCGTGCAAACTATTCAGTTGGATACAAGCAGAATTATATAATAGATGAGTTGAGTGCAAATTTGCATGATTTGAGTAGTTATGTTGCTTTTACTAAGCTCTATCTTTCTTTGTAAAAGGGTGCCTAGAAAGGATATTTTGAGGTTTTTAGCTAATGCTGATAGAACCTGAAAATGTGCTTATAAGACTGGCAGTAAATTTTGTGAGCATACTATTTGCTTGGTAATGACATTGTCTAGTTTTCAAGATGTTAAAATTAGCCTATTCAAATACTTTATTATGTAATTGAATCATCATTTCTTGTTATAAAAACAAAGCTCCCTTGCTACTGGTATGATTCTCCTAAGCTGCTGAACATAGACACACATGGCTGAGCAATGAAAGATCCTTAACTGCTTCCAGGCTGTGCTTGCCTTGATGGTATAGGATAGAGCTGTAGATGACTCTGGAGACAGTGATTTTTAAACTATTCCTAGAACTAGGACTTGTTTTATTTTAGATATTTGTTTTCTCCCTGGAGCTTCTGTGATGTGTGGACTAGCTCAGAGTAGTTCCAAAAGCCCTGCTCTGTTAATGAACTTCCTCTTTGATTTTCTGATGTTGCTATTCCAGTAGCTCCTTTCCTTGGCACCCTGCTTTTGCTTTATAGGTCAAATGAGTAAACAGATAAGATGTGCTTTTTGCCTTTGAAAACTTAAAGTATAAATTGAGTTGGGAAATAATTAATGTTTTGTGAAGTCATATATATATATATATATATATATATATATATATAAAAGCCCAGCGACCATAATGGGTGAACAACCACAACAACCACCAGCCCAATTCAGGCCCCAATCATCCCCCCCACCTACCACAGTCCCTCCCCCAGCTGGCCCCACCCCCATCATGACCTGCTACCCTGATTGTCAGCAGTGTCAGCCAGCCAGCTTCTTGCATCCCCTCCCCCCCACCACTTGGACCTGATTGGGGCAGGCCATCCGGACCCCACCTGTGCATGAATTTGTGCTTCAGGCCTCTAGTTGTTTATATAAGAAACATGCAAGATGGATCAATAGCCAGTGGGTGTTAATGAGATACTAGCCCTGTGCTCCACATCTACATGAGACAGATTGACTGTGGTCTACTGTAGGTTTTACTGCCAATAGCCTCTTAAACTTCTCTCACAAAAGGGATCTCTCAGGCAAGAGAGCATGGACAGAGCAGCTCGCATCCATTGTTTTGGAAAAGTAACTAAAGCAAACATATGTCCAAAGGATTGCATATTTGTTTCATCCTTGTATAAACTGAGACTGTGCATTTATTAAGCAGCAAAGGTGTACTCTGCCTTATTACGAGAGAAATTTTAAAAAGCCAAATATGTGCTCTTTGATCTCAAGATGTTTTGTTATTCTCAGAAAAGAACACACCCACATCTAGAAATGTCTCATGACTTACAATAAGGTATAAACAAGTGCTGATGAATAAGGCACAAACTGAATCTGTTTGGCAACATGCCAGCTGTGTCTAATCAAATAAGTTTATTTCATGTGGAAAATGTATATTGATCCAAGAGATGAGATGAAATGAGTTGAAATGAGCTGTGAATTCTGATCCCTTTTAGATTTTCAGAAAAGGATTCATTGAACAATAAAATTTATTCCACCTATTGGAGAACAAGTCAAACTTGCTCTCTGTTTCAACTTCACTGACTATAAAACTGGTATTTTGATTAAAAAATTTACCAGATGTTTATAACCTGTAGATTTTAACTAGAAAATAGTAAAAATAATTGACATGCATGCCATTTTAATGGCATCAGTTTTAATGCTATCATTTCCATTGTCATCTGGTATACCCATCAAGCAGCTCAGTTATTCAGAGTTTAATTTTCCTGGCACTGTGTGAAAGTGTATGTCTCTCATCTGTGATACAGATTGTATCATTCAGAGTCCATTCTGTACATGCTGATTTGCTAAAGCCAGGTGATAAAAACATGTAACTATAGTGAGTTTTAATAGTTCCCGCAGAACTGTGGTCGGCAAACTGCGACTCGCAAGCCGCAGTTTGCCACTCTGTTGACTAATGAGTTTGCTGACCATTACCCCAGAAGATTTGACTTGTATACTCACCGTTACCATGGTACGTAGCAGCCCTAACCTTTGTGTTTCTAGAGACAGAAAGGTCAATCCTGTGGACTGACATTTAGGACAGGCAGTTTCTCTTGTCTTTCCTGAAGAACAGCATGCCTTCTTTTTGAGATAAAATCTTTCTGATAACAGAGAGATGTTTACCAAACTCTTATTTTGTGAAAATTTTATAAGGCTTAACCCTGTAACTTTACTGTGGAGAAAAGTGCCCCACCTTCTGACATTCAGCTCTCTACTGGTTGATTATCTGCCACAGTTCTATTTTAAGTCAGTTAACAGGTGAGTAAATACCTAGCTTCTTGATATGAATGAACTGTCCACAAAAGTTTTTGCATGATTTACCTATCTTAAATTTTAATTGGAGTATATAAGAAAAATAAAAAGGGCAGATTTTAAACTTGAACTATTTTAATATCAGTGGTTGTATAAAATGAAAAAGAAGCCTGCCAATTCATTGTTTCAGAAAATAAATTTTGATACTTAAAAGTTACAAGGTTCCAATAACATTCCTTGAGCAAATTTTCAATACATACACTTCATTGTCCATGATAGATTTCTCCAGTATATTTATCTACAACAGAACTTAAATATTGAAAACTAACAGAAGTTGTTGCATAAATTTTGCTGTAATTATATAAGAACATTCTTCTTGCTGGTCTGCAAACAGTTCATAAAGATAGCTGCTGCCTGAGATACTTTACAGTTGACAAATAGTCTAGGTGAACTCTGGTCTTCATTTTCTGTCATGTAATTGATTATCTTAAAATTCAGTGGTTTTCTCACACAGAGTTTAGAGTTAAGAGTAGGATAGCTCTGCTATCAGCACAGTGGCTTTGATGTATGAGTCCAAGGAGTTGTTAGAGCTCTTGCCAAATCACTGTCAGTGGGAGAAAGGAAGGGGGGACAAAACCCACTCTTTTAAGAGCACCAGTACAAAATGGCATACCTTACCTTTGCTTAATCATCTGGCTTCATAAGCTATAGGGAAGGCTGGGAAAGATCATTTTTAGATGGGTACCCATGAGCCCAGTTGAAATTCAGGAACGATAATTACAGAGTTCTGTGTCTATCACCACTAGTCATCCAGTTTTCGAACATTTATGTCACCTAAAAGCTCCCTCATCCTTGTTTCCATTTGGTCTCCATCCCACCCACAGACTCAGTCACCCGTAATGCGTGTTGGCTATCTTGTTGGTGTGCCACCTTCAGGGATGTTGCCTTCATCTTCATGGTCAAACAACTCACCAGTTCATTTCCTGTGTCCACAGTCCAGTTGAAGGGGCGGGTGGACATGGGAAAGGGAGAGCACGCCTCTACCTTGGGAGAAAGTTTTCATGTAATAGTTCTACTCATTTCATTGGCCAGAACTTGTCACTGGCCGTACCTGGGTGCAAAGAAGGCTTGGGAGCACACTCTTTAGCAGAAGGCCATGTGCCCAGCTAAAAATATATTACTAAAAAACGAAGGGAGAATGCATGCTTCGAGGCAATTAGCCATGATACCCCAATTTTATTTATATTATATATAGTTATATTTATAAACATAGTTTTATTTATCTATCCACCAGGAGTCATTGAGCAGTTACATTTGAGACTACCTTCAGTGCAATTTCCAGAATTTAATATTTGACGGGGAAGGGCAATCATAGTTTTATGACTTAAAACTTTATTTCAAACCTGAAAATGCTGCTCTGTTTTTCAAACACAAACATTGAAGATCCATGCTGCACCATATACAGATTTTTTTTTAGCTGCTCTATTTTAGTGATCCTTCACTTTTAAAAAAAAAATTTATTGAGGCCTGTCATGTGCCAGGGATAGTAGGCAGTAAATTGCATCCAGAAATATAATTATGTTTGGCCTTGGACAAAGAGCTTGTGGAATATCCTGAATGTTGCTGTTTGAATAATAAAGACAGTAAGAGGCTTTTATATCATAGAACTGTATTGTGAGATAATTGTGTTTTTGAAAGGGCCTAGTACTAGAAATAAAGAGATTTAAGTGCATGTCCTGGGTCTGTCACTCATCAGGCAGCTGTGGACTGACCTCAGTTTCTTTCATCTTTAAAATGAGGGGGTTAATTATATATTTTCTATGGTCCTCTTTGTTTCTATAGTTCTTAATATCTATACTATGTATTTTATATGCACTATATTGTCGCATATATTACCTGTAGTCTGCATGTCTCTGTGATTCAATAGTCCTTATTTATAATCTATAGTTCTAATATATCTATTGCAAATCACCCCACAACTAGGGTATCTTAAAACAAGGACCATTGTGCTCACAGGTTCAATGTGTCAGGCGTTCAGATAGGACATATTGGGTGTGGCTTTTTGCTTCAGAACATCTGGGACCTTTATGGAGACACTCGAACAAACGGAAGTGACTTAAAGACTAGAGGCCAGAGTCAGGTGCTGAATGGGATAACTCAAGGATAGTGCTCAGCCAGGCCTGCTGAATGAAACACCTTTTTTGGCTTTTCTGTATGATGGGGGCTTCTTCATAGCATGGTGACTGTCTTAGATGGCAGCCCATGGCTTCAGGAATGAATGTTTTCCAAGAGAAAGGTTTTATCTTATGAGATAATTGAAAAATGTTACTGGAATAAAATTGTAAGAATTATTTTTAAAACCAAACACATGAAAAGTTATTAAACATCAATTAAGTAAAGTTATAAAAGTTTGTTGAGGCCTACTAGAACACTACAACTATCATTTGAGTGCATACTATGAACTAGGCATTGTTCCATAAGACCTTTTGCAGATTATCTCATTTATGCATCACAACAATCATATACAAAAGTCAAGGCTTTGAGAGATAAAGCGACATGTCCAGGTCATATGTTGAACTCTGGCTCAAAACACATCTAACTGCAAAGTTTGTGGTTTAACCATCATTATGGACCGATTTGTATGTGTCACTGTCACCACTCCCCATGCCTCAATTCACATATTGAAGTTCTACACACACACACACACACACACACACACACACACACACACCCATACCATAGAATGTGGCTGTATTTGGAGACAGGGTTCTTTTTTTTCTTAATTGAGGTAACATTGGTTAATATCATTATGTAATATTCAGGTGAACACCATTATAATTTGATGTCTGTATACACTATACTGCACTTAAGTGTACTCATCACCAAAGGTCTAGTTTCCATACATTTGATCCCCTTTATCCATTTTTCCCTCCCCCTCTTTTCTTCCCTTCTGCTACAGGTAACCAATCTGTTACCTGTATCTTTGGGTTTGTTTCTTTTTTGTTTGTTCATTTTTTCATATTCCACACATGAGTGAAGTCATATGTGTGTTTTTTCCCTTTCCAACTGACATTTGTAAAAATTGATTTTGAGAAAGAGAGAGATTAGTTTGTTGTTCCACTTATTTATGCGTTAATTGTATGTGCCCTGACTGGAGTTCAAACCCAAAACCTTGGTATATCGGGATGATGCTCTAACCAACTGACCTACCCAGCCAGGGTCCCATCTGACTTGTTTCACTTAGCATAATACCTCAACTATGGTTGCATTAACAATCCCTTTATTCTAGAAATTATCAGACACATACACAAACAGAGAGAAGAGTACCATGAATAACCATGTACCCATCACCCAGCTTCAATGACCACCAGTTTCCTGTTTTTATTTCATTCTCCAAATTTGTTCTTTGCTGACATTAAATAAAAATTCACATATATCATTTCATTCATAAATGCTTACATATACTGTATATCTTAACAGATAAGGATTTAAAATTGTATCTCTAATATTTATACCTTATCAACTAAAATTAACAATAATCTTACAATGGGTGCAGTTTTTAAATTCAAATGAATATGAAAGTCCAAGTAAAGGAATTTATCAGGTGCCAACTTGCCAAGTGGAATGTTTTAACCCTCAAGTTTAATGGATGTGGTTTTTTGTTTGTTTGTTTTTCTTAATTTTAACAAGAAACATTTAAAGATCATCCCATCATTGTCTCCTCTTTTAAAATAGAGTGACAAGTAAGCAGTATGATACTCTTAATGCATAGTTTTGATTATTCTCAGGTGCTCACAATATACTTCCACCTCCACCAGGCTCTGGGGGTGGGAATGAATATGTGTGCAGTGAAACTCAGTATTTTCTTATGTGATGAAATTTCCCTTTTTTTATTTTAAAGGGAAAGCTAATGGGATGTCTTTTGCATTATATTTCAAGAATAAAATTCATACTCCTTAGTGCTAACAGTGAGATTGGTATTCTAATACCCTAGTTCTAAGTCTCACTTTGAATTATTTGAACAAGGGAAGTCATTTCTCGGCTTCTAACAGAATGTTTTTTTCTGTGATCCTCTTTCAGGAATTTTCTCTGTGAGGCTTTTCAAACTTAATAGAAACTGGTTCTCTGAGCCAAATCAGAGCTTGCTTCAGCCCTGGCAAGACTTACATATTTTAAAAAAGGAGATTAGGGAAGACAGCTATTGTGTGCTTTGCTCAGTTATACTGAACCAGAACCAGGTGTCTCAGCCAACTGGTAAATTTATGACAGGCAGAGGAAGACAGGGAATTTTTGTATTTATATAACATATATAGCTCTGTTCTGTTTTTTGCATAAAAGTATGAAAAAACTGATTAATTGATCATCTGTAGCCATCTGCAGTGGTTATGAAATAAACTGACCGTACTATGGAGGTACATTTACTACCTGCCCTTAGCCTCCTAGGTGCTGTAGGAAGCAAAAAGGTGAATCCTATTGTATTCATTAATATTTAACTTAAAAACACACATTGTATTGTTTCTATTACTTCCTGGTTGAGCCTACAATCAAGGGGCAGATATGCCACTTGAAGGTCTGCACATGCTGGCCTCTTGGTGAAGATATGGTCTGCCTCCCACGTTGAGTCCAGGTGTAGATTTTTGAGACTTGCTGTCTTACTATTACAATAAGTATTAAGTCATAAAACAGCATTCCTTAGACTGATCATGCTTTTTTCTTTGGTATGTAGTTGTTTATTTGCCTGTCCAATGAGGTCCTGAGCTCTATGTGTTTAAACTGCTGTTCATTGCAATCTGAGTGATAGGTAAGCAGGTCTATGGTAAATAGGGTAGAATCAGTACATTAGAAAGGACCCAGAGAAATCATCTGATATTTCTCCTTTCTCTGGATAGGATCATATCAAAACCACTCCAGAAAGGACTGCATGAGTCGGTGGGCGAGGGTTAGAGAAAGTAATGGGGGGATGAGGACAAATATGTCATACCTCAATCAATAAAGAAATTAAAGTAGAAAAAAAAGAAAAGAAAAAATTTAAGACCACTTCTAAGCCAGGTACTTGGGTTTGAAACATCTATCAGTCTTTCTTTGAGCTTCATAACCTTGACACATTTGAAGATTGCAAGCTATTTATTTATTAGAATGTCTGTCAATTTGAACTTGTCCATAGTTCCTCATAATTTAGGGTAGACACTTTGACCAGACATCATAGAGATGATGCTGTGTGTTTCTCACTGCGTCCCTCCTGTCAGATGGAGGCGGATTTCAAATTGTCCCATCCCTGGAGACACTCACTTTGATCATTTGACTAAGGATGGTTTCTTCCAGGTTCTCCATATAAATTGCTTTATTCCCCTTCTTAACTAATGAGAATTTTGTGGTGAGGTGCTTTGAAATTCTGTAAATATCCCATTCAGAATCAGACTTTAAATTTATTTTATACATACACAAATACACACACACACACGTATATATCTAGACTTGAGGATCTTCTGTTTTGTTTATTCTGTTTTGTTCAAATAAATATTTTAATACTCAAACTATTCCCTTTTTGCTATTGGTAATTTCTTCAAGATGGATTCTGTGTCCTTTTTCTTTTTTTCTTTCTTTTTTTGTTCTCAAAGAAGGCCTTTATTATTGTTTTTCACAAAATTCTTGTATATGCCTTTGATCTGAGTTCATATGAATAATAGTTTTGGGAGTATTTAGGAGTAATAACTTTGACCTTTTCTGGACTAGCAGCAACAAGTACATAAATATGTACCCACTCAAATTTACAAATCCTAAGAAATGAAGTAAATAACTTCATAGGAACTTCGGCTTACTTTTGTCTGGTCCCCACAAATAAATAATTTGCATTTATAAATCTCTTGAAAATGAAAATCTATCTCAGGAAATTGTTAGCCATTAAAAATTTGTTTATGAACAAAGAAAGGAAAGATATTTATGTAGGATTAGAAAGTGCCAGAATTTATCAGTTACTTTGATCTTATATTTATAGATGTGCACTAGGTCCTAAGAAGTCACTCCCATTTTTTCAATTATGCTGTAATCTGCATTTTATAGCTTAAATTCTATGTTGTATCACAAGTGACATTATAAAATCCCAGTACAGTGCTCATGTACAGCAAGGTCTATATTAGTGAAGGATGGGCTAGGAGAGCTACCCTGTATTTTTTATATAAGAATGATTTTAAAAATAGCAATACTTCATTTAAAAAGATCGGTATCTGACAATTAGGAACTCTGTCTTATTCATCCATGTTAGTATTACCAGTACGTAGTGCTAAGCGATAAGAAGGTGCTCAATATGTCCTGACACAGAAACATGAACAGAATTAGACTTGAGTCAACAGGGAAAACTGAGTATCTTCTGTAGTTTATTCTCATATTCTTGTCTTGGAAATATCACCTTGGAGATGGTGTTAACAATAAGAAGTAGCAAAGGTCTGTTCTAATATTCCTTCTTGTCTTACTGGCTAGTGCTCTTGACATCATTCTGTTGAGTTGTCTTCAATAATGTTTAGGTTTTATATTTGCCTGAGGCATGTGTGAACAGAAGCCGAGTTATAGTGAACAATTTGGAAAAGAACCTCAGAGAAAAAAAGAGTGGAAAAGAACCTCAGAGAAAACTGAGTGATGGACATGTAAAACAAAAATAATTATTTTTCCCCCTTTTCAACTTTTACATTTTTTAAAAAGATGCAATTCTTTTCAGGTTATTGCTGAGGCTATTTCCCCTTGAGCAAAAAGCTTATACGACACATTTTTTATGCATAAATTATTTTACATATGTATTCTAAAGCCCTTGGATGTAGAGGGGAAATGGGTAGTCATTAGCAAGTTCTCGCCTGCCTTTTTTTAGTTATGTTTTGCTAGAGAAGTACGGATATAAGCTCTCTATTTGAACTTGGGAAACAAAGAGGTTTGAATAGCCATTCTGTAGGTTTATAGATATTTATAGAATTCTATACAAATGCTTAAGTCTTGATTCCTTAACAACTTTATTTGGCTTGGTGTTCCAAGTCTAGGTGTAGCTGACAATCTTTACATTGTTTCTTGTAATAAAATATAATTAGTTTTTATATTAGATCCCTGTTCCCCCCTCCCACCCCAGTTTAATTAGTTCCTCTATTCCTTTTCCACATCTGTCACTTAAGAGGAAATCTGTACAACAGAGTGATTTGGTGAGCACCCTTTTCACTTCACTGCATTTCCTGTCACAGTCATTTGTTTTAAAATGATACATGGCTGAAACCGGTTTGGCTCAGTGGATAGAGTGTTGGCCTGCGGATTAAAAGTCCCAGGTTCGATTCCGGTCAAGGGCATGTATCTTGGTTGCAAGCACATCCCCAGTAGGAGGCGTGTAGGAGGCAGTTGATCTATGTCTCTTATTGCTGTTTCTAACTCTCTACCCCTCTCCCTTCTTCTTTTTAAAAAATCAATAAAATATTTAAAAAAATAAAATAATACATGATCATTAGAATTATGAAAGACAACAACAGACTAATCCTCCAAAGACCCCTTTATGTATTCTTCCTCATACTAGTTATATAATTAGTTTTTCGCTTGTAATTATTACTGAGGTGATTTTATTAAGGAAAACATCATTTAAAAATGTTAACAGTTGCTATAAACCAGTGGTCGGCAAATTCATTAGTCAACAGAGCCAAATATCAACAGTATAATGATTAAAATTTCTTTTTTTTGATTTAATAAGTCTTTATTGTTCAGATTATTATAATTGTTCCTCTTTTTTCCCCATAGCTCCCCTCCATCCAGCTCCCTCCCCACCCTCTGCCCTTACCTCCCCCGCATTGTCCTCATCCATAGGTTTATGATTTTTGTCCAGTCTCTCCCTGCACCCCCCTTATCTTTTTCCCCCTGAGAATTGTCAGTCTACTCCCTGTCTATGTCCCTGATTCTATTATATTCACCAGTTTATTCTGTTCATCAGATTTTTTTATTCAATTGATTTTTAGATTCACTTGTTGATAGATATGTATTTGTTGTTCATAATTTTTATCTTTACCTTTTTCTTCTTCTTCTTCCCCTTCTTAAAGAGTACATTTCAGCATTTCATATAATACCAGTTTGGTGCTGATGAATTCCTTTAGTTTTCTCTTATCTGTAAAGCTCTTTATCTGCCTTTCAATTCTGAATGATAGCTTTGCTGGGTAGAGTAATCTTGGTTGTAGGTTCTTGCTATTCATCACGTTGAATATTTCTTGCCACTCCTGTCTGGCCTGCATAGTTTCTGTTGGGAAATCAGCTGATAATTGTATGGGTGCTCCCTTGTAGGTAATTAACGTTTTTTTTTCTTGCTGCTTTTAATATTCTCTCTTTGTCTTTTGTTCTTGGTATTTTAATTATGATGTGTCTTGGTGTGGTCCTCTTTGGATTCCTTTTGTTTGGGGTTCTGTGTGCTTCCTGGACTAGTAAGTCTATTTCTTTCACCAGGCAGGGGAAGTTTTCAGTCATTATTTCTTCAACTAGGTTTTCAGTATTTTGCTCTCCCTCTTCTTTTGGCACCCCCATAATTCTGGTGTTGGTATGCTTGAAATTGTCCCAGAGGCTCCTTGCACTATCTTCACTTTTTTTTGGATTATTTTTTCTTTTTGCTTTTCCAGTTGAGTGTTTTCTGCTTCTTTGTATTTCAAATCTTTGACTTGATTCTTGTGTTCCTCTAATGTGCTGTTAGGTCTCTGTATAATATTTTTTATTTCAGTCAGTGTATGTTTAATTTCTAGTTGATCCTTTTTCATCTCTTCTTGGGTCTCACTAAATTTATCCATCTTTTCTAGGATATTCTTGAAAAACCTTATAAGCGTGGTTTTGAACTCTATACCCAGTCTTTTGTTTTCCTCCATTTTTTTCATTTGTGATCTGTTCCTTTGTCTCCATTTTCGCTGCTTCTCTGAGTTGGTAGAGTAGCTTTGTATGCTAGGTGTCCTATATGGCCCAGTAGCCCCGCCTCTGCATTTATCTGAGGTCGACTCTCTTGGGGCACCCCTTTGTGGACTGTGTGAACAGCTTTATTGTAGTTAAGTCTTGCTTGCTGTTGGTATCACTGGGGGGAATTGACCTCCAAACCAATTGGTAGTGAGGATCAGCTGTTTTAATGCCAGGAGAACTTCTGTGCTGGACTCAGCCTTAAGACTTGAAAGATTGCAAAACCCTCTGTGCTAGGCTTGGGTAGAGTCTCAGGCTGAGCAGACAGCATTGGCTTCCCGTCAGCCCCTGGATCTCAGTGTCGGTAATCGCTGCAGCCCTCTCTGCACACAGTCACACTCGCGTGCCTCCTGGCTTTCTGGCTCCCCTGAGTTCCTGTGTACTCCGGGGACCCATGTGAATCTGGGTCCCCAGGATCTCGCCTGAAACTGTGGGTCAGTGCAGTGTGACCTGGATTTCAGTGCAGTTGGGAGGTTCTATCTGTCTCCTGCTAGAAAAAGCCAGCGGCACAATCAGCAGTCAGCCCTTTGTGTGCACACTTTTGTGCGCACCTCCAGACCTCTGTCTTTGTAGCTCCTCTAAGTTTCCATGCACTCCTCCCTTTTCACAACAGTCCAGACTCCTCCATATGAGTCTCGCCCGGAACTGGGGTTCAGTGCAGTCAGGAGTTTCCGTCTCCCTTCTGCTAGAGGAAGCCAGCCAGGCACCTGCCGCCCGTCCTCTCCACGTGTGTGCCTCTCTACCTCAGCTTTTTGCAGCTCCTCTGAGTCTCTGTGAGCCTCTTTATTTCCCTCTAGCTGTAGAATGTCCACTCAGCTAGATTTCCTGTGGTTCTGGATGATGTCCGTTCTGTCTTTTAGTTATAGTTTTGAAATTGTTGTGCGAGGCAGCAGTTTACCTATGCCACCATCTTGGTTTCCCTGAAATTTCTTTTAAGAGCCAAATTTTTTAAACTTAAATTTCTTCTAACACCACTTCTACAAAATAGACTCTTTCAGGCTGTGGTATTTTTGTGGAAGAGCCACACTCAAGGGGCCTAAGAGCCGCATGTGGCTTGCAAGCCGCAGTTTGCCAGCCACTGCCAAAAACCATCACTTGCAGCTCTCAGCTCACATTGGCACAGCTGCGATCTGAGTGAGTTTCTCTTTCAGCTGCTGGAAGTCTTTCAGTGCCTGTTCCCATGGAAATGAGAGGTCCTGGTGGGTAGAAGTGAGGATTGAAATATATATCTCCCCATACCTTCTTTTTCTTGCCTTCTCACAGTTACCGTGGGAATGGGAACATAAATGCCATTCCACACCAAGCTTTGGGGAGTAATTATTTACATGTAAGCAAAGGTACACGGACTTAACTGGGCACAGAGAAAGTTCATCTCTGGCCTTTCCTTTACCTATGTGGCCAACCCTAATATTAAATACATTCTCTTTTGATCTGCTCTGCAATGCAAATGATTCAGTCAATTCTCGAAAGCCAGTTTGATATTACTTTTTTTTCCATAATGAGAATTCCCTTTGACTTATTCTTATTGTCATATGTATATGTATATATATATATATATATATATAGAGAGAGAGAGAGAGAGAGAGAGAGAGAGAAAGAGAGAGAGACAGAGTATGTATGTGTGTGTGTGTGTGTATGTATTTTCTTCATGTGTTAAGCATTTAGTATGCTGAATGTTTTTACTTTTCCACTTTTCCTCTTATGTTTCCCCCAATCAAGATTAAAGATCTGAATTTCAATTTAGGGAGCAGCAACAACTGCATAGCATAAAAAAATCTTCTCAAATCGTCTCATTCTTATGCACTGTTTTAGAAATTGCCCCACAGAGCAGAGGTAATTATTGGCTCTGTCAAACATATCAAGGAAAACTGCCATTTTTAATTGGTGATCACAATCTTCTCATTCAGGTAACAAAACATCTTATGCTAAGTGGATTTTGGTGTCTTTCCACTTTTCAACTCTATGTCATCACAGATCTCGTTTAATACCCATACTCAAGGAAAATATATGTGCAAGGCCCTTGTCTGCCTTTTTTTTTTTAATTTCAGTATTTTAACTAATTAACAAAATCCACTTAAATCCTGAGATATTAAGAATATCCCTAACTGAACCAACCAACTTAAGCATCGATGAAGTATACAGCTTTGTTTTAGGACTAAGCTGGAGATACTAAGTTTAGTTTTGTTTGCTTTAAGGCATCTTATTAGATTAGGAAAGTTTACACCCCAGGTAAATGAGTTATACAGCACTTATGCTGTATAAAGAAATTTTAAAGAAATTGAAGGAGGGGACGGATCGTTTGACCTAAGTCATCAGGAAAGACTTGCTTTAACAATACAGTGGTACCTCGAGATACGAGTGCCCTAACATACGAGCCGTCGAGCAAGCAATTTTTTGCTTTGAAATACGAGCAACATTTGAAATACGAGTAATCTCACGGATCGGCCAGCTGCACACGACCCACCAGTTTATCGTGACTTGAGCATCTCAGTTTCCCACGCCTCAGTCAGTGTGCTTGTTTACCTCGTTGTCAAAGCATCTTTTGTGCATTTACATACTTTATCACATTTCTTCGGACCATGGGTCCGAAGAAAACGAGTGGAAAGGTCAGTGCCCAGAAGAAGATGATGTCTATTGAATTAAAGCGTGAAATCATAGAAAAATATGAGCAAGGTGTGCGAGTGGCTGACTTGGCAAGGCAATACGGGCGTAGTACTTCAACAGTATGCACTGTGCTTAAACAGAAGGAGTCGATAAAGGGTATAATGCCAGCTAAGGGCGTTACAATAATTTCTAAGCTCCGTAGCTCTCTCCATAAAAAGATGGAGAATCTACTGATGGTGTGGGTGACAGAGAAGCAGCTTAAAGGAGATACATCAACACAGGGCATCATATGCGAGAAGGCGCGAGCGATTTACGGTGATTTGCTGAAGCAGACCCCGAGCACTTCCACGGAGGCAGTAGAGGCTGGTTTGATAACTTCAGGAAAAGGTCCAGCATTCACTCCATCGAGCACTTCCACGGAGGCAGTAGAGGCTGGTTTGATAACTTCAGGAAAAGGTCCAGCATTCACTCCATCGTCAGGCATGGTGAGGCAGCAAGTTCGGATGTGAAGGCAGCTGAGGATTACCTCAAAACTTGTTCCAAACTGATAGAAGCCAAAGGATATATCCCCCAGCAAGTCTTCAACTGTGACGAGACAGGGCTTTTCTGGAAGAAGATGCCGAATAGGACTTATATAATGGCAGAGGAGAAGGCAATGCCAGGCCACAAACCCATGAAGGATAGGCTAACTCTCACACTGTGCGCCAATGCGAGTGGCGACTGCAAGATCAAGCCTCTGCTCGTATACCATTTGAAAACCCCAGAGTTTTAAGTCACATAAGATTTTTAAAGATAAACTGCAAGTTATGTGGAGGGCAAACCCGAAGGCATGGGTCACCAGGCAGTTCTTTGTGGAGTGGGTAAACCTGGTTTTCGGCCTTTCTGTTAAGAAATATCTACAGGAAAACAACCTAACCATGCAAGCCCTTCTCATCCTCAACAGTGCTCCTGCTTACCCACCAAACCTCGAAGATGAACTCCTTGAAGAGTTCACGTTTATAAAGGTTGTCTACCTACCTCCCAACACCACTCCTATCCTGCAGCCCATGGATCAGGAGATGATTTCTAATTTTAAAAAGCTGTACATCAAGCACCTGTTCTGGCGCTGCTTTGAGGTGATGGAGAACACAAACCTCACCCTTCGAGAGTTCTAGAAGAACCACTTTAACATCGTGATATGCCTCAGAATTATTGATCAGGCCTGGCTGGGTGTTACACCGAGGACTTTGACCTCTGCATGGAAGAAGCTGTGTCCTGGGCTGTAGCTGAAAGGACCTTCAAAGGATTCAAACCCGAGGTGCCAGTGGAGGAGGAGATAGGTCTCTGGGAAAATCCATGGGCCTGGAGGTGGATGAGAGACGTGAATGAGCTCGTCGATGAGCACTCTCTGGAACTCACCACGGAGGAGTTACACGAGTTGCAGTTTCAGCAACATGCAGAGGTTCTCCAAGAAATTGGTTTCGAGGAGGAGCCACAGGTGGAGGAGATCTCTACAAGTGAGATAAAGAAGATCTTAGGAATGTGGGAGAGGGTGTCACACTTCGTGGAAAAGAAACACCCTGAAAAATTTGCTACTGGTCGTGCATCGGAGCTGTTCAATGAAACTTGCCTCACCCATTTCAGAAACATTCTGAAAGGGAGGAAGAGGCAAACTTCATCGGCCCCCTTTTTTTTTTGAAATCGGCCAGAAATGCAAAGACCAGTAGCAATTAAGTTCAGTGAAGATTAGTTAAGTTACATTCAGTTTAGGGATAAAGTGTAGCATTAAGAGTGTAACGAGTAGGTAAATACACTATAAAACCAGTTTATTCCTTTACATTCTCTTTTATTATGTTTTTATACAATATTTGTCATTTATAAATACATTTTTCTTATTCAAAAACACGTAACAAGAACAACTGGAGGGCATTTTGGGGGCTGGAACAGATAAATGGCATTTCAATTGATTTCAATGGGGAAATTTGCTTTGAGATACGAGCAACTTGATATATGAGCAAGGTTATGGAACGAATTAAACTCGTGTCTCGAGGTATCACTGTATCTCTTTTATTGGTTTTAATGGTTCTTTCTTTCCATTTCTATTGTTATCTTCTTCACAAAGGCTTTTTTTCCTGAACTATTTTTATAACTTCCTAAATAGTTTTATTTGCCTCCTTTTTCCTTTTCTTTGTCCTCCCATTTCATGTAACATGTACATCATTTCCAGAGGAACATATTTTCCCCCTTAAGTATATTTTTATTGATTGCAGAGAGGAAGAGAGAGAAACATCAATGATGAGAGGGAATCATTGATCAGCTGCCCCCTGCAAGCTCCCTACTGGGGATTGAGCCTGAGGGAATCAAATTTTGACCTCCTGGTTCTTAAGTCAATACTCAACCACTGAGCCACACCCACCAGGCCAAATGAACGTTCTTACCAGCACACTTTTGATCTTTCTTTTGCCCGATTTTAAAACGTCAGTGACTTCTTATCAATAGTGGGACAAGACCTTTAAAAAATAATTCTAATATCAAATATTCTGCCTTATAAGCCCTATAAGCTATTGAAACAGTAAAGATTTTTTAAGAGTTTTAGATTCTTTTCTATTCCAAATTGCTTCTCATATCCAGAATGGGTGCAAACATCTGTTAAGACCATGTGCCTGATTGTAGTTTCAGAAAATATTGTTAATGAACTAGCAACTACCAAAATAGGTTCACACTTTCAATTGGTGGAGATCTAGAACTTCCACCATCTGACTCCAGTATAATCTTCCCAGCCTGCTCTGCAAGTGCCTCACACCAGGGCACCCAGCTCCTCATCCAGACAAATATAGCTGCTTAAATAGTTGGGAGGCCCATGATTTTTAGCTTTATGCCTTTGCTCACAACAGTTTCCTCTGCTTCCTTTATGGAATAAGAAAAGAAGTAAGCAATAATGAGCTGTTCCTCTATATCTTGCCCCTCTCTGTACCTTTTACAGACCTACCCTACTGTTATACTTTCCATAATTTACATTCAGATAGTCCAACTACACTGTGTGATATAACATGTGTTTGTTTTAATCTACACCTTGGACTTGATTAATATTTGCAGTACCCTGATATGGAAATACACAGTCTAGAGGTAGTTGGTTGCCATTGGAAAGACCCTAATCAGGAGATAACTACTTTAAATTTAACCTACTTATATTTAAGTCTCTACCAGATGGTTTTCCAATTAACATAAAGGATATTGTAATTTTTAATTGGTTTGGCTAGAAATATTACCAGGCCCCTCTAGCCTTGCATAGATTGCAAGTAAGATTCTGACAAGCCAGGCAGTTTGACACCTGTAGAATGGCCCCTGAGAGTATCCGGGCCAAGTGAAGCTCCCCACCTTCTAGAAAGGTGGTGGGAAGAAACCTAAGGCCTCGCCTGCCTGCAGTCCTTGGAGGCTACTGATATCTGCAGTCCTTGGAGGCTATTGATATCTAGTTAAAAAAAAAACCTGACACTTGTGAATGGTCAACAGCAAAAGCTCCCTCTAGGACAAGACAATGCTTATGTGTAAGTTCCTCCTTAAAGTCTGTCCTAAATTTCCTGGTGGATTTGTGAAAACATTTTCTCTCAACCAATGGTAGGATGAAGCTTATATGTCTGTAATGGCATTAATCAAATTTTATGCTTTTTGTAAGTTTGTGGATGAAAGGATTGTGTCAAAGGTGTCTGTCCAGCATAGCATCCAGCACAGTGTCTTGCACACTGTTGATATTTGTTGAAATAATGAGCACATATATGTGCTTCCCAGTCCAGTAAGGAACAGACCCTGCATTGGGACATGGGGACACTGGGAGCCATGTGTGCGTTCCCAGAATTCCATTGGTTCAGTGTTCACATTCTTAGGGAGTCAGTAGTAATTGCCCATAACTACATCAACTCTAGTTGGCCATCGGTACAAAGATGCATTGGTGCTGCTCTCAATATCACAGGAAAGTAGCATTATGTATGCCATCCTATTTTAGAAATTCATATCTAAGTGTATTTCCCATTGTTGTTTGTGCTAGCTTTGACTCTTAATGATAAAGACAGAAAAATCTTTAGGGAAAATTATTTTTCTTGTATATCTCTCAGCCAAATTGAGGCAGGATATATAGCTTATTGAGTAGATAAAAAAAGGTTAAAATGAGAATACAAGGCCAGGGAGAAAAAATAAAAAAGGCATAAGTATAGCACATATTTTTAAAAACAAAGCAAAATAAAACAATGTTAGTAAATGGTAGTGTTGTATAGTAGTTCAGAGCAAGGACTTTGGACATTGTCTCGTAGATGGAATTTGCTAGCTGTGTGACTGTGGACAACTTAACTTAAAGGGTCTGTTTCCTCCTCTGTAAGTGAGGAAGATAATAGCCCTACCTTCTCGATGTAAGGCTAATGTACATTAATGCGTGTAGAGTACATAGCACTCCATGCCTGGCACTCAGGAAGTGCTGATGTGTTTGCCATTTCCACAGTGGTATGGCACATCTGTGCTCTGCAGTCAGAAGAATGCTAATTTCAGTCCTTCTGTCTGTGTTTACATTCTCCACCTCAAGTGGGTAATCTTTTCCACAGTTGGTGCTTATAATCTTCTGTGGAACTTATCACATTCGACCCCAAATTATAGAATAATTTGTAAGCCTCTTGAAAGCAAATACTATCTTCTTTTTCCTTCCCTTAGTGTAGATGCTTATGTAAGAGCCTGGGTCTTTGGTAACTGTTTGGTCTGTGAGGCTGGTCCCTGGCTCTGCACCTTGGCCTGGGATTCGTGTACTTCTCAGACCTCTGCAGCCTCTGCAGTCACTTCTCTCCTCACTGAGCTCCAGTTGGCTTTGAGCTCCACTGCATGCCCCTTCTCAGAGCCTGCTGCATGGGCACGGGATCTATGGTCCTCACACTTAGTTTAATGCTCTAGCACCATCTGAAATCATCGCTTGGAACCAGGGGCCTTGACTTTTTTGTACAGGTGCTGGTAAATCTGTAGCCTGCCTCGCTCTTCCCCATCACCTGCCATTGCTCCTCTTCTGTGGACACTCCCAACTTGTCCTGGCGGATTTATTCTTCAGGTCTCAGCTTGAATGTCATTCCTTAGAAAAGCAATCAAAATTAGAGCCTGTGTACAATTTTCCCTTCCGTCACCTTTACTTCTCCCTCAGAGGCTCACCTTACTTTGTAAATGAGTGTTTAAAAGAAAAAATTCTTTATTGTTCAGATTATTACAATTGTTCCTCTTTTTACCCCCATAGCTCCCCTCCACTCAGTTCCCACCTGACCCCACCCCATGCCATTACCCCCCACACTGTCCTTATACATAGATGTATGATTTTTGTCCATTCTCTTCCCATACCTTCCATACCCTTTCCCCTCCGAGATTTGTCAGTCCACTCTCTTTCTATGCCCCTGATTATATTATATTCACCAGTTAATTCTGTTCATCAGATTTTTAATTCACTTGATTTTTAGATCCATTTTTTGATATGTATTTGTTGTTCATAATTTTTATCTTTACCTTTTTCTTCTTCTTCCCCTTCTTCAAGAGTACCTTTCAGCATTTCATATAATACTGGTTTGGTGTTGATGAACTCCTTTAGCTTTTCTTATCTGTGAAGCTCTTTATCTGACCTTCAGTTCTCAATGATAGCTTTGCTGGGTAGAATAATATTGGTTGTAGGTTCTTGCTATTCATCACTTTGAATATTTCTTGCCACTCCTGTCTGGCCTGCATAGTTTCTGTTGAGAAATCAGCTGATAATCATATAAGTGCTCCCTTGTAGGTAATTAACTGTTTTTCTCTTGCTGCTTTTTAATATTATCTTTGTCTTTTGCTCTTGGCATTTTAATTATGATGTATGTTGGTGTGGTCCTCTTTGGAATCTTTTTGTTTGGGGTTCTATGCACTTCCTGGACTAGTAAGTTTATTTCTTTCACCAGGCAGGGGAAGTTTTCAGTCATCATTTCTTTAAATAGATTTTCAGTATTTTGCTCTCTCTCTTCTTCTGGCACCCCCAGATTTCTTATATTGGTATGCTTGAAATTGTTCCAGAGGCTCCTTACACTATCTTCATATTTTTGGATTCTTTTTCTTTTTGCTCTTCAGTTGGGTGTGTTTTGCTTCTTTATATTTCAAATTTTTGACTTGATTCTTGGAATCCTCTAGTCTGCTGTTGGATTTCTGTGTATTATTTTTTATTTCAGTCAGTGTATGTTTAATTTCTAGTTAGTCCTTTTTCATATTCTTGAGGGTCTAGCTAAATTTATTGGCCTTTTCTAGAAAATTCTTGAAAAACCTTATAACTGTGGTTTTGAACTATATTCAGTCGTTTGCTTTCCTTCATTTCTTTCATTTGTGACCTGTTTCTTTGTCTCCACATTTTCACTGCTTCCCTGAGTTGATAGAGTGGCTTTGTGTGCTAGGTGTCCTATATGGCCCAGTGGCTCAGCCTCCCAGTTACCTGAGGTAGACACTCTTGATGCACCCCTTTGTGGGCTGTGTGCACAGTCTTGTTTTAGTTAAGCCTTGATTGTTGTTGGTATCACTGGGAAGAATTGACCTCCAGGCCAATTGGCTGTGAGGATGAGCTGTGTCTACGCTGGGAGAACTTCTGTGCTGGAGACTCTTATGGGCCAAGACTTGCTTCAGTGGGGCTTTGATGCTCACTGAGTTTGCCCCCCCCCTCAAGTGTGTCCCTTACAAGTATTAGGAGTTGTAATCTGGATAGTCCCATCCTGACTCTTGGGTACACTGGCTCTTGGACCTCCAAGGAGGTGCTAATTTAGCCTCTGCCTGAGGCCACCCAGTAGGAGTTATGGAGAGATCTACAGATTCCTCTTCTTTGTCTGGGTTTTGGAGGTGTCTAGCTGTGAAGCAATTCAAGCTGCTGTGGGGCCTTGGGCCTTCTTTTGGATGTTCTGGGTCTCGATGACTCAGTTGCAGTTTGTTAGGTAAGTTTAGGTTTCTAAGGACCAGGCCATTCATATGTAAAAGCCTCTGTGCACAGCTTGGATGGGGCAGAGTCTCAGGGCAGAGCAAACAGCAATGGCTTCCTGTCAGCCCTGCCCTAAGAGGCCCTGGGTCTCATTGTCCCTTGGTAATCACTGCAAGCACTTCTGAGAGTACTGCCCGCTGCCAGACAGTCCAGTTTCTCCCCATTTGAGTCTGGGTCCCCAGAGTCTTTCCTGGAACTGGAGTTCAGAGCAGTTGGGAGCTTGTGTCTCCCTCCTGCTTGAAAAAGACAGCTGCGTACTCAATTGCCAGACCGTGCATGCCTCTGTACCTCTGTCTTTACTTCTGCAGCTCCTCTGAGTCTCAGTGTGCTTTTCTCTTTCCTTCTGGTTGTAGAACTTCCACTCAGCCAGCCTTCCTGTGGTTCTGGATGATTTCCATTTTGTCTTTTAGTTGTAGTTTTGAAGTTCTTGTGCTCGACCGCAGTTCAGATGTTTACCTATACCGCCATCTTGGTTTATCTGTAAATGAGTCTTTATTTAAATTGTATGCTTATTTCTTTCTCCCCACTGGACTGTAAGCTCCTTAAGGGGGCAGACTGCATTTGTTCCTGGATGGCCATGTCTTCTACATGGAAGATGATAAAAGCATATTTGTTTTATGGGTGTTTTGATTTTTAAAATGCAAAGTAGGGATATTTCTCTTCCCATGTTAAAGAAGTTGGTGTATAAAAGTGGAGTGTAGTCACCATGCAGGCTAATGCTGCTGCTGACTTCTAACCAGTTTCACTACAGCCTTTAAAGGTAGATAGATGAACAGAGCACAGTAAAGGACCCCCCTCCTTTCTTTCCCACCATTTATTCTTCTCAGATTTCTGTACTAGTAAAGTTGAATCTCTCTAAAGACTCAGATTGTTTTATACAGCTATTGCTCAGCATATTAGTCTTGAATGAAATTTCCTGTGGCATAAATGTCTGTAGCCTTCTGCCTACCATGAGCATGAGATATGTATTTACTTTTGATCTAGTTGCCAGCAGCAACTAGCGTAAAGTATTACTTCAGGTTTCTTAGCATCCTGTGGAGGAAAGGCCAGCACCACTATAATGAACGGAGCACTTGATGGTGATAAAGAACAGAGTCCTACTTGGCTCTCCTGTCCTTTCTGTCCTGTTTAATTGTCTAGTTTTAAATAAGCATGATTAGCTCACTCTGAATGCATAGCTGTATCAGCTTTCTATGGCCCAGTTTTGAGACTATATCTGGTTAATCTACTCCCTGGAATCAGACCAATGCTATTCAACATGTAACCAGATTTAGTGTATTATTTACTATCTTACAATCTTAATTTTTAGTACTTAATAGTCATTCCACTTTTCAAACACTGTAATAAAAATTGTAAGTGGTACATTTCTAACCAAATACTCATTGAGAAGTGGAATTTTACTTGAGACATTACAGTGGATTTTGAGCACCTCTCCCCAAAATAAAAGGAGTAAAAGCACACCAACTTCAGATACGATTGTTTCTGAATTTTTCCAGAGGGGAAAAAACTTCCATAAGTCAACTTAAAATTGAAGATAACCAATGAGGAGAATTTTTCTTGCTTATAAAACAAGAGACAAAATGTCTTTCTCTGTTTTGTGCCAAGAATCTGAGAAAAACAGATTTGAAAACCAGTAGGAGGAATGCTTGTGATCCAGCTGCAACTGTTGCATGTGGAGGAAGAGAGAACCCAGATTATCTGTACGCACAGAACATGAAGCAGAGGGGACAGAGAGATCCTAAGGAAGCATAGGAAACAATACTGTAGAGAAGAAAGGGCATTCTCAATGAAGTCATTGGCCTCAAACACTGTTCCATCTAAGCAGGACTAAGTTCATAACGTAAGGTGATTTGCTTTCAATCTCCTGGGTGCTTTAGGCCTCAATACTTGTTTTCACAAGGCTGGAAGAGGAGGAAAATATATCATTTCAATCTCCCCCCTCCTAATACTGTATGGAATTTTAAGCAGGCTTCTCCCAGAGTTAAATTCCCGGTGCAGCCACCCCACGGTCTGTGTGACCTTCTCCTTTTTTTCTAGCTTGCCCAGAAAGTTCAGGGTGAGGGTATTTATATTTTTCTGAACTCCTACTTTATTCTGGGTAATAGGACATATCTTAGGTGCATTATCTCCCAGTTAGGTGTTAAAATAACATCTCCATCGTCTTGTTGTTGGTTGGTTTATTGGTTTCAGTCAGCTACTGATGAAGCTTAGCAAGGGTCCCAGGTTGAATCTGTGTGCTCGCTGGGTGACCGGCAGGGAGCATTGCAGTTAAAGCTTTACCTTTAGTGTCAGAAAGGCCTGTTGGCTAGTCATGATTGTGATCCCTGTGCATGTTACTTCGCATTTCTCAAAGTGCTCATGTTATGGACTGGGTATGGTAAACCAGCTCAACTTTGTGCGGCAAAGGCAACATAAAATGGATTAAGTGCTTATTTCAGTGCTGTGGCGCGCATTATGTGCTCAATAAAAACAGATGGTCATCATAGGTCATTTGTGTTACCTCCATTTTTTTAAAAAGGAATTGAAGCTTCCAGTAGGATGTTTAAATGATTAACTTATAAAATTACATAGCTAGTATTTGACAGAGCCCAGTTTCCAATGCAAGCCTGTTTAGCCCCCAAACCCTACATATAACCATTTTGAAGCTGTAAGTTCTCATTATCAGTTGCACTTACAAACAATTGTGGATTCTTTAAGGACATTTTCTGAAGTTAGTCAAACTGGAGTTATTGGACAGGCAGAGGATGGGTAGTTGGTGGAACAGGACCCCAAATTAGGTAGCCATCTAAAAGAATTGGTGTTTCTTATTCAACATACTTCTCAAGTGCACATTTACATTAAATTTATTTGACTTAAGGAGAAAGATACCTACATGCTGTTCGGGTACTAGGTTGTTTCCATTGAAATAATTCTTGATGACTTTGTGTTCCTTCAATTAAGCCTACATACTAAAGCCATTTTTTAAATTTCTTTCTCTAATGAGAAAATTTTCAAATTCAGTATGATAGTCACTAAAATAAAATTAATTTTATCCTGGGATATAGTTTTAGAAACTGTAACTGTCCATTTTCTCTGTGTCATAAATAACAGGAGTCTCCTATCAGCTCTTCTGTCTCTTCCTCCTCTGCCCTTTCGCCACTTTCACTTTGTGCCAATCACAGGTGGATGCTCAATATCACCCCATAGCACAAGATAAATAAGCTTGGACAGTTTCCTAGCAACATATTGTTCTGGGAACTTGTTCTGTTTCCCTGAGCAAGCTGAAGCCAAACATGCTGGAATCTCAGCCAGATGGGAAGGGATTAGCTTATTGAGGGTGTTTAATACATTTAAAAAAAATAGCACTTTGAGCCATAACTGGTTTGGCTCAGTTGTTAGAGCGTTGGCCTGTGGACTGAAAGGTCTCAGGTTTGATTCTGGTCAAGGGCATGTACCTTGGTTGCAGGTACATCTCCAGTAGGAGGTGTGCAGGAGGCAGCTGATCGATGTTTCTCTCTCATTGATGTTTCTAACTCTCTATTCCTCTCCCTTCCTCTCTGTAAAAAAAAACAATAAAAATGTATTTTAACAAAGTTTCACTTTGAAATGAACCTCTTAAGTAGTAAGGTTGATTTTTAAAAGGAACTCCTTTACATCCTATCTAATAAAAGAGTAATATGCAAATTGACCATCACTCCAACACACAAGATGACTGCCTCCATGTGGACACAAGATGGCCACCACAAGATGGCCAGCAGGGGAGGGCAGTTGGGAGGGACCAGGCATGCAAGGGAGGGCAGTTGTGGGCAATCAAGCCTGCAGAGGGAGGGCAGTTAGGGGTGACCAGGCTGGCAGAAGAGGGAAGTTGGGGGTGACGGGGGCTTCAGGGAAAGGCAGTTGTGGGTGACTAGGCCTACAGGGGAGAGCAGTTAGGGGTGAACAGGCTGGCAGGGGAGCATTTAGGCATTAATCAGGCTGGCAGGGGAGTGGTTAGCAGATGATCAGGCTGGCAGGCAGAAGCAGTTAGGGGCAATCAGGAAGGCAGGCAGGCAAGCAGTTGGGAACCAGCAGTCCTGGATTGTGAGAGGGATGTCTGACTGCCTGTTTAGGCCCGATCCAGTTTAGGTCCCAGATTGGAGAGGGTGCAGGCTGGGCTGAGGGACACACACTCCCATGCACGAATTTCATGCACTGGGACTCTAGTATAAAGATAATCTCAGTAATAGTTTAAATATAAAAATATGTAGTTTTAAGAGAAATTCTCTAGGAGCAAGCTTGCCACATGTACGTGCATCATCGGTAAGTGGATCCATTTCAGAATTGTATAGAAAATACTTCCTCTCAGGCTTGATGTGCAGCCTGGAACCCCTGGTACTGATATTCAGTTGCAAAAAATATTGAAATACTTCTGATCTGTGGGTGAATGGCTGCTGGGGTAGGTGTCCTCCTCGTAGTACCATTCACTTCTCTCCTTGCCCCTGCCCCTGGGGATACACATAAAACACCTGTCACTGCTTAAACCCCTCTTTTCCTTCAGTGCTAGTGATGGCCACCTCACCTTTCCTTCAGTGCTAGTGATGGCCACCTCATCTATTAGTCATAAGTGTATGACTAATACATACAGAGAAACGAAAACAAGGAATTAATTGAGGCCCTTATTAAGATCAAGAAAAATTTAGTTTTATCACATGATCATGTAGATTCTCCTTGTTCATCTGATGATCTTGAGGCCGCACAGTTGGCTGGTGGTGCTTTCCATTCTATTGCACTCTAGTCAGTCTCAGTGACTGGTTGGAGGTTCTTGGAGGTGGTGTAATAAGGATTAGCATTTCTCAAGACAATCTTCAACAGATTTTGTAAATCAGTTACACTCTGGGGCATGTCTGACTTCTTGTTTGATGACAATTGTTATCATGTTGTTGTTCAGTGACTTGCACTGTCTGCCAGGTTTGGTTTGAGTTTGGGAAACTTCCCAATAATGGTGAAAAGCAGATCATTCCACACCTCAGAGTGTTCCTGAGTGGAAAGAACACAGCAATTACAATAAGATGGGTGTCTTTGCTTTTGTTTTAAAACTCTCTGGCCAAATTCCAGAGAATTAAATCATCTTCATCCCAGAAAGCTACATGATAATTCTCTATCTAGTCTGGGTGCTCTCCATTCTCTCTTACTCTCTCTCACACATATATACACATGTGTTCTAAATACCAAGTTTTGGACTCGACAAGAAACAGTCTGTTGAGAGCCTCCCAGGGGTCACTGGTAGACATCCTGATGGATACTGAGAGGCATCAACGCATTACCCGTGCCTTTACTACGTTACCAAGAATTTAGCAAAGTAACACATTTGTAATCTTTAAAAAAATTAAACTGTTTCTCTTCATTTTAAGTCACTTCCTTTAGGATCTAAACATTAAGATTTTTATTTCTAAAGGGATTATATCATTTTGATTGTCCAAGGAAAGCCTAAAAGTAGATTGTCTCTGTTCTATGGAAGAAAAGAGATTGCATTAATTTTGAAGGGATTTATTAAAAAATAATTTTTAAAATTTCCATGAACCAGGCATTACTCTAGATAATTTACCTATATCACTTAATTTTCCTGATAACCATTGTGAACTAGAATTTTTTTTGCCTGTCATTTTACAGATGAAGGAAGTCAAGCTAAAAGAAGTTTACCTGTTTGCCAAGGGGTTAAGAAAAGTATAGTAGGCATTCAGACCCTGGTCTGTCCAGTGCCAAATGCTTGCTTACTTATTTTTAAAATTCTAAGGTTCTGTGAGATTTTAGTTTTTTCTTAGAAAAGATTAGACTATTTTATGTATTTTAAAGATGACATAATTCTAGCAAGAAATAGATGAACTGTTTAGATGATTTTCTATTATCTCATTCAGCACAGTGTTTCCATATTCCTTTGCGCTTTCAGTGATGAGCTTTACAGTCTTCTTTCTGTCTGGTAAATTAACTCCATTTCAAAAATGGTGGGTGGTTTTTGTTGTTGTTGTTATAAATCATTTTCAACATGATAGAAGCCATGAGTGAATTTTACTTAAATGAAAGTAGTTAGAATTAGTAACACGGTTAAATACATTAACAAGAAAACGGTATGGCCTATCAGCAATATTGTAGAACAGAGATGGACAAACTACAGCCTGTTTTGTAAAAAAGAAAGTTCATTAGAACAGGGCCAAACTCATTTGTTTATGCATCGCCTATGGCAGCTTTTGTGCAGTAACAGCAGAGTGGAGTAGGTGTGACCTAGACTGCAGGATCCACAAGCCTATAATATCCACCATATGGACTTTCAGAAAGAGAGTGCAAATCTAGGTTGCTTCCCTCTAACTTTGAGTTGGATGAGTGCCATCAGAATGCCAGAGACTTGACTGGAACACCTCAGAGAATGTTCACCTAAATCATCTCCTCGTCTCTCATGCTGTTCTTCTGACCCCTCCTCCCCCCGCAGGTACCTACCAAGAAGCTGAAGAAATATGAGAAGGAATATCAGACAATGCGCGAGAGTCAGCTGCAGCAGGAGGACCCCATGGACAGATACAAGGTATGGGAGACGCGGCACCTGCCAGAGCAGGGCCCTCGTGATCCGTAGCAGCAGTTGTGGCAAGTTCAAGTCCTTCTGTTCCTTCCTGCTTGATTTAGACAGTCTGGCCATGTTACATGTCCAGGGCTGTTTTCATTTCAGCACACTTCCTGAGTAGCCCACCGTAATATTTCTTTTCTTTCAGTTTGTATATTTATAGGTAACGCCACCTGTTGCATTTATACTGGGAATCTGCCTAAGAAGCTGAGAGAAAGAGAGGGAAAAGGAAAGAAAGTGGCTCTCAACTACTTTCAAAATTGAGAGAAAAAGGACAATGGCAAAGTACTGTTTTAGCTGTACATGGTCACATCCACAAAGACTTTTAGAAGGTGATCTGTTCCAAGACTGGCACGAAAATGTTTCAGACTTACCTGTGTCTGTAGCAAATGTGAAAAATACAAGCTCATTTGGAAGGACAAATAAAAACCACAAAGGTTGTATTGAACACAGTCATGGTGTTTGTTGCAACATTTATTTCCACAAATTTATGAGTCACAGTGACACTTCACTACAGTATTCATTTTCAGAATCAAAATGATTTTATCTGAACATCTTTGCTAAATAAGTGATAGTATTCTTTGTAAATCAGGCTATTCACAAAAGATAGATTTTTTTCACTGGTAATTAGCAACACTCTTCCCAGGATGCAATGACTGATTTCGAACTTATTTTTCCCCTCAACTGAAATAATATAACAGATGCGTTGTTCCCTTTCTCTCCATCTCAGTACATCAGGGTAAGAGAATATTGTATTTGTACAGTGAGCAAAGTTATAATATTCTGCCAAAAAAAACAACAACACTGGATGACATTATGAATTAAATCACCCAGGGTTGCATGGCTTCCACTTTTGGAACTAAGGTTGCCTTTATGTAGTCAGAGAGCTGGGCATGGGCAGCTACAGAAACACAGTACATCTTCTCTCTGTTGCTGAATTGAATAGTATGCGGGGTTCTGGGAGGGGTCACGGTAGAAGGAGTATATAGATTTTGTCATCAGATGTGAGTTTGAATCCCGGCTTTCCAAAATCAAAGGGCCAAGATGCGGAATGCAAATTGGGAGTTTTTAATCCCTATGCCATTGTTCATTGTGTTGCATTAACTATTGAGCCTCTTCCTCTCGCCAAAACATGTAGTGTACACATTGCCTGGAAGGATTATTGAGAAGATGGGGAATGGCGTATTTTAAGCAGCTAGCACATGGTTGGTGTGCAATAAATGGTCGTGTTAGCCTTAGTAGGCCTACTGCTTCCACTTACCCGAGTATTACTAGAGTAGCACCACCTTTTATGCATCATTCTCTTCCAGAACTTTCTCATATTTCTTCCAGGCATTGCTAGCCAATAATTTAATATCATCATGTTTTCCCTCTTGTTCATAGCACTGGCTGCAGAACTATAGTGGAGTCCCACTCACTGCTCTGGTAGAGAACTGTAACATACAAGGTGCGCCTGGAGTGAGGTGCGAAGTTAGCCACCAGCCCTCAGTAATTAGCTCACGTAGCACGCTGCTTTAGAAAGGCTTGAAGTAGTAATTAGGAAACATTTCTGAGGATCCAACCTGAAACCCTCCTACTGCTTGCGTCAATCTAGTTTTCTTATTGCTGCCATCATTATAAATAAAATCTGGGAAGAGTGCTTTAAAATAGAAGATAGGGAAATGGAAGACTAAAATTATATATTGAAAATCTGCCTGGGACTGAATTTGTTATTATTTTTAAAGTCCTTTTGTGTCCAAGCAGATACATACAAATAAATAATACAATGCATAATAGTATTTTAAAAAATGCTTACCACACAGCACTATCAATGTGGGATTAAAATAGAATTAAGCCTTAATTTTTTGTTTTAAAAACAGATATTATTCTTTAGCTTGAGTATTGTGGCCTCCTTTGTGCACATCAGGCTCCTTATAGAACTGTTTGTTTTGTATCATTGGAATAGCTGGTCAATACATCACCTAACAAATAGCTCAACCCTTTAATAATCTAGACCTCTGTATTGGCAATAGATATACTTGGTAAAATAATAGTCCTCAAATTATATTATATTTTTGAGGTGATAATTGACAACATAGTTTTCAATCAACAGATTTGTCTCACATATCCAATTTCTAGTTTAAGAATCTAATTATAATTATTTAATTATACTAGGATAGTCTTAGAAAATACCTTTTAGTATCTTCTAAATTTAATTCTATCAAGAATAGTATCTAGGTCCTGGAAACTTCTTAAGTCATAGATCTTGAACTGGGAACCTAGTTATGTAAATTCTTAAGAATAACTTGGGAAGATCTTTGAGGCTTTGAGTCAAAACTTATACGAGTGAACTAACAACCCCTTCTCCACCATTAGGATCCATAATGCTTACAATGCCATATTTACTTCTAGTTTGCCACATGGCAAGAGAGTTAGGACGATTGTGTCAATTAAAAAAAAGGCTCAGAACTGTCATGCAGTAAAATATCCTAAGAGTTGTTTCAGTTTGAAGCTATTTCTCTTGAGCATGGTGGTAGACAGAAGAACTATTGCAATAAGTCGGAGGTGGGATTAGAGACTCAACAAAATAGACATTAGTTCTCAGCAGTCCATTCTTGCTCTATTAGTCTAAATGTGTGTTTGGGTTTATTTTTTTATTATTTTTAATATATTTTTAATTTCAGAGAGGAAGGGAAGGAGAGAGAAACATCAACGATGAGAGAGAATACTGATTGGCTGCCTCCTGCACACCCCCTACTGGGGATCAAGCTCACAACCCCAGCATGTGCCCTGACCGGGAATCGAACCGGGACCTCCTGGTTTATAGGTCAACATTCAATCACAGCCATGCCGGCTGGGCTGTTGGGAGTTATTTTTATAAAAAAAATATCTGCACTCTCAGGTTATGTCACTATACTCACTGGTATCTAATATCTAACACTGAAATCTCAACCACAATGAAAGGGACAAAATGGTGTTGGTATAAATTTGAATTGTAGAACCCTACGCACAATGAAAATGGTTTGGAATTAGTGGTGATGGTAGCATGACTTTGTGAATACACTGAAATCACTGACGAGTGTATTTTAAAAGGTGAATTATGTCATTTTTTATGAATTTTATGTGAATTATACATCAAGAAAATTCAAGCAAAGTGTTCCAGGAGGATGGGTGCCTGGCCTACCATCTTTCTTTCATAAACCCCGAGTCACATCGAGGTATCTGTGCAGAAGCCATGCCGTAGGAGGGAAGACCTTAGAATGGACCTAATTAATGGCTATAGGCTCTGTGTACCTATATTTGTGGGAGAAAGGACAACATAAGTGGGTGGCATATTCATTTTCATTTATATATTATATGTGTATGTGTGTGTGTGTATACACACATATAAATGAAATGTATGGAAAGATATATATGTGTGTGTACACACACACACACACACACATACACACACACACCCTTACATAAATAGGTAATAAACGTGTACACACTGCCTATGCTACCTGGTCTTGGCATCAATTTGTATTTGAAACTCCGTGAGCTCTATACTGACTGCTTATAGCCTTTGGTGTACTTTTTCTGTTTATCTTTATGACTAGATTTCAAGACAGAAAAGGAAATTTTATTGGAAGAATATGGATATGCATTCTAAGTCTCTGGTTGTCCTTCTTAAGTTTAGCTTGACCAAATATGTGTACCAGCTTTTATCTACTCTGATTTTTATTGATTTCAGATGAAGTGACGTGCAGGAGGGAGGTTTGTCCGTAGAAGTACATCGTGTATATTTTCATTCTTATACAAGTGCCCAGAAAACAAACATTTGTGAATATGTGTAGCTGTTTTAGTACATTTTAAAAATTAGTTGCCAGGCCACTAATAACAGTTACCAATTTCAGAAAATAAAATTATTTTCTCTTTTAATGAGATAAATTGTTCCCATCTAGGGAAAGTTAGTTTTTTTGATAATGTAATCAGTCAACAGCACTTTTTAGAGAATTGTAGCCTTCACCTGCCTCCAGAAGATGCTATGCTTTTATTGTTCAATTGACGAACTACTTGCACAAATGTGGGCTAAGCCGTAAAAAGCATAGCTAATTAATTAAATTCAGTGAGTCTCCCACAGCAGGAGAAAAATTATGCATTACCTATTTTAGATGGGCATATCCTGGAAAGAACCAGGGATGCTTATACTCTTGTGTTTGGGACACAGATAGTCTAATAAATGCATAATTTCTAATTGAAGTAACTTATCTATGCTCAGTATAAGTGAATGTCAAATGTTTACCTTTGTTTCTTGAGGTTAGACATAGTAATTTTAATATCAAAATGTAATTCAAGTAGAAAATAACTCCTCTAAATTTACAAAGTTTTCTTGCACATACATCTAATATTTATAGAGCAATTGTTCTGCATATAATTTTAAATTAAGCTATTTAATTGTACCTGGTAAAAACAATGCAAACAAAACATTTGAATTAAACCTTAACTGTACTTGTATTATTTGCCATCCTCACATATAATATTACATTTTTAACTTTTTAAATTTTTTAATATATTTTATTGATTTTTTACAGAGAGGAAGGGAGAAGGGTAGAGAGTTAGAAAAATCAATGAGAGAGAAACATCGATCAGCTACCTCCTGCACATCCCCTACTGGGGATGTGCCCACAACCAAGGTACATGCCCCAACTGGAATAGAACCCGGGTCCCCTCAGTCTGCAGGCTGATTCTCTCTCCACTGAGCCAAACCGGTTAGGGCTGTATCACATTTTGTTTTTAACTTGACTAATGAAGAATTTAAATTATGCTAAACTCCTTACCTCACAAAAAAATTAAAAAGGTTCCCCTCTTACTGTGTTGGGACCTCTCATTCAGAGAAGTCAAGATAAGTGAATTCATGTTTGAAAACTGTTTCCATTCTGCAAATGGAAAGAAAGTTACATTTTATTTTTCCATACCACAGAGACTGTGGTTGGCTTTTGGAAATATTTATGTCATGAAATAATGTGCTTTTCATGAATAGTTATAGTCAAGAGGGTGGTTTTTATGATAACTATGAAACTTAATGATGAACTTCAGAAGACTGCCCCTCAGTCTTTCTGAGCTTGGAAAACTTGCCATTGTAGGAGGTGGAGAAGGCAAGCCCTTGGCTCCTGAGGCTTCCTGAGCAGGTTAGCTAAGAAAGAGCAGGTGCTCCCGCCGATTGGTTACACTTGGGGGAGGTACACAGTGTGCGTATTAAGAATTCCTAAGTATGTGTATTGATGATCTTCAGAATGAATTCTCCAAAACTTTCTTCAGTTTTCAGTAAGTTCTATTTTCTGTTGAAGTCGTATTACTGAGAAAGTTATGTGTCACACTCATGTATTTCTACATCCTTTGTAACTCATTTGCTTTGTTTTGTTTTGTTTTTTTAAAATATGTATATTTTTTATTGATTTCAGAGAGGAAGGGTGAAGGGGAGAGAGAGCGATAGAAATTATCAATTATAAGAGAGAATCATTGATCGGCTGCCTCCTGCATGCCCCGCACTGGGGATTGAACTGCAACCCAGATATGTGCCCGTCTGGGAATTGAACCCCGACCTCCTGATACATAGGTCGTTGCTCAACCACAGGACCAAAGTGGCCGGGACCATTTGCTTTTTTAAAATTTGATTTGTAAGCTAGAGTAGAGCAGGGATTTGCAAACCATGGCCTATGGCCCACTGCCTGTGTTTGTAAATAAAATTTTATTGGAACAGCCACATCCATTTGTTTAGTTATTGTTTCTTTTGCATATGACAGAGTTGAGTAGTGTCAAAGACCATATGGCCTGCAAAACTGAAAATATTTACTATCTGGTCATTTACATTAAGTTTGCTATCCCCTGTGCTATAACCTAAGATTTTATTTTTAATGCCAAAAGAAATGCAGTCTGGTTTGCCAACTGCCATTACTTATTACTAACAAATCTTGTTTTTAGTTTGACATTTAAAATTTTTAAATTTCTTCCAGTCAGATAATATTGGGTGTGTTTGGTGAAGGAAGAGCCTAAAACAATTCTAAATATCAAAGTTTTCTTTATAAAATCTTCATTTACAGACAATTAGACATTTTAGCATTTCCTGTGTAAGCATTTGTCTTTGAATGTCAAAAAACCTGCAAAATTTGAATGTGATGATTATCACCTCTTTTGATAGAGGTGTCCATAACAAAATAAGTGCCATTGCTCATAAAATTGCACTGGATTTTTCAGGAAAACATTTTCTTCTGGCCCTTAAATGTCTTCAAAAACATGCCAAGAATTCATTACAGCAGCGGACAACACACCCAAAACACAGCTGGAGTTTATGAAGCTGCCTCCTTCCCCATCATTTTTTCCTTTAAGGCTCAGTTTATTTTCTTTTGATTGCCAGCTCACATTTTTCTGTTTCTTCATCTTGGAAAAAATGATGTTCATCATCCCTTGTACTATTCCACCCAAACTTCAGTCCTCAGACTCAGAAGGAGGGCTGGAACCCAGTGTTCTTTTGTATTTCTCTGCCCAGCAATGTCGTTCTATTTATTGCCTGAAGATGAAGTATTTTGCAAGATTTCCAACCTTGTCGCCTAAGGAAGTTCCCTCCACCCAGCTCTGATAACACAGCATAAACAACTCACACCGTAGTTGGTAATAGTTACACACAGCATTTTCATCAGTCATGCAGACTGCACATAGTTCCTGGAGAGGGAGGAGTTTTGTGACTCAGTCTTGGTCTTCCTGAGTTGAGACTTGCCCTCTGGCTGCCTCAAGTGCACTTTCTTCCATTGAATGCTCGCAGACCCAGAGAGAACTTAGAGCATATGACACTCTTAAGGAAAAACAGCAAATCTAAGCCAAATAGCATTGACAAGTGTCTGTTTCTTTTACTGCCATTCCCTAAATGTATTAGTAGGTGTGCAATTTCATTGGATCATCTTTTTTTTTTTTCAATTGTCTTTGTACCTATGATTGAAAACGGTAGTTGGTCTATGGCTTTTGAGGAGGTAAGTTTTTAAAATCTATGTATGTCTGTAATAGCTGCGTCTGTCTCTCTGAAAAATGCAGTATCCTCCTCCCAAAAGTTACTTACCGCACTCTCCCAGCTGTATAGGAGGGGAGGGGACGAATGAGAAAGCTCTCGTCTGCTTGTTGTCCAGTTGTACGAGGTGGGGCATGTTCCAGACAGCGTGATGAGCGATTGAGGGGTTCTGGAGGCAGTGTCTCCTGGAGTCTGTGCTGTGAGGCCAGGGAAGCGATGTGCCTGTTTTGTCGGCAGGCTCTGAGCATTTGGCACATCTGCTTGTACAAATGTATGACACGTGACTGTCTCCGGACTGACTGAGGTGCACGGGGCTGAGTTCAGCTCTCTCTCAGGTGGGCAGCCCTTGCTAATGTTTCCAAATGAGCCAAGTAAGATTACTACCTTTCCCAAGCCCATTGAAAGGAAACTTTCTTCTCCGTTTTGGTGTGAAGGTGAACTCTGTCTTGAACCAGTCAGTTCCAAAGCGAGTTTGGCTCCTCGGAAAGACAGCTAAGTGAGTCTGTAATCCTTGGTGAGTGCAGGCAAGCGCCTCTTTTTGGAAAATGTCCATCTCAGTGGCCAGGAGGGTCATGATGTGGAGGAGGATACTGCATTTTCCCTCTGGCTTGCTTTCCCCATGTCTGTGAGTGCAGAGCCGGAGTGCACAGTCCCCACTCTGCTGCTTGCTTCGCAGACACTGGACTGAGCTTCCTGCTAAAGCAAACGCCAGGTGTGCCCTAGGCTGTTGTGCTTTTTAGGGACCCTCAGACACATAACTTCTCCCCGATAGTCCCCCACCCCTCAGATGTGTGTCTGTGAAGAAGGGTTCGACTTACATCGGTCTTGGAATGGGAACTTAACCAGTCAGAATTTCAGCTGAGCTCCTACCCCTTTCGCATATAATATAACCGTCAGATGCAGCGCTGATCCATAGGGAGAGTAGTGACCTGTGCTTCTTAAATACTTTGAGCAAAGTCCTTTTCCACTCACACCGTGTGACTTTACCTGGAGATTATTTTAACTCGATTCTAAGCATGTAATGTAACCTGAAAAACTGGTAGCTGCAACATTTTCTCTTATGCCAGATGAGTGTAATGTAAACAGTTAGGGGAGATTTTTGTACCTCGGAGTCCTGCCAGTACAGTTTCGTAGAAATAGGACTTTAACTCAGTCATAGGTAGTGTAGTAGTCTTACCAGGTTCCCTTCGGAAGGGATTTACCAAGAAATGAGAAAAATGCCTTCTGCATTGTGAAATATGTTGAGGAAACTGTGCTGGTATTTGCTTGTTCCTGGCAAGGAGGGCATTTATGAGAGAAGTTTCTGAATCTCTTTTTAAATCTGAGTTTTTGACAAGTATGTAAGTTGTTTCCACAAATAGGGGCAATAGTTAGATATTTGGAATGGAAGGTGCACTCTCCAGGCCCTGCTGGAATTTGGATCATTTCCCCAAAGACTGAAAGATTCAGCTGCACAGGACCTGGCTTTCCCATTATGTTAGTCTCCATGTAATTATGCCTCTGTGAGAGGGCAGAGCGTCTGTGGACGGAGGGGACAGATAGATTTGGATGAGGACAACTTGCCCCTATATATATGCACACTGTCTCTTCAGGAGTAAACACCTTGGCAGAGGGCTTCTGGCTAGGCAGCACTTTTGAGGTTTACATTATATTTCAGTCCCAAAGGAAGACTCAGTGTGGTTTCATGCAGAATATAAGTATCTAGCAAGAGTGGATTAAAAAAAAAAAAAGTTCTTTGGACATTTTTATCATTTCCAGTGAATTGAAATTTTAAATTGCTTTTTATTTTTTAAACAACTTTTTAAACTTTTAAAAACATATATATCCATTGTGGAAAACTTAGGAACCTTTAAATATCACAAAGAGAACATTAAAAATACAGTTAATATCTTTTATGCTGTTGTAAAAATGGGGTTTTCCATTTACTTAGCTCTTTTTCTTCATGGAATCATAAGCAGTTCTTCTGTCATTAGATATTTTTCATTTCTATTTTAATACTGCATGAATTCATGAAATTATTTAGAAATAGCTAAAATCTTTTTCAGTAGGTGTCTTTTTAAAAACAATGTTTTAACATTCCCCGATTATCCCAGTCTACCTTCTCCAGAAGAGAAGACAGGGAGGAACCCTGCTGGTTGGTTAGAGTCAGGTACTAGTTTGGTCGTTAGCTTCTCTGCCAGCCTGTTTCTGAGTCCACTGCCCCCAGGACAGCCGCAGGCATTGCCTGTACCATGTTTCTTAGTCCTTCTTTTAAAACAACAAAAAGAAAAAAGAAATTATGTTTTCTTCTTTCTATATAACAAACCCTAGGTTGTCCTAGAGAAGACAAAATTCACCACAAACACACATACACAGAGTATGCCATGACGAAATCTCGTTCAGGACATAGATTTGTCTCCTGGTTGTGCAACACTGCTTTGTCTGAGTTTTTGCCACCCTTGCAGAAGGCACTGCTAGGAGTGTAAATGTGAAAAACAGGAAGGTGTCATCACATTGAAGTCTTTCCTGCCAGCTCTCTGGAGTCTCCTGTAATTGCTAACAATAGCAGAAAAAAAGTACTTTTGATACTTTGGAATGGAAAGCACTACATTGCTATTCTAATGGGAATATACACAATTCATAATGGCTAGTTTAGGGGAGACCTTGCTTTCTAACAATGTAACTTGGTTCTCTCATCATATAACTTTGTTTCAGATTCTTTTTCCCCTGGGAGTTCAAGGGGGAAAAATAGCTCAGTAATCTATTTTACCCAGAATCTTTTAATCTGAAATTTAAAACAACAAAGCAAACGTAAGGACAATTGTTCTTTTAACACAAAAATTTGGTGTTCAGAAAAGTAAACGTATTTTTACCCAAAGAATGAAAATGTCATATAGCAAAGTCACAAACCCAAGCACCTTGACCCCTGATATTGGAAAAACAACTGGAAGCCCTTTCTAGTGGTTTCCCCTATTCCAGGCCTACTGTGTCTTGTGGTTTCCCCTGAGGCCAGGGTAGGGTTCTGATGCATGTTTCCGACAAAGAACTGCCTGTGTCTGCATTCTAGGTCTGTGGAGACCTCACGGATTGGGGGTACGTGTGGAAATTTTGCTTTTTCTGTGGCACATCTTTTATAATGAAGCCCTGCCTGGGGGTTTAGGGGCAGGGGTAAGTTCGTAGGGTAGAGTGCCGCCTCTGCACCGCTCGCTTAACTCACCGTTGTTTCCCCGACAGCTGTCCTGCCCTCCTGTGCCACTGCGCCTTCTCCTCTACACCTTCAAGTTCACTAGTCGTTGCTGCTTGTTTTTCCTCACCGCCCATCTGCTGCTGCTAGTCCCTCAGGCACTAACACCCACCTCTGGTTGTTGCTTTTTTTCTGCAGAGGGAGAACCGGAGATTACAGGAGGCCAGCATGAGGTTGGAACAAGAGAATGATGACCTCGCCCATGAACTTGTAACCAGCAAGATTGCTCTGCGGAATGACTTGGATCAGGTACACCCATCATTCACTAGGAAGAAATACGGCTGTGACTGCCTCCCCCGGGGCAAGGACCCAGTTGCTCTCAACCAGTGCCGCCGGGGCTTTTTCTGTACTTGACTGGGAGTCAGCTGCTGGATGGATGCATGGGTGGGTGTAGGTGGGAGGGGCTGCTTGCGCTGATTGGGGCCGATGGGAAACGCCAGCCTTGGGGAAGGGTGTGGGTCACTTCTAAGCAGCATGTGTGACCCACTCTTTTATACCTCCACACTCCGATGTCTCTCCTCGGCACCTGTAATTTCCTATGGCAAGGCCTGCCAGCATAGTCACCTGAGAGCCTCCGCCACCGGGAATGCTCATCTACAGTAAATGTAAAGGATTTATGTGACGTATGCACATGAAGATACACACATCGTCAGGTCAATGGGCATCTTAGTGGCTAAGTGCCCACACTCCCTGGGTGTGAATCCTGGCATTGCCGTTTCCTAACCACGCGACCCCAGGCAGTTCTTACTTTATGCATAGGTATAAAAAAGGCTGCTGCCTCATGGGATGATGTGAGAATAAAACAAGGGAAAGCAGTTTCGTAATATATGTAGAATAAACTTTAGCTGTTGCTAGGAAGACATTAACTTCTTTAACTTCCTTTGTTCTTTCCAACAGTACTGACAGCTTTAGGGCTTCTGTTTTCTATTGCTGGAGTTTTCAAAGAACAGTTGGCAACGTGGAAGGAGTCTTGGGTAGATTTAATGTTATCACTCTATTTTCTGACGTTAAAAAAGTGAACATTCCTAGCCCTGGCCAGGTGGTTCCAATACACCAAGATTGTGGGTTCAATCCCCAGTCAGGACACAAACAAGAAGCAACCAATGCAGGCATAAATAAGTGGAACAACAAATCGATGTTTCTCTCCCTTTCTTTTTTCTCTCTCCCTCTCCTCCTC